>JBBCBC010000001.1:16983607-17411293 GCA_037126765.1 Stenogyne calaminthoides
TCTTAATTAATTTTGCCACTTTAATCGATATGGCATTCAGCCCAAAATATTCAATGGCCCATTAACTTTGAATGAGAAAAGGAGAAGTGGTCACAAAATTGTTTCCATCACACCATAACATTCATCCGGTAGTGATGCTCAACAACCACGCTTTTTAGCCATCACATACCACATACTTAGGTCATTACCCAACAGGGCCAGATTTACTAATTGTAGGCCATTATCAATCAATTTGATTGGTTGGCTCTAATTAATTTATCTAATTATTTGGCAGCCCATTGGAAATGAGTAGTACAAATACAAGTCCAGTTCTACAGACGACCGATTGTCGAAACAGATCCTAACTCGAACCAATCATGAGGAACGAGGAGGATATAACACAACCAAGGTGTTAAAAGCACAAGGACAAAGGAAAGCACCACGCTAAGTGTTGGGATATTTTAGTTTTGATGAATTATGTCAAAACATTATTAACTTGTGTTATTCAAGCGAATTTACAGATAACAAGTTAAGGGGGAACGAAAGAACAAATTGAGAGAGAACTCACGAAATCAAAAGAAGATGATCGAGATCGACGAGGTCAGAAAGTAGAATGATCAAGATCGATTTAGCCGATGAGTCGTGAGTTAATCACGAAAGGCAAAATCGTAAGAGAAGAAAAGTTTAAAGCCAAGAAATCGTAAGAGAAGGTTGCAGATATGACGAAGAGTAGATGAGACTGATCGAGATCAGATATGATAATCAGATATGCCAACCTCGGTGCATTTAATTCGATGCTATCCCGAGATGATCGTGGAAGATATGTTGATCCGACACGCCGAGCCGATCGTAAGAAGAAATCGAGAACTCGAGTCAAGTGGACGAGGGTCAAGATGTCGAACTCGAGAACCGAACTCGAAGAAGTTAAGTGTCAAGATGCCTCGACGTATAAGGTCCGCCAAGAGAAGTCTCGGCCAATCAAGAACTCGAGACACAAAGAAGTTACTAAAGAACTCAAGGCTCGGATAACTCGAAGGCTCAGATAACTGAAGGCTCGATTAACTCAAGGCTCGAGATAGAATCAAGATCCCGAGACTCGTAAGATCCTCAAGAATATAGTCATTAGAGACTCGGAAGAAATCAAGAATATAGTCGTTAGATTCAGCTGACGTGGACCAATGAGAGGAAGACGACAAGCCTGAAAAGTTGCAAAAAGCTACAGAGTAGTATGGATTTGAATGTGATTCTCGCCAACGGTAACATTCAAATCCATAGTTCTTCCTTCATTATCAAGTGTGGATGAATGTGGAAGAGTATGGAGAATGTAGCAAACGATGCTACAGAGCTAAGAAGATATGGGTTCCAGCAGTTCCCAGCCAAGGTCGTGTGCCAGATGATGCGAGTCCTGAAATATGGTCCGACAGAGAACTGCTTAAGGCATTCAACAGGAATTGTGCTCCCAATCCTATATACTCAAGCATTCCCTCCATAGAACACAGAGCTAGAAATACACGTATATATTCAAGAGTGTTCTACCCTAGATCTAAGCATAAATGCTATATCCTAAGCTTAGAGAGATTTTCCCATCCTTAGCATCGAGGCTAAACAAATGTAAGGGAAAATCTCAACCTAGTTGGAAACCAAACAAACCTTTACCCAAACTCAAAGTTAGGTTAAGATTGTTAGGTGAGTGTGAACTCGGTAAACATCTATCGGCAATCCCGTGAGGGAGATAAGTCCCGCTTGAGTGTGAACTCGGTAAATATCTATTGGCAATCCCGTAAGGGAGATAAGTTCCGCTTGAGTGTGAACTCGGTAAACATCTCGGCCATCCCGTGAGGGATATAAGTCCCGCAGGTTAAGTTCGGTTAAGGTGCCCCTGTGTTAAGGGAAGAGTGGATGTAGGACGGGTTTCGTCCGAACCACTATAAAATATCGTGTGTTCTTTACTGCTTTATGTTCATACTTGCCATATGCATTCGATTACAAGCAAAACAACACACATCGTTCTTAAAAGCAAAAAATTTGGTATCACCTTTCCCTCACCCCTGTTTTTATATGCATCACACGACATGTTTCGCTTCCGCACGTGCAAATTGGGTTTTAATCGGGACCTACAAGTGGTATCAGAGCAGGTTGTTCAACAGATCACTATTTTCAAAGTGATCGCCTGAACTGATCTTTTTAAAACCAAAAACCCGATCTCTGTAAATGCATATATTTTTAATGTTTTTGCGTCATCATCAAAAAGGGGAAAATTGTTGGGATATTTTAGTTTTGATTAATTATGCCAAAACATTATTAACTTGTGTTATTCAAGTGAATTTACAGATAACATGTTAAGGGGGAACGAAAGAACAAATTGAGGGAAAACTCACGAAATCAGAAGAAGATGATCGAGATCAGACGAGGCTGCAGACGAGAATGATCGAGATCAGATGAGTCAGATGAGTTCCGGAGTTAGCTGATGAGTTGTGCAAAATCTGAAGAGAAGAAAAAGCTAAAGCCAGCAAATCAGAAGAGGAGGTTGCAGATATGAAGAAGAGTAGATTGGGATCGACGAGATCGACGCGGATCGAGATCGATATGATAACTGATATGCCAACCTCGCTGTAAAATGACCGATGTTATCCCGAGATGATCCTCGAAGATAGGTTGATCCGATCACCGAAAGCCGATCGATCAAAAGAAGAAATCGATACTGAAGTCAAGTGAATCGAGGGTCAAGATGTCTGAATCAGAGAACCGAACTCAAGAAGTTCGAGTGTCAAGATGTCCGACGCATAAGGTCCGCCGAAAGAGAAGTCCGCCAATCAAGAACCCGAGACTCAAGAAGTTATCGAAGAACCAAGGCTCAGAGAATCAAGATCCCGAGACTCAAGATCCCAAGAATATAACAAGTAGAGACTTAGAAGAAATCAAGAATATAGTCGTTAGATTCAAATTGACGACGGGACCAATGAGAGGAAGACGACAAGTCCAAAAAGTCGCAAAAAAAGTTACTGAGAGTAGTATGGATTTGAATGTGATTCTCCAACGGTAACATTCAAATCCACACTATAAATACAAGTTCTTCCTTCATTATCAAGTGTGGATGAATGTGGAAGAGTATGGAGAATGTAGCAAACGATGCTACAGAGCTAAGAAGATATGGGTTCCAGTAGTTCCCAGCCAAGGTCGTGTGCCAGATGATGCGAGTCCTGAAATATGGCCTGATCGTAGCACGACTAAGGCATTCAACAGGAATTGTGCTCCCAATCCTATATACTCAAGCATTCCCACCATAGAACACTGAGCTAGAAATACACGCATATATTCAAGAGTGTTCTACCCTAAATCTAAGCACAAATGCTATATCTTAAGCTTAGAGAGATTTTCTCATCCTTAGCATCGAGGCTAAACAAATGTAAGGGAAAATCTCAATCTAGTTGGAAACCAAACAAACCTTTACCCAAACTCAAAGTTAGGTTAAGATTGTTAGGTGAGTGTGAACTCGGTAAACATCTATCGGCAATCCCGGGAGGGAGATAAGTCCCGCTTGAGTGTGAACTCGGTAATCATCTATTAGCAATCCCGTAAGGGAGATAAGTCTCGCTTGAGTGCGAACTCGGTAAACATCTCGGCCATTCCGTGAGGGATATAAGTCCCGCAGGTTAAGTTCGGTTAAGGTGCCCCTGTGTTAAGGGAAGAGTGGATGTAGGACGGATTTCGTCCGAACCACTATAAAATATTGTGTGTTCTTTACTGCTTTATGTTCATACTTGCCATATGCAATCGATTACAAGCAAAACAACAAACATCGTTCTTAAAAGCGAAAAAATTGGTATCACCTTTCCCTCACTCCTGTTTTTATATGCATCACACGACATGTTTCGATTCCGCACGCGCAAATTGGGTTTTAATCGGGACCTACACTAAGGCTTAAACCGAGTCCGTAAAGATAATCAAAGTTGCATCAACCGACCACAACAAACAAAACAGAGTAGACCCAAAAATGGGAAGACAACAAACAGACATCAGCCCAAAAAACCAAACATGGAGGAATTCACACAACAGAAAGATGAAGAGAAAGCTAAATCCTAAAACACAAAACTAAACAAACATTAAAGATCCGACAGAACTGATCCGGCCACCGGCGTCGTGACTCCGATCGGTCCGCCGGACCGACGCCCACCGCTAGATGACTCTCAAATCGGCCTTGAGGAAAGTGGCAACGAGAAGCAGACGGTGAAACGGAGAAAAGAGGTGGTGGAACTGGTTGGAGTGAAGTGTGTGGAAGGAGGATAAGGAAGAGTCTAGAGAGGGAGAGAGAAATTTAAGTTCTAGGCCCAAATACTTGACCCAAGAGTTTCTTATCTTGCACAAGAACCGACCCACCGCCGTCTTCCTCTTTTCTTGAACCATCGGGTTCATTTGGAAATGAGGAAGAAGGGCTCTAGAGAAAAATTAAATTCTCATGTCTCGCCCAGAAGCACTTGTCGCGAGTTGCAGTCGCCGATGGGAGGCACCACCGGACAACCACTAGGCACGCCGCCATCGGCCGCCTAAGATCCACGGTGGAGATTACACTCCCTCCGCCGTTGCGGGTCATGGCGTGAAATTTTCAGAGAATTTCTCCACCGCCGACAACAGCCAGCGTCCGCTAGCCACCATCTGTGGCGCGGACCGCAGTGCACCGTCGCCGGTAAAAGGCGTGGACACACCACCGCCTTCGCGGTTTGCTTGCGGTTTCTCCTCCGAAACCTTCAAGCGCTGCGCGTTCACGTTATCTGTTTGCCACGGAGAAGACGAACGAATCGCCTATCACCGCCATCTCCGGCGATGACCAGTCCACCAGGCCTCGACCTTCAAAATTTATTTGGCTTCACGCTGCCAAAATTTACTAAGAAGGCCTCGACCTTCAAAATTTAAGAACAACCATTTCAACGTTAGTCCTCTCAACCCAATTCTCAATCAGGATGTCTTCATTTTCAAAAAAGTAAATTCCTAAAACCAATTGTTTACAATTTCATATGCAGCGAAGTATATATAAATTGTCTTGCGAGTGTTGAAATATTTGTCGCTGCAATCAAAACGAAATCAATAAAAACAAACAGAAATCGAGTCAAGGAAAATCATTTTCCCCGCAAGACAAATTACGCCATCATGGATAGTGCTCATAGGATCGTGCGTAAATGCCCCAAAAGGTAAAATGGTTTCACACTTTAATTTCAGTAGCACCACTGAAAAGAAAGCTTCAGCGAATCGTCAAAGAAATATGAGCAGAACGAAATCCTTAAAAAAATATGCAGAAGTTTTCTCAAAACTCTATGCAGAAAGTTTTACGCGTGTTTTCTAAAAGTATCATTTAAAAATAAAGAAAAATCAACCTATATATAAGAATTCTCACTCAGAAGACGTGGAGAAAATAAGTTGAGATCCACTAAGATCGTGAGCAGTTATTGACCGCGTGATCTCACAAAATTCCCTAAGGATTACAAAACGTCCAGATTCAATGAACTACGTAGATAAGTTCAAATTCAAATCTGAATGACCATTGATCGGGTCTCATCATTAATTTCTCCAACAAAACTTAAAAGTGAAACACTATGATATCATTTCATTCCAAGTGCAAGAAGTTAGGACTTAGGGGATTGAAATCAATGTTGACCAAGTAAAAGGACTAAAATTTGAATTAATAACTTTTAGGTCCAAAAATGTTTTTGACCTCACTCTTAGATACACCCATGCTTTATAAATTAGTAGCAGATTCAAAACACAAATAAAAAAACCTAAAATACCCTCCACTAATTATATTCATTCCACCTCCATAAACAAACCAGAACGGCGGCCGCCTACCTCCACAATCGGCCAACCTGAAGTTCACGGCGGTTGTCGCCTCGCCCGCTCGCTCACCCTCACCCTTCTTTCCCCACACACAGCGTCGTCGCCCCACCGCCCAGCGCCCTTCCTAGAAACCCACGCTCGCCGCGGCGCACCGTTTCCCACCAGAAACCGCTATGGCGAGCCCCCTTCTCCACATGCTCGCCGCGGTGCCCCCCCTCCCGACGCCAACACCTGGGTTCAAGCCACCACCATAAAATCATTCCACACTTACTATCACCAATTCGCGCACAACCCACGGCTACCTCTCTGTTCGCCGCCGCCGACGGGTCACCAAGGTTTATCACCCGATGAGCCACTTCCAAAGCCGGAGAGGAAAAACACGGCGGCGGCCGTTCTCCGGCGAAGCAGTGAAGACGGAGAAGTAAGTTTAGAATTTGGATTTGAAATTGTTAGGATGATTCGCGGTGTTTTTGTTACGAAGAAGCAAGTTTTCAAATTGTTGGATTTTCTGGATTTGATAATGACGAGGATGAATCTGGTGTTTTTTTTTTTTTAATGATGATGAGGTTGAATCTGGATTTGATGATGATGAGATGAATTTGGTTTTTTTTTTTTTAATTTGGGTTGGAGCTGGAGGATCTGGTTTTGGTGGTTATGGTTGGGGTGGCGGCGGCTGCGCAGAGCGGGGTTTTTGGATTTGATGAAGGATGAATCTATTGGGTTGTGTGATTTTTGGTTTGAATCTAGGTTGGAGATGGAGGATTTTGAACAGGTTCTTTTTTATGAACATGTTCATTCGAAATTGGACGAAAATATGTAATTTTGAAATTTTTTAGATTTTAATTTTTGTAATTTACAGAATTTAATTTCTACATTTTCTGTAATGTTTGTAATTTTTGCAATTTTAGTAAATTTTTAAATTTTCAGTTTCTATCATTTTTAAATTTTATATTGTAAATTTCAGAATCTTTTAGATGAAAATATGTAAATTTTTGTAATTTAAATTTTTAGATTGTAAATTTCTATAATTTACAATTTTTTGATATAAATTTCAAGTTAGCAATGTTTTATTTGTACGTTTTTTGTCACAGCAAAAAGAAACCCAAGAAGAGGTTAAAATGAGGTTTTTGCTTATTCTAAAATAATGGTATATATGTCTTATGTAGTGTCTATTTATAGCTAGAGACAATTTATTTAAAAGTTTGGACCTTTCAAGGACTTTGGGGTGGAAAGTGAGTCACTCCTAAAATTTTACTTTATCCAAAAAATTGAAATTGGAAGGAAGTTACATGAGACGTGATACTCTTAACATTTTTATAATACTTAAAAGAAAAAATCACAACACAAATCAATATGACACCATTTGAGTGAAATCATTTCATGGTAAAGATACAATTTGGGCATAAGTGTTAACACTTTGAAAGAAACGAATGTTGATTTGTGCTAGATTGTACCCCTGTCAATAATAGCAAAAATTATAACTAACTGTGAAGATAATAATGGGTCCGCTTGGTTGGAGGTAACGGAAGTGGGTAATGGGAATCACTGCTATTGATGTTGATTGGTAGCTTTGATACACAAGTAATGGGAATAGAAGTAAGTAATTGATTATCCTCACTCACTCAACTCACCTCACATGATATTTATTGTTCATGTTCTAATCAAACAACAACAATGCAATCAATAATTCTTATTGATTAACATCTCAATGATACTCATTACCATTATCATTCCCCGAGTCGTACCAAACGGGTAAATTTGTTGACAGAGGTCTTCTATTGTTGTGGGAAATTGTCCGCCACGAGTCTTTCATAAAGACTAATTTTAGTGGTAATGTTTTTATTTTTTTTATATTTTAATATTTATATGTTGGCAAGATATGTAACCTTCTATGACCAAATAAGATGGACCTTGCCGGAAATAGTGAATCGAAATGTTTTTAAGTACTTAAGTTAAAAATATGTGCTAAATTTAAATTGAAAAAAAAATATATGTATTAAAATTAATGAAAAATCAAAAGTATAAGCTAAATTAAATTATTTGACCAAAAAAAAACAACCCTAACATTTTATTTTATACCTTTCTATCCCATGTATTTTTCTCTTGTTAACTTCCAACACATTTACTTTATTTTCTACAACTTCACCCTCCATACTTCTTTATATGCTCTTAAGTCTTACCCCTTGTATCGTTGCCCTTTATTTCATTCATGAAGAATCACTAGTTAATAGTAATACACACACCAGAGAGAATATTGTTAAGAGTTAATCTCTCATGACCAAGTCTATGCTATGAACTTGGATTATTTGACTCATTTTATTTATTTCCAACACATTTTTCTAAACCACTAAACTTGACCCGTATTATACACTGGATAGGGTCAAATATCATGAATTAAAAACAAATTTCATAGCATGAACCAAGTCTATACAAATTTTTGTCTATTGTTAAAGATAAATATGCACAGGATAAAATAAAATTATAAGGTACGAATCTCGTCTGCAAGAGAAGACAAGGACATCAATGCAGACAATCTCATCAAGCTTTAAGGCTAGGAGTTTAATTCACCTCATCCTTCACCCAATCCATTTTCCTACTTCACAATGTTGCTAATTTACTTTAATCATACCTCAAGGCTGGAGTCATTTTGATATGATAAATATTTAAGCAAATACAATATTCCCTTTCCCTTTTGGGCTAATAACAAATTGCAATATGTAGCATTCCCCATTTACAAATTGCAGAATTTAAACAAAATGCAACTTAGTATATAGTTGTACTAATAAAAAATGACTAATTCCAACCTGGGACTCGTTTTTTGTGAAATTTTTTGGCTAAATATCGCCTACAAATTATATGTTAAAGAAATTCGATTGAAAGAATTCAAAAATATTGAGTCGGGGTTGGAATCTATCAATTTTTATAGATTGAGTCGGGGTTGGAATCTGTCAATTTTTATAGTACAAGTTGCAATTTGTAAAAATGAAAACAGTACATGCAATTTTATTAACCCTTTTTTTTCAGAATATTCACCAAATCATATCTTTTTCGGATGAAGAACTGGCTAAATATATTTTTCCATGGACTAGCAAAGCCAAGTAAAATGCAAGTAAGCAGAAGCTGCAGAACAGTGGTCAACAATCATTAATTTTACATCATAAGTAATTCAACTCCACAATCTTTTTATTAATCTGACGAAAAACCATACACCAAAATTTCATGTAAAGAAGGAGTTGAGGACTGACATGAATAGTTTGTTGCAAGAACACAACAGAAAGGAAGCAATTGGCTTTTGAAATAAAAGAGAGTAATTTGGTAAATTATACCAATAAGCTCTGGTCTCTGTTATTTAAGATGCATAAATAGCTTAGTCGCAACCTGTGCAAAGAAATCAGCAGTAAATCAGATCCTGAGCTTAGAGTGCGCAATATAAGGATGGAACAAGAAGTCATAGCCTTACGCATTTGTCCACACAGCGCCAGTAATCAAAGTATTGTCCAGTGCAGTGCTTGTGTCCAGAGTCATCACCATGAATTCTCTTAGAACATGCCTGCCCAAAGATAAATTTAATATTTTTGAACTAGCATTTTTCTTTCACAGAAACAATTCTGAAGATGAGCAGCAAAATTCTGTTATATCATCAAAAAGAGAAGCATTGAAATATGATTTGACCAAAATGACCCTTGGCTAAGAGTAACAAAATACAGTGGAACATTTTTTGTCTTTGCCGCATAGTTATTAAAGGCGCGCCGCCAGGCACTCGGGGCGCCAGGCACTCGGGGCGCCAGCCATCTTGCCTGCCACAGGCCCAGGCGGTTGGGATTTTCTGGGCGCTCGCCTGGGAGCGCCTTTCGGCTCCTCGACTTGTGACAAAAGGCGCGCCTAAGGCGTGCCTTGCGTACATCTACGGTTTGAAATAAAAAAAAACATTTTTTTATTTGTCAAAATAAAAAAATATTATCTATTTAAGTGTTAAATAAAAAATACTATCTATTAAGTCTTAATATTTAAGTGAATAAGGGTTTCAAGATTCACTTTTTAAAAAAAACTTGCGTCTCCCACTCTTCCTCCTTTTTCCTCCCGCTCACGCCCAAGGCCCGTAGCCCAACCCACCCGCCACCATCCGGCCGTGCCCGCCTCCAGCCAATGGCGTCCAGCCACCGCCCGCCGTCGTCCAGCGGTCCCAGTCCACTCCAGGTTAGTTTTTTTTTTCTTTTTTCTCTCTTTTTCGTTTTATGATTTCTGCTACCTCTATCCTTTTTTTTTTTGTTTATTTTCTTGATAACTTGTAGTTTCTGGTGACTGGTGGTTGATTTATTGATATATGGCTATGCAGTTTTTTTTTTAATTATATATTACAGTTTGATATACAATTTTTTAAGTATATGCAATGGTTGATATATTAGACTCATTACAGTTTGTTTTGTTTTGTTTTTTCAGTTTGTTGGTACTTGTTTATATGTAGTTTTGTCTTGTTATTTCAGTTTGTTAAATGTTAATTATATGCAATGGTTCTTGTTTTGTTTTTTCAGTTGGGTGTTCATTGAGAATTTGAGATGGAGGAGAGTGGTGCTAGTAGTGCCCTGCGGCTGATCCAACTCCAATTGCCTACCCGTCCAACGATCCGGCATGGAAGTACTTCAAAATGATTGTACCCAAAAACACGAATGATTTACAGTGTACATTTTGTGATAAAATATACAGAGCAGGCATCTGCCGTGCAAAACAACATCTTGTTGGAGGATATAAAATGCTAGTAGGTGCGACAAGTGCCCCCCTGATGTACGCCAAGAGATGAAAGCTTTCATGGAAGGAAAGAAGAAGACTATGGGCCATTCAAACCGCATATCCGACAACTATGAATATGATGATCAAGAATCTCAAGATTATGTGGAACCTAGCAACTCCATGAGCATGCCTTCGGCTTCGGCTTCGCAAAACAAGAGACAAAAACAAGGTCCTATGGACGTGTTTGTTAAAAAGCCTAGCGGAAGTGGATTGAAAGAGAGACAGACGACGATGAATGAAGCATATAATAAGGATTTGAGGGAGAGAGGTATAATGGGTGTAGCTAATTGGATGTATGATGCAGCAATTCCTTTCAATGATGTTAACAACCCTAGTTTTCAACAGATGTTTGACCTTGCATGCCTACATGGACCCGGTTTCAGGGCTCCTAGTTTTCACGAGGTGCAGGTTACTTGTTTAAGTAAGGCCGTTGATCAAGTTGAGAAAGATTACATTGCATCTCTTCGAGCGGATTGGAAGAAGTATGGATGTAGTTTGATGGTTGATGGTTGGACGGATAGAAGGCAGAGGACGTTGCTTAACTTTTTGGTTAACTCTCCTGAAGGCTCAGTTTTCATTGAGTCCATTGATGCTTCTCAGTATGCAAAGACGGGAGAGAAATTGGTTGAGTTGATTGATGGAATTATAGTGAAGACTGGTATAGAAGAAGACATCATCCAAGTCATCACAGACAATGCTGCCAACATGGTCCTTGCTGGTAAGAATGCTACCAAGAATTTATTCACTTCTTGAGATTGAAACGTAGATTTATTTGTTCAAGTGTATTTTAACTTTTTGTAACTTTTGCAGGAAAGATATTGCAAAAAAAAGAGGACAAACCTATATTGGACTCCTTTTGCAGCACACTGCATAGATTTGATGTTGGAAGACATCGGAAAAATGCCTGAAATGAAAGCAACGTTGAAGAAAGGAATGAGTGTGACTACTTACGTGTATGTTCGGCCTGGAGTAGTGCATATGATGAGGACTTTCACTAAAGAAATGGAGCTTTGTCGGGCTGGAGTAACTAGATTTGCTACTGCATTTCTCACTCTACAGAGGATGCTAAAGTTGAAAGATGGCTTGAAGAACATGTTCACTTCTGAAGAATGGGCACAATCTAAATGGTCCAACGAAGTTGATGGCAAGAAGGTGACCGCAATAATTTTGTCTACAAGATTTTGGAAAAGTGTCACACACATCCTCAAGATATATGCCCCCTTAGTTCGTGTTTTGAGGTTAGTTGATGGTGAAAAAAAACCAGCAATGGGGTACATTTATGAGGCCATGGATCGTGCCAAGGAAGCAATCATGGATGCATTTTCCAAAAACGAAGAGCACTACAAGAAAGCATATGCTATAATTGATGAAAGGTGGGAGGATCAACTCCATAAACCTTTGTATGCAGCCGGGTATTTCTTAAATCCCGAGTTCTTTTATAAAAGTGATCATGTGGATAAAGAAGTGAGCAAAGGATTTTATGCGGTGATGATGAAATTACTCCCGGAGTCTTCTGAGCAAGATAAAATTAGAGCAGAGCTTGATGCATATAGAAATGCAGCGGGTGAATTTGGGCTACCTCTTCCAGTTAGACAAAGAGCAGCGGTAGCTCCGGCTGTATGGTGGGCAAATTTTGGGGCTGATGCCCCTACTTTGCGGAAGCTTGCTATCAAAGTATTGAGCCTCACTTGTAGTTCTTCGGGTTGCGAACGTAATTGGAGTATATTTAAAAATGTAAGTGCATCTTTCATTCTTTTGTTTATTAATTATTATTTATTTTACTATATCCATGTGCATACTACTACAACTTTTGGTGTTTGTTAGGTTCATGCCAAAAGAAGAAATAGACTAGAGCAACAACGCCTGAATGACTTGGTCTTTATCAAGTATAATCATGCGTTGAAGCGTCGGTATGACTCACGTGATCACATTGATCCTATCTCTTTGAGGGATATAGATGAAAGCAATGAGTGGGTGGTTGGTCTAATGGAAGATGAAGATGAGTTGGTTCACCAAGGTGAAAATTTGACTTGGGGTATTGCTACAGAAGCCATGGGAGTTGATGAGTCCGCGTATGATACTAGATCAAAGGGGAAAAAGGTCGCACCTAAAGGTCCTAACCAAGTTGAGAAGAGCAAAGAGCCGAAGGGCAAGAGGAAGGGCAAGAACAAAGACAAGGGCAAGGGCAAGGGTGTGGGCGTGAGTGTGAGAGGATCATCTTTTAGCGGCCTTAGAGATGAAGATGAAAATGAAGATGAAATTGAATTTAACTTAGAAGGTTAAGATGTGGAGGAAGAAGAATTTCGTGAGGACGATCCACGTTATGATGATGAGGAGGAGGAGGAGGAGTTTGCTTTTGATGAATTCGTTGATGGAGATGATTAGTTTGCTATTTATGTCTTTAATTTCGTGATTAAGCTAGATATTTACTGTTTGTTATTATCGTACTTCTATGGTTTGAAGTTTATGTCTTTACTCTTTATTTTGTGTGATGTATATGTTTTTAACCTTCAACTTGTTAGTTAATTATATGTTAGTATGATTAACTTAGGTTTACTTCCATGGTTAGGTTTACTAAGAAAATTTCAAGGTCATATGTTGTTTTTTCCAGGGATGCAAGGCGCGCGCGCCTAAGGAGCCAGGCGCTGCTTTGCGCCTTGTTGTGCCTTTCGCCATTAATAACTATGCTTTGCCGCAAAGGTAACACAGACATGGGCATGGATAATGGAGAATAAAACAAATTAAAGACAATAAATATGACAAAAATCAAAGTTCTTCAGAAAAAAATCTAAAAAGCCATGAGTAGGATTCACACGATTTTAGATGTTCTTTTCAATTTTTTATGAGCCCAAAATATGTAATGCTTCTGCAAACAGTAAGGTATGCTGTTTTGAGATTATGAGGCGCGAGGGAAACTGGATTTTAAAAATTCATGGTGACTAGTAAAAATTTGTGTTTTGGAATTTTGGACTTGGTACGGTAAAATTTTGTATTATGTCAAATCAATGTGTAAAGAGTGATATCTGTGGTATTATTAGCGTGTATAGTTTATGTTACTGGGAAAAGTAACAATAGGGTTATAGGTTTTATTGGATGTGGATTGTAGTTGGATTTCGAAATCAAAATTTTGAAACCCACAACAGAACGTGGTGTGGATTGCAAAGACTCGAATCCTTCTAGTTCAAGATTTCTATAGATAACCTCTTTTCAAACATGGTTATCGCTTTCCAGGTGTGCTACAATTTAAAGTAAAAATTCTAAAACCTCAATAAATTTAATTTGTACTTTATTTTTGCCAATAAAAATTAAGAAACTATGTCAATCCACTTGCGCGACTCTTACTACACAGTTCAAATCAAGGGAGCTGTTAAGCGTGATGGTTATGGGCAGTAAAATTCCTAACAAACTGAAGAAGGAACATGGAGTATTTCATAAATGAAAATGGCTGAGGATTAATGGTATGTGGTTAATTTCCTGGTTGTACTCCATGAATTTTTAGAGATTATTATAATTTCTATCAAGAAAATAGTGCCACTCAATGTATTCCTCCTGTAAGAGTGGCCGAGTGGCACTATTTAAGAGACTAACAAAAGCAAAATTATTAACAAGACATAAAATTCACCAAATGAATATAACTACAGCAGCACAGACCAACAAAGAGTAGTAATCACAGCACCCTTGTGGTTTCATTATGTTTACCCGACAAAAAACTAAAAAACGGACCGAGTGGAGGAACAAGCATGGATGAATAATCATGCAACTAGTATTAATTTCACCCATCAATGTGAACTGCCTATGTGGAAGAGTGGAACTAGTCTACTACGAAAAATATGGGGATTACTACTACGAAAAAATAAGTAGGAACAGAAAATATTGTCATGCACACAAACATCCAATGACTTTTCACACACATATACTCCTTTTAACAGAACTAACCTGATATTCTTTAAGTGGTCTTGTGCATGGTGCCTTGCAACGGTCTTCAAGTTCCCTCTTTGGATCTACAGGCTCATCATCAGCCCTAAATGGCGCAAAACAAGTCCAAGCCAAAGTTAGGAAATGGGGGATGCTATCAATGCTACTTCAGTTCAGCCCAACCAAAAAAATACAATGATTATTTAATAGTTGCATCAGCACAAAGCATCCTGTTCTGACAACTGGGCAAATTTTTTTACGATGTTAATAGAACATAGGAATTTTTTTCATAGCCTTGGGGGGTTCACATAAAGAGTTGAAAGTAGGGGCATAAGAGAATATAATGTCTTAAAAAGAAAATACATTTGAAGTTATTCAGTTGTGTTTTGGCCTGGGGGAAGCAATAAGGGAGGAAATTGTTTTAGAGAACACAACCACACTGGCCATAAGATTCCAAAGCCAGCTATTGAGTGAGAATATAATAACGTATAATGACAAGGATTTCGGGCTTAACAAAAGCTTGGGAAAAAGACAGATCCATTTTGGCTATGTAAAACAGTATTAGTTAAGGACCATGTAGATCATCAAGGGAGAAACAGGAGCATAAAGAGAAACACAGGGTTTGGGGGTATAATGATTTAAGGAGAGCATGTGTTCCAACATAAAAAATATTTTCATATAATTCCAATGGTAAACCTCTTTAAAGAAGCTCAGTTCTGAATTTTTTAATCAAATAGTGTTAAATTGACCCTAGCAAACACAAAGACAATCATATAAGCCAAGAAGTTTAGAATACAAATAAAAAAACTGCACTAAAAAATGTAGAAGCAAGTGAGATGTAGTAAATTTATTATAATTCAGGAACCTAATAGCCACAAATCAGTTATTGAACAATCAGAATATAATTCATCCATTCCAGCTATTGCTACACACCCGAATGACTTTGCAGAAATATAAGTCAGTTGAAAATAAGGTACACTCTATTGGACAAAAAATATCGATATACAAATAAAAATTAAATCTTTTTACAGACTAATTTCGAATAATCATAACGACAAAGGCAAGTAAATCTATGAATCGCCGATATCAAATCAGAGGTTTCGGGATAAAAATTAACGAGAATAACACAAGACAACAGATAAATTACTAAAAAATAAATAAAGATAGGATTAATACTCACATAGTTAATTGTATCAAGAACCGGCCGAAGGAATCTGCAAAAGAATCCCCAGAAATTCAAGGCTAAATTGAGCGAAAACTATGAAATTAAAAACCCTAAGTACGAGATCGAAGCAGTAAATGATAAGAAATCAGATCTAGAAAGTGTAGAGGGTAAAAATGGAGAGAATTACCAGATGAGGATGAGAGGTGGCGGAGGCAAAGGGAGGTGCGAGGGCGGAGGAGTAAGGGCAAATGTAAAATTGACTATTTAGAAATGGAAATGGGGGTTTGAGGGATTCGGTTGCATCAATTAACGTACGCCAGATGGCAGGCCGAACGTCATTTCCCCTTTTTTTTTTTTTTTTTAATAAAGAAAAGTAAATGTCAAATTCAATTAATTAAAACTAATAGTATCACATTCTTGTAAAAACTAGTGGCATGTTTTTATCTATTTTTATTTCATTTTTTCAATTAAATTTAATATCACATTTTGATTAAAATTAATGTCACGTTTTATTACTCATGTGTCTAGTTATATGATTCAATTGGTGCATCGAAGACTGATTCTTTTTATTATAGTTTATTACTTGAGCTCGAATGTACATTTCTTTTCAACAAAATAAAATAAGTTGTTTATGTCAGACGGATGTTTGGGTGAAAGATTAATATCTTCTTATGAAAAAAAAATTATTTCTTTTCAATTGTTTGTTAAATAAATTTACTAGTTTAGTCATGATTATTCGACTCAAGCCCAGAAAAATTATTAAGTTTAAAGACGAGTCGAATTACTCTGGGTTTGGTGAGTTATCGAATTCAACTAGTAAAGTTTGTAGTATACATTTTGAAAATTCGCTTTTGTTTTCAAAATTCTAACATCATATATAAGTCATTGAAAAAAAAAACCTGACCTCAATAACCCCCATGTAAATTAATGTTTTTTTTTGTTAGTTTTGTTAGTAAAAATAATTTATTGATGGCCTGGGCAAAAAGCCCCAAACAACATGAAAAGAAAACAACGAGAGATCAACAACTTAACACATCTCTCGGTCTAGAAGACCAATCTGTATAACTATAATTACAAACGTTCACCTCTTTGACAATTATTCAACTTCATACTCTTGCTTTGATCTCCTCAACAGATTTTTCGAGCATGTAAGTCTCGCCTTTGAATATAGTAGCATTTCTTTTATTCCAAATGACTCTAATGATACAAAGCCAAAAAGCATAAGCATAATGTCGACCTTTCTTACCCGCAAGTATAACACTGTAACCCAGGAGATTCAGGAAAGGCAGATTATGATAAATCATAGACATTTTCAGCCACTCATAGCACCTTGCCCAAACATGTGTGTCGTTACCGAATACTCGAATAAGACATGGTTGACAGATTCAGGGCAACTTTTACAAAAGACACATGACAGATCATCCTCTTGACTAAGAATCTTTCTCTTGAGTAGGTAGTCTTTGGTAGAAAGTTTTTCCCAGAGGACTCCCCACGTTGTTGTTGCAACATTCCGAGGTGCGAACTTGTTCCAAATTGCCTTGAAGCATCTCCTCTTCATGCTACTAAGGGGCTGCCTACCAGCTTTGTTGAAAAGTTCACCGTAAGCCTCCTTCGTAGAGTAGAATCCCTTCATTGCTGCATTCCATTTTAAAGAGTCGGACTTATCACGATTCAACATGTTCCTGCTAATAACATTAACAAATTCAGAAAAAACGGTCCTCTCTCTCTCCAACAAAGGTCTCCTCCATCTCCACACCCACTCACAACGGGGATGTTTTAAAACATCAGGATTTTAGGACAATGATGGTCACTCAATATTCCATGTATTCTTTTTATAATGTGAATTGAATGTTTAATTATGCATATAAATGTGGAGGACACTTAAACAAACTTCATAACAAATTCCTGAATGGATTTTTTTTTTCTCTCTTTTCATTGTAATGTAAGCTAATAATCAATTTTTTAAAACATATTTGAAAACCGAGTCAAAACCAAAGAATTGATAAGAATAGTTGGGCCTTGAGATTACAATTTCTATTTTTTATTGGGTGGGATGGACACATCCATAGGTCTGGGCTCTTTTAGCCCTCTAAGCCAACTGTTACAATTTCTAGTTTTTGTTGAAATTACAAAGGGTGGACAATTTGAGACTATATATATATTAAGGCCACTGTTATATATTAGTACACTCCCCCATGAGTTTTCTATTCTTTCCTCCCTCCTCTCCCCTCTCTTCTCCAATTTTCCTCCCCCAATCTAATTTCTTCTTCTTCACCCCATCTCCAGATTCTCCATCCCACCCCCTTTCATCTTCTTCACCCCTTCCCCCACCGCCTCTTCTCCTCCCCAAAACCCGCTCCCAACAGACACCCGCCGCCGCCGTCCACAGCGGCCATCCTCGACGTTGTCCACCACCAGATGCCTAACCCACAATGCTACATCAGATTTGTTTTTTTTTTTTAAATTATTTTGATTTCCCCTTCACTCTTCATTTTTTGAGGATTGTAGTTTACACAGCGGCCCAATTAGTGAATTAATATCAGATGTTCGTGTTTTTTTTTCGAAATTCTTTGTTGTTTTCGATTTTTTTTCCGAAATTCTTTGTGTTTTTCGTTTTTTTTTCCGAAATAGTTATTTTATTTCGATTTTTTTTTCCGAAACAGATCTGAAATTTTTAATAACAGTTCTGGGTTCTTTAGTAACAGATCTGGATCGTTTTTTAGTTTGAAATGTGGTGCGAATTTTTCAGTTTGTTTTGATAATTTTTTTCAAAATATGTGATTATTTTCAGTAAAATGCTGAAAGTTTGGATAAAAAGGTCTGAGTTAGCGGCGACTCAGCAATGACTCGGCGGCGACTCGACCGTAACTCGGTGGTGACTCGGCAATAGTGTATATATCAGGATTTTAATGAATTAAATTTAATTAAACTGAAAATGGGCAATATGGTATTTTCACGTTTTAAAAAGAAAATAGATGAGGGGGTGTACTTACTAACGTGGGCGGTGTTAATAACCGTGGCCATATATTAAAACATAATTGGGCTTACAATTTCTACATTTTGTTGAGATTACAATGGGTAACCCCAACAAATCAAGCTATATAAATTATTGTGTAAGATTAATGATGAGAATGGGTTGGGTATAAGATGTGTTTAGTCTATTTCAGAACAGTATCATGAAAATGCCATATACGGGAACAAGAAATTAAATTTTTCAAATTAAACATATTATTATTTTAAAATATCATTTAATAGTAATATTTATTAAATTGCACTGATTGCACAGTTTTTTTTTCAAGTTGAAAAAAAAAAATGCCTGAATTTGATTTCAACATTTTTTCCGACTATAGAATCCAAAACAAATTTCAAGTTGCACTCATTGTTTCTCATTTATGCCCAAAATAACATATTATATTTGAGTTTTACTGATTAATAAGAGAAAGTGTTGTCAATGGTATAATTGATTGTACTCGGGGAATACCTTAACATACCGAGAATATCGAATTATATCGTATACCGTATTGAAATTTTTAATATTAAAAAATTATATTATTATCGTACCGAAAATTTCAGTAATTTCGGTATATTAAAATTGCATATTGTATTGTTGATGACGATTTTATCGGGTCAGATAAACGAATTATAATGTGGCTATAACATAAACCCGATCAATAACTATCAAACATAAATGATAAATGTGAGCACAATGGGAGAGCTTACAATGAGGGTGTGGTTAAAATGCCTAAAACACTACATATTCATCTCAACCTTTATTCAGGGGTTTTATTACAATCGTTGATCTAAACACTAAAACTAGATCTACTTTACATTAAATGTTCTTATCTTGTCACGTAAAGTTTATGATACTTTGATGTCGACTCTTGATCTTGTCGAATCTGCGTATCTTCGAGTACCTGATCTCCTGTCGGGTCGGGTCGGGTCGATTCGGTCCTAGATGGACCCTGTTGATGTGTTAGATTACGGGTACATATTTAAGATAATTTTTGCCACAACACGTATACCATACCAAAAATTCGGCATACCGTACCATACCGAATTTTTGGTAAAATTTCATTTCATACCGAAAATTTTATATACCATTCCATGTCAAACCTTTTCATACCGAATTTTTTTAGAGTAATACAGCAAGGTACCAAAATACCGAGATATCTTAATATCAAAATATCGAAAAAAAAAAATTGGTATACTGGTATATACCGAAATACCTATTTTTTTTGCATATCGGTATATACCGAAATACCGAAACTTTTTATTTATCATACCACTAGCGTATCGAAAAACTTCGATATACCAAAATTCCGAAAAAATTGATATTTTTTTGTACGATAGTTACAGTATACAAAAATTCTCGATATTTTGTCCACCCCTAATTATACAGCACCATTTTCAAAAGTTGAAAAGATTTTTGTGCTTTAATCTTTTTAGATTTACATGAATATAATTGTTTATTGCCAAAATATTTAATTTGAAAAATGTTTAATAATTACCAACCTAATCTCCTTTTCTTTTAAATATGAATACATGGATAATTATGCATGCATCTCATGTTGAAACTTGCGCTGAAAATTAATGAAGTCCTAATCCAAACCCAACCAACTCGAAGCTAATTGGTTGCTTTACTGTTGGCCAATTGCAACAAGAATCTACTCCCGCTCGATCTATGATTTTGATTTTCTTTTTCTATATGGTCTTAAGTCTTAACAATGTAGTTATTAGAACCACGTCTTCGTAACCAATTCATTTTCCTTAATTTCCTATATGAGAAAATGTATTTAATGCTTTACTGATCAAATAATTTACTTTAGATTTGAAATCTGAAATTTTAAAAGAGTTACTATCCCTCGGTTCTCTCTATTTTTTCTATTAGCCTTTATTTTTTTGAACAGGATCTGCGCAACAGAACGGTCTTTCCTAATTTTCCGTCATTTCTTGCACTCCGGTATTAGATTCATTTGCTTAATTGTTATATGCGCACTTCATACTTTATATGTACCAATGTAGCCCTATAGTAGCTTGCATTTTGCACTTGTTCTTTAATTTTGCACTTCTGGTTTTATTTTACTTTAATTTTTGGGATTGATGATGCGTTGTGGTTAATTATTTTTATTGGTGGAAGGATTTTGAGACATGGACGGTATCTTACAATTCTACGGTGATCTGACGGGTTGTGGAACATTTAATTTTCAAGATCAAAAGTACAATGCAGCCGATATTCAATTTTCAAATGGTCAAAACATGTTTGCAGAGAATAATAGCGTAGATCAGGAAACAGAACAAGGATGGCAGCGTATAAGATGGACAAATGAAATGGTCTAGATTTTGATAAATGCGGTGTCGTATTATGAGGATGTTGCATCACTTGAAGGTTCCGAGACTGATTGGAATAACTTATTCACTCCAATAAAAGGCAAGTGGAAATCTGTTTCCACCACAATGCTTGAAAGAGGGTATACGGTATCGCCCCACCAATGTGAGGATAAATTCAACGATCTCAACAAAAAGTACAAGAGACTGATACAGATACTCGGCACGGATGCTGTTAGGAATTAAACAAGCAATTATGGAGAAAATAATAGAATTAGGAATTTAGAGACAAACAATTTGGTTACCCAGTTCGTCAGGAATGACTACGTCTGGGGGCACTACCAAGCCAGGAGATTCACTATTTTCGTGTGTTATTTTCGTACAAAGAGAAAAATACAATGAGTCAAGGTATTTAAATGAGACATGGGCCAAAACCCTAATTCACGCGCACAGCTGCGGAACCCGCTCGACCACGGGCCTTGGTCGAGCGGTTCCGCTCGATCAGATCGCCAACTCGAGCGCCTCCAATGCTCTAGTCTCCCGTCGCGCTCGACCTCCTTTGGTCGAGCAGCAGTGCTCGACCTAACACCATGGTCGAGCGCCTCGCCCTTGCTGGATCCCTTCTCCGACTCAAGCTCCACAACCCAACAATCTCCCACCTGGAGACTGAATCCAACTATAACTTGTCTCCCCCGTTCCAACGGTTTCTCTCACTGGTAGTAGTGTCGGGCCTTATGCTCAGTTTCCAAGGTCAGTTGAAGTCATGCATAACTTCAACTTCTCTAAGGTCACAACCTTAGTCAACATGTCAGCAGGATTCTCACTTCCCCGGATCTTCATCAGCTGTAAGATCTTGTTCTCGATGAGGTAACGAATGTAATGATACCTCAACTCAATGTGCTTCGTCCTCGAGTGAAAGGCCGAATTCTCCGCCAAGTGAATAGCACTCTGACTGTCACTATACAGAATACTATCTTTTGCTCCTTCCCCAACTCACACGACAGATTCTGCAACCAAATCATTTCTTTACTAGCCTCAGTAACTGCAACGTAATCTACTTCTGCAGTGGACTGAGCTACGATCTTTTGCAACTTAGAAGCCCAAGAGATAGATGTACCACCAAAAGTAAACACATACCCTGTAGTACTCCTTCTTTTGTCGAGATCATTTGATGTCAAGTCTGCATCAACATATCCTGCCAACCCAACGCTTTTGCCCTCAAAGCACAAAGCTTGTTCAGTAGTACCTCTCAAGTACCTTAGGATCCACTTCACTGCCTCTCAATGTTGTTTACCCGGATTGCCCATAAACCGGCTAACAACTCCCACCGCTTGTGCAATATCAGGTCTCGTACACACCATAGCATACATCAAACTTCCAATTGCTGAAGCATACGGAGTGTTTTGCATGTAGGTCCGCTCCTCTTCGCTACTAGATGAGTCCTTGTTGGATAGCTTGAACTGACTTCCCAACAGGACCCGAACTGGCTTTGCATCTTCCATACTAAATCTCTCCAAGACTTTCTTTATGTATTTAGCCTGTGAAAGATACTACTTTCCTACCACCTTGTCACGATCGATTCGCATACCCAAGATTTACTTGGCCTCTCCAAGGTCCTTCATAGCAAACCTTTCAGACAATTTTTCCTTCAACTTGCTCACCTCCCGAGCACTAGAGTTTGCTATCAACATGTCATCAACATATAATAGCAAAATGATATAACCATCATCATACCTCTTGAAGTAACAGCAATGGTCAGCCTCACACCTATTGATCTTAATCTCATGCATGAACCCATCAAACTTCTTGTACCACTGTAATGGAGCTTGTTTCAGACCATACAAGCTCTTCTTCAACTTGCAAACTAGCTCACTACTCCCCTTAGACAAGTATCCCTCCGGCTGCTTCATGTAGATGTCCTCATCTAAATCACCATGAAGAAAGGCGGTTTTCACGTCCATCTGTTCTAACACCAAATTTTCTGCAGCCACCAGACTCAGAACCAATCGAATGGTAGTTAGCTTCACCACTGGAGTAAAAACACCAGTATAGTCAATACCATGTTTCTGCTGAACCCCTTCACAACCAATCTTACCTTGTAGCGTTTGCTTCCATCAGTCTCCTCTTTTATTTTGTAAACCCACTTGTTATGCAGTGCTTTCTTGCCCTTAGGAAGCTCAACAAGCTCCCAAGTTCTGTTGGTCATCAATGAATTCATCTCATCATTCATTGCAAGTTTCCACTTGTCCACCTGTTCACTACGTGTTGCCTCTGCATAACATTCAGGTTCACCACCATCAGTTAACAATAGATAATGGAGGGAGGGTGAATACCTATCAGGAGATCTCCGATCTCTCGTGGATCTCCGTAGCGGAATTGTTGGTGGTGGTGTACTTGGTTCTTCCTCAACAATCACCTGATCATCTAGAACCCCTTTGCTCCCACCCGAGTTCGAAATGTCTAACTCCACAACCTGAGACTCAGAACCACCTTCTTTGGATTTCCCCAACCTGTCTTTGTACATCATCTGTTCATTAAATATGACATCTCGACTACGAATCACCTTTCGGTTTTCCTCATCCCAAAATCGATAGCCAAATTCATCACCGCCATATCCAACAAACGTACACTTAACAAATTTTGCATCCAACTTACTTTTACTCATAGAATCAACATGAACATATGCAACACACCCAAATACTCGAAGAAAAGACAGATTTACCTCCTTTCCCGACCAGACCTCCTCTGGTATGCCATTTTCCAAAGGAGTTGAGGGTCCTCTGTTTATCAAGTAAGCTGCTGTGTTAACTGCCTCTGCCCAAAACATCTTTGGCAGCCCACACTTCAATCTCATGCTTCTAGCACGTTCACATAGGGTCATGTTCATACTTTCTGCCACACCATTCTGCTGTGGGGTTCCTCTCACGGTTTTCTCCATTCGGATTCCATTCGCCTCACAGAATCCTTTAAACTCACGGAGCTCGTACTCTCCACCATTATCGGATCTCAAACATTTCACCTTGAGACCCGTTTCAGTTTCTACAAGAGACTTCCATTTCCTAAAAGCATTAAAGACATCAGACTTATTTTTCAAGAAATAAACCCATACCTTCCTCGTAGAGTCGTAAATGAAAGTCATGTAATATGATGCTCCACCAAGGAATATCACTTGTGCTGGACCCCACAAATCACTGTGAACTAACTCCGAACCGCTTCTTCAAAGCCTCCGCCCCCCGAAAAAAAAACTCACCCTTTTCATTTTAGAATACACAGTCCTCACACAAACCAATGTAAATTGTCTTGAGGTCTGACAGTTTACCCTTCTAGCACATAACTTTCATCCCCTTTTCACTCATGTGGCCTAGAAGACAATGCCACAAATTTGCATTCCCTTTTTCACTTGCAAGAGCAATGCTATCCCGGATGTTGCCTGTCATATACAACGTCCCCTCTTTATTTTCACGAGCCACTACCATGACACCTTTGGATATCTTCCACGAGTTACACCCAAAGGTCACCTTGTAGCCCTCGTCATCAAGTTGTCCAACTGATATCAAATTCCTCTTCAAACCAGGAATATGTCTCACATCTTTCAATTGTAACACAGTCCCATTTGGTGTCTTAATCCAACATTCCCTTCCCTTTGATTTCCGTGAGGCTCATCATCGCCTAGATAAACCTTCCCAAAGTTCAGGAAGTGTACTTTTTCCATTACGTCAAGATCGCCGCATCTAATGAAACGATGCTCCAGAATCTAACACACACGACTCCAATGGACTGCTTACACTCAGAATCAATGCATCTGAGTCCTTATCAGTGGCAACGTTGGCTGAGTTTTCATTCTTCTTTGGTTCATTCCCTTGTGCCTTGCACTCACTTTTGTAATGGCCAAGTTCATGATATTTATAACACTCAACTTTACTCTTATCCTTCTTGGGCTTATCTTTGCCCCTTGACTTCGATCTACCCCGATTTGGCTTCCCATTGGATTCAGATCTGCCTCTGCTTCCCGCACTCAAAGCAGATCCTGTGGCCACACCCAACTCTTTCCTGCGAATTTCTTCGCTCATGACCAGATCCCTAACCTCATCAAATTTCGGCCACTTTTTGGGCAAGCACTAACACCGTTGCTATCGCCCCACTCCAACTTTCTGGTAAAGAAGACAACAAAATAAGGGCTTGAACCTCATCATCAAAATCAATCTCAACCGAGCTCAATTGGGCTATGATCATATTGAACTCGTTGAGATGGTTGGCTACCACAGTATCCTCCGCCATCCTCAGGTTGAATAACCTCCGCATCAGATGAACCTTGTTCGCTGCAGACGGTTTTTCATACATCTCAGTCAATATCTCCAGCATCTCATTTGTGGTTTTTGCTTTCACCGTATGTAGGGCGACGTTCCTGGATAACGACAGACGAACCACACTCATCGTCTTCCTATCCAGCAACTTCCATTCGTCGTCCTTCATCTCTTCAGGTTTTTCACCCAACGATTGATACAGATCTTTACCGTACAGATAATCTTCGATCTGCAATTTTCAGAATCCAAAATCCGTTCCATCAAACTTCTCAACAGGCGATTTCCCTTCAGCCATCATAATTGCTCTCCACAGATCCCTTTAACCCGATGCTCTTGATACCAGTTGTTAGGAATTAAACAAGCAATTATGGAGAAAATAATAGATCTAGGAATTTAGAGACAAACAATTTGGTTACCCAGTTCGTCAGGAATGACTACGTCTGGGGGCACTACCAAGCCAGGAGATTCACTATTTTCGTGTGTTATTTTCGTACAAAGAGGCAAATACAATGAGTCAAGGTATTTAAATGAGATATGGGCCAAAGCCCTAATTCACGCGCACAGCTGCGGAACCCGCCCGACCACGGGCCTTGGTCGAGCGGTTCCGCTCGATCAGATCGCCAGCTCGAGCGCCTCCAATGCTCTGGTCTCCCGTCGCGCTCGACCTCATTTGGTCGAGCAGAAGTGCTCGACCTAACACCATGGTCGAGTGCCTCGCCCTTGCTGGATCCCTTCTCCGACTCAGGCTCCACAACCCAACAGATACTTCGTACAATATCGTCGAAAATCCAGCTCTGATGGGTCCCATGAACATTCCAGATGAAGCCAAGGATGAAGTACGAAAGATCTTGACTTGTAAGCAGTTGTTCTTCAAAGAAATGTCGCGTACCATACGAAAAATGATGGGGTCGTATGTTGCCTTCAAGATGTGACGTTAGGGTCGCTTGTGAAGAAACGGAAACCAGAGGAAGATAATAATACATTTGGTCAACACCAAATTGAAAAAGCTACGGATTTTACTAGTGAGTTGATTGTTACACAATCGCGGGAATTGGAAGAGAAGAGATTGGAGATACAAATGAAGATGTTGGAATTGGAGAGGAAGAAGTTTGAGTTTGTGAAATTGGTGAGACGGGAAGACGAGGAGTTGCATCATATGTTGCTGGATAACAAGTTGATGCAGCTCGAAAACGAGCGTCAGGCTGTCATGCTTAAATGCCAAAAAAGAGGTACTTGAAAAGTGATTTCTAGCTTCAATTTAAGTGCTCTAAGGAGTGATGGTTTTAGTTGCATTTTGAATTCGTTGAACCCAAATAATTGCCTGTGATGGAAAAAGTTGAGCTTGTGTACTCATCTTAACTTATTTGTTTCAATGAATGTTGAGTTATAAAAGAAGATAAAATCATCTTCTAAGTTGGTTTATGTTGGCTATTACTTCAAGTTAAGGTAAATCGTATTGCATAGTACTTTGGTAAATTACTTTAGTTTAATGTTGGTTATTGCTTTGGTAATTTTCATGAGTGGAGATGGCATTTCTCTTATGCAAGTCCATTGAATTTCGAAAAATCCAAACGGCATAATAAATCAGGTGGCCGACGAGGGCTCTATTCTCCTGCATTATTAACTAATGTCTTCGAGCCTGTGGCTGAATGGGAAGTGAGTTGAAAGTCTTCTGTTTCCGTTCTTGGTTTGGGGGCTTTCGGTTCTCTTGATTGACTGATTTATCTTAATTCTCTTGCAAAGTTTTGTTCAAAGGACGGACTTTTATTTTAAAAGAACCAAGAATATGTATATATATCAAATTGATATATAGTCTGTATTAATAGTGTATACGGTCTTGTATGGTGAGATTCACCATTTATGTTTTGTAAAATAAATTCGGTCCTTTGGGTGTGATATATTTTGTAGTACACACAGGAACTTTCTCAATTTTTTTAAAGAAACTTGTGTTTTAATATATTTGTTGATGACTACAATCTATGTTTTGAAAATCGGGTCCGACTGGCCGATCGGACCGAAGAACCGGTGCTGGACGGCTCAATAGGGGTGCCTAGAACCGCTATTGAGCGCCCCCCCACCAAAAAAACCAGCGGGAACCGACGGTTTTCATCAGTTTTCAAAAAAAAAACAAAAAAAAGGGCATTTCTGTTATGTTTTCAGTCCAATGATGCAGTCGAGCTAGGCGGACCACCGGAATTAGGCATTTTTTTTAAATATTTTAATTAAAAGAAACGAAGAAGAGAGAGAACGAGAAAGTCGGTTGCGATTCAGAGAGAAAAAGAAAAGAGAGAGAATTTTTCAAACCCTAGATCCCTAAATCCACCACCCACAGCAGCGCCCGTCACGCCCGCCTCCACGCCTCAGATCACCGCCTCTCGCGCTTGTCGCGCCATCGCCCGCCCACGCCACGCCCACGCCCACTCACAACAGATTCATGACGCTTACTCACGGAAGCTCGCGATCTCGATTCTTTTGTGTGGATATTGGAGAAAGAAGATTTGGAGAGGAAGACGCATAAGATGAATATTTTGAAAAATATTTCTTAGTTCCTGATTTCTGATAACTGATAAGATCCAAAAAGTTGGTATACCTAGTAAAGAAGGTTGCGTGATTGTACTTTCTAGGTACCTATTTTAAAATAAAGTAAAAAAAATAAAAGCTGATAACCTGTTGTTTCTTTAGGCCTTTTAGTTTTAGCCCATACTGATGCCTCACGCCCAAAATTAGTAATGGGCCGTGGAGGTTGAATAAAATATTTTATAGCCCAAGACTATTTCAAAAAAAGTCATGCATACTATATATATATATATATATATATATATATATATATATATATAATATTTATTATGACGTCACACTGACTCAATTCGCCTCAATTTGATCCAACTGATTCGACCCCGGTCCAGCCATTTTTGGGGGTCGTCTGGCTCAACTTCCGGTTCCGATTTTTAAAACATAGACTACAATAACTCAGATAGTTATGTAATATATTGAAAATGCCTATAAAAACTCTATTAAGTTTAAGACAGGAAAAATGAGTACTTCATTGTTTTTCAGTTTTTCTTATAAATTTTATGCCAAACTACTTGGTTCTAATTAGCAAGTCAGTGGACATCCGTCAAAGCTTTATTAAATTTAAGAACTAAAGGTGAAAAGAGTATTTCATTATTTTTCTTATAAATTTTAATTATGCCTTGCCAAACAATCTGATTGTAATTTATAACACGTCATTGGGACATCCAGGATTGTAAAATTATCTAAATTTTATATTCATTTCATAACTCGTCTTATTTTCATTGGACATATATATATTCATAAATTTATAACTCAATTTTAATTTGTTAGGTGCCTATATTCTTGCATTTAATTTCACCTCACCTACTAATTGTGCATAATGATCTTCACGTATATACCAATCAAAAAATAATTACACAAAAAGGAAATTATAGAAGAAAAGAAACAAGCTTTAATCAATATGGATTGAAATTAGGAATAATGTTTCTATTACTATAAATCAGCGGCCATAATAAAATAAAATAAAATAAAATAAAATAAATAATAAGCGGTTTCCATCATTTTTGTTCCGCCATATCTGATTTCTTCTCCTTCTTGACCTCCGATACTAAAATCGAAGCTTCAATTTTAGTCTGTTCTTCCTCTATTTCCTCAATTTCATTTGATGCATCAACCTGCAGCCATGAATTTGTGGAAAAATAATTTTAAAAAATTACTATATTTTGTAACTTGCTATACATGATATAGGTCTTAATTTTGATTTGGGTAGATATATTTCTCTGGAAAGATATGTCGATTTTCTCATTTGGAGAAAGTCTATTGTATACTTAATTTTGGCGTTATGTATCACCACCATTCTTTCTTTAATTCATAGAGGAGAAGAAATTGCCGTAAATGAGATCATATTACATTAATTGTGAATTAAATAAACAAAAGGACAAACAAATTAGAACTGAAAGAGAACGAAAAGTCACTTGAAAATCTCTACGACCTTGAATTAAATTTACAAGAAGGAACCAAAATTAATTAATAAATTACTGTATGAACTATGAACATTTAATTTAGTAATACAATAAATTTCATTAAGTATTACCATTACACTTTTAAACTAATACTTGATGTGTTTTGTGTATAAAAAATGTTATGATATTATTTTATCATAGTAATAATAGCATTGAATGAATGTAATTGTATGACTGAATAAATCTAATTTCATATTATGAAAACTTGTTAATAGAGGAGTTTATATTTTATCAATAACATCTAATGAACAAATTAGCTTATTTATAAAACTCATATAATTTTCTTAGAAAACACGTACGGTACATATTACTCCATATATAAATGGCTTCGATTCCACATAATTTAAATATATTAGTCGAGCTCCATACAAAAAACTCAATTGAGTTAATTCTATATCATTATTGAGAATTTAAATTTTCATAAACATCAGACTAAAGTTATGGAATTGAATTATATTGTACACAAAATTAAAGTGAAACTACCCATTAAAAAGAAGTTTTAAGTTAAAAACTTAAAACTAACCTCTACAGCTTTCTCTTTCCGGTTGGCATCAACCCCACCTTCAGCTTTTGCTTCCTCCGTGACGGCGGCGGCGGCGGTCTCTTCCGCCACGGTGGTGGCGGCGGTCTCCTCCTTTGGCTGTTCCGGTGGTGGGACTTTGGTGGATTCAGCCCTCATGGCCTTCGATACGCTAGCGCAGCCACCCATTTTCACTCAAGAATATTCAATAGTCAAAACAAAAAAATATGTTACAAATCTGTGGTAATTATAATGGTTTTAGATCTCCAATGATATTTCTAAAACATAGTAATATTTTTATAATTAAGGAAGGTCAATGACAGGCTGTAATTTACCAAAAACACGTTGGAATGTTGGGATTTAATTATTGTCAATTAATTAATTTCAGGGTAGTAATTAATTCATTTTCGTGGATTATAATAGCGTGATCAAGGGGTAATAATTGTTACTAGCTAGCTGTTGAGAAAGTTATATACTTCCATCACATTTTCCTCACATGTGTTTAATCCTTACATAAATTTATTATTCGTTATAAAGAATTTATAAATATGCGAAGTTCATACATATTCCTACACGTTTGGAATTTTTTAATTTGTTTTTGATTTGTAAACTTTAGTGTAGCTAGACTTCACCGTGAACTCGGTTTTTTTAATATCATTGTTATGTATAAAAATTATTACTGTTATGTATAAAAATTATCACTGTTATGCACAAAAACTATCAATGTCTAAAAAATATTTTATTTTTTTAAAAGTAAAAGTTTTTATGCATAATAGTGATAGTTTTTGCACATAACAGTGATATAGTTAATGTATAAATCTGGTTCACATGGGTGTTACTCTTAAAATTTCTAGACTTAAGAATATCTATAGAAATTTATATTTTCGGAATCATTTATGCGGATATACTAATAAAGCAGTATTTTATATAAAAATAATTTAAAGGGATAAAGGTCTTTCTAAAATCTAACTCGTGTCGTTGCCTTCAGAATAAAGATAAATTTGAACATTTAAAACCAATAAACCATGAGTTGATGATTGATTGCTCGAGTCAGTCAATTGTCTAATGTATTTGAAATTAATGCATCACTCTGATTTCAATCTAATTTTAAATAATTTAGGCTGATTTTAAATTGAAAAACGGTCAAATTAGCCCATACTGTTATTATTAATGAGGATGAAATAAGCTTCCTTAACTTGTTTTTAAACATATAAACTCTTCATTTTCAATTGAGATTAAATAAGATTCTTAATAGAATCGAAGAAATTGTCCAATTTTATTAAAAATATGGGCTTATTTAAAATATACAAAAATATGGTTGAGGGATGTATATGATCTACAGACCCAATATATGATGTAAATGAAGTGAATTTGGGCCTTGAAATATTATACAACCCAATGTTGGCCTGGGATTGGGCTTTATGGAATTGGACCCCAATATTATGGCAAGAGAGAATTTTTCCATCGTAAGCCTAAAATTCGCACTTTAGAGCATATACATAGTAACATACACAAATATAACACATGTTAGGGGTGATTGATGCGAACGAGGGTTTTTGGGCTCAAGAATATGTGCAATCGAGCTAGGCGAGGCTCAAGGTCAGGCCCAAGCCCAATAGTGAGAAACAACCGCTGGAAATATTCAAGAAAATATATTGTCCCATATTTCACAAGATACAACAAGATCCGCAAAATTACGTAAGATGGGCAAGAAGCTCAAGATTTACTGTTTTTTCCTTTATTTTTCGGTTATTTTATTTTATTTTAGGATATCTTTTAGATTTGGTTAGATTTAGTCTTTTTTTTATTATGTTTGGTCCTTTTTCTATTTAAAGAGGTTATGTACGTTTTTTTAGATCGTCAATTAATAAAATTAACTTTTTTTTTGGCAAGTTTGTAAAAAACCAATCGTTCTCCTGCTGGCCTGAGCTAGGGCGTCGATTTTATATTCGTTCTCCTGCTAGCATACGCTAGGGCGATAAATTTATCTGTTCCCAAATCGCGGTTCTCATCAGTGACATGCCATATCATACTGAAAATATAAAACCATACCATATATCGGTATATTAAAATTACATACCGTATTACTATATAAAAAAATTGAATACTGTAACATATCAAATTTTTGGTAAATACCGTTTATACCGAAATTTCGTTATATCATTTTATACCAAGATATTTTAGAGTATTTACGGTAAGATACCAAAAAAACAAGATATTGTAATATCAAAATACCAAATTCTTTTCGGTATACCCGTATATACCGAAATATCGAAACTTTTTATTTGTCACATGACTCACACCGTTACCCTATCGGAACTTCTCGATAAGCTATCACAACGTACCAAAAATTTCTATAAATTCGATATGTTTCAGTACAATAAGTGTGGTATATACCGAATTTTTTTATATTTTTTCCACTCCTACAAATGTACATGTTGGATTTTTTTTCCCGGATTTGAAATAAAGAGCATGTTTGGCTCAATTTATAAGCTCCTTAAAAGTTAAAACGAGTTATAGGGGGTGTTTGCAAGAAAGTTATCCTTTTGAAGAAGTGATTAAAACTAGTGATTATAAGAAAATTGATTTATAGTAGAAGTTGATGGTGTTTGTAAAAAAATTCAATGAAAAGTTAATGGTGTTTGAAAAAAAGTTAATAATACTTAAAAAAATGCTCATAAATTATCAAAAGCATACCCCTTTCAACTTTTAGCTTATATCTAATCTAATAAAAGAGAAATAACACGCTCAAAATAACTTATGCACACAATTTTAAGTGATTAAAATCACTTATAATTTCTTGCAAACATCCTCATAAATTGTTTAGAAACTTATAAGTTTTGTGTATTTGGCAAAAAAAGAGGTTAAATAATTTATAAAATTTTAAAATAAGCTCTTTATAATTTATAAACTCTAAAAAAATATATATATAAAATGAGTTTAATCTAACGGACCCTAAATTCCACTTTTACAAGAACCGCATATGATTAAATTCCCAAGAATGAACTGAGCTGATCGATGACTTAATAAACCTCCAATTAAACTCCAATCTCTTATTTTCTTTCCTTCGAAATAACGCTGTAATTAATTGACAATAATTCTCATGTATTATTATCAATAATAAATTTATAAGTCATGACACCTGAAACCAATAATTTAGGAAACTTTGGAATGTTTGGATCTAATGATATTAGAGAAGATTTAAGATTTATTAGTTTATTGAACCAATAATGATTCATGAACATTATAAAATGCAAATTCTTGGAGTATAATCTTATGTTAGGGCCTAAGGTTAAGCATATTAAAGTAGAATTTGTCACACAGAATAGAATCTCCTCATTTTCCTTTCTTTTTATAGGAAATGACTTACTAGCTCCCATTTTGCTAATCACTTACTAGTTTTGTATAAGGTAGGTTTCATGTGAGCCTCATTATTTAGTACCCGTTTGCAAATTCTACAAGTGTTCTAGAAGCACTTATTTTTTAAAAAAGTTGTGTCTAACAGCTTTAAAAATAAGTGCTTCTGCTACACTTTTTAGAGTTCTAAAACAGGCTCTTAGTATGCAAATTAATGAAGTATTACTTTTCAACTTGTTGTAAGTCGTGTTGCGTGGAAAATATGATGTGGCGTTGAATATGACAACTTAACAAACAAAATGATGACGTGTCAAACACAGAGTGTGTGTGGCGAACACGATGTAATGTAAAATGACAACAAGGATTTGGCGACCCAGTTCGTCAGGAGTGACTACGTTTGGGGGCGTACCAAGCCAAGATTGTTTTATTAGTGAAATGATGGTGTGTCGAGCACAATGTATTTGTGACGAGCACAACTAATATGTGGAAATGGAGAGCAGGTATAAGAGTTATAGTAGGAAAATTTCTGAACCCTATTTTTGACCTCTGAGGGTCTAGTTATAGAGTTTTGACAAGTATGTGCTGCCTTGGCAAGCGCGAGCTGGCGGTTTCTTGTCATGCAAGAGTACACGTAGTGTTGCCACGTTTCTTATCACGTTTCTCTGGTTGACATCTGTCCTTGTTTGCCCGTGAAGTCGTCAACTTGTCATCCATGTGGTACTTGCTTAGTAGGTGATCTGGTCTTTGTGTTCACTATTGTGTGCTTGTTCCTGAAAGGCTATCCCGCTTGTTCGGGAGGCGCGGGCCGTAGGCTGCTGTTTTGTCCTGCTTTATGCCGGCCTTTATTTGGCCGAATAAGGTCTTCCTTTCTCGCTCGCCCCGGGTGTTCTCGCTCTGCGGCCGCTTCGCTCTCGCCTGCCCAGGTGAGTAGTCAGCCGGGTTGCCGGGCGAGCATATTTTTTATGGTGTGACGGTCTCTGATGTTCTTCGTCGCCTCGAGTCGGGCTAGCTCCCCCTCGGCGAGCACCCGCGGGATCTATAGGGGCTTACTTAGCCATGAAAGCACTTGTCTCGATACAACTACACCTTTCTAGCTTATATCAGAGTGTGTGTTCGCCCTGGATTTAACACGTGACAGGAAAGTTCTTGACCGTGCATAACACAACTCTGTAATTAACTATTTTTTTTGTACAAAAATATATATTTTTAACATGTTTATCTTTCTTGCTCATACAATCAAATATAAACAAAAAATAAATCTCAATCTCTATCAGCTCACACTCACACTATTCAAATTCTATGTCAACAAAATTATATTTCAATCTCTATCAGCTCACAGTCAGTCACACTATCCAAATTGTTGTTTTTCTTTAATGAAAAAAAAAATCGTATACACTCATAAGGACATAACTGACAAAATAACCAAAAAGAATTTCGAAACAAAACTAGCTGAATTTGACGTCCATCTAAATCAAATCTTTATTTAGTGAAAAAAGAAACCCATCTCGCCAAATATTGAAGGATCACTTCACTCACAAACATTTAACAAAGAAAAAAAAAATCAAATCATGAATAAGTTGAACAAAATCATTGTCCTCTCCTTTGATATCATTAAGACATTAACCATGTCTTTCGCTATGTGTCATTTTTTTATATTCTAATTATATTTCATCTTTTAAATTTTTTTACATATGGACTTAAATTATGATATTTCGTCAATTTTTTTTAACATTTCACGTATCATTTATTTACACTATGCATAATAAAGTGGAATATAAAATGTGAAAAAAATATCATCATTCCATTTCTCTTGTGGAACTGAGCCTCCGATTAAATGGTAGCTTATAAAATTAAAATAAATTATACCACAATATAAAGTAAACTTAATTTTGCTAAAACATTATCATTGCCCAAGTCAAAATTATATGATCATGCACAAAAAAACATAAAAAAATAAAATAAAAAATTGTCAAGTAATTAAAAAGAAGAACGAAAAAGAATTAATAGATAAAATAGGTGTGATCTTATCTCATTGAATAAGCCACACCAAAAAAGTCAAGGTTCCGCATGTTGGGTTGTGTAATTGCTTGCTATTATTCATAGCCTGGTTTTTCATCACATAGACATAGTGCCCAAATATAATAAAGCTTATAATTCAATGAAAAACGACTTACAATAAAGTATCCATAGACTTTTTTCATTCACCATAGTTTTTCCCACTTTAAAATAATTACTTCTTTTTGTTAATTCTCCATTTTCTCAGGCGACTTTTCTCCCTCCTCCTTTCTTCTCTCTCTCTCTCTCTCTGGTTCTTTTAACTAGATTTAATCCCATCTTTGAGTCCGGCTAATTACCATTTTTCTCTGTCTAATTTTGTGGGAGAACCTGAAATTATGTGCGTGTGTATTTGTGTTGCTTAGTGTGAACTGATTGTTTTTCCCCTTTTTCTTGATCTGTTTCTTCTCGTTTGAAAAGAAAGTGTGTGCATTTCTGGGTTTGAGTTTATACACCCACATACTTGTGGATTTTTTGGAGATATTGTTTCGAATTTCTGGTCCTCTGAGGTAATAGATCTCATTTTCTTCACCCTGAAATTTCAATTTTTGGAGGTATTGTATGCTTCTGTGTCCCAAGTCAATGCTTCATTCACATTTGATGCATCTTTTTATAGTTTCATAAATTCTTCCTTTCGACCTTTTTGGGTTAAGTTTCTTTAATTAGGAAGTTTTCTGGGTTTTACTCATTTTCTTGCAATCTGATAATCCTTCTCTTTAACTTTCTGTTGGGTATATGGGTTGTGGGTATAATGTTCAAGACATGATTTTTCCTTATTTAGAAAGATTGCCCAAATTTTTTTAGCCATATTTGAGTTTGAATTTGTGTTGCTTACATGGAATTTGTGTATTTAATCCACTTAATTGAGTTCATACTGTTGTCTTTTTTGGCATTGATCACTGTTTAAGATAGTTTAGTTTCTTTTACAAAGGGCGGTAGATATAATTCTTTCAGAGGGCATGCACTTTAACAAAATTAAGCTGTGGTTGCCAATATTATAAACTTGCTCTCCATTTGAAATATTTTCTCTTGCATTTGAATAGTATTTTAAATGGATGCTTTAAGATTTACTAGCTGAAAGTACGTCTTAAGTGAATATACTTTGAATTGAGATAGCTTTAGAGCCTAGAAGAGCTGTATCTGATAAAAGTATTTGATTTTAAACCCATGAGAAACTGTTCCATTAGACTATCACTTCTCTTGTGTCTTCCCTTTATTCTTTGCCCCCTCTCCTCCATTTCTTTAATTCTCTGCCTTAATTGAGTGTGTTATCTTTTGAGTAACACTTGGGTGGACAAGTTGCACCTTGCAGTTGGTGCACAACTAATACTGTATTACTGTTCAATGGAAACAACTAATACTATTAAGTGAAAACAACTAATACTGTATTACTGTTCAATGGAAACAACTAATACTATTAAGTGAAAACAACTAATACTAACCAACTAATACCTCTTAGAAAAACAACTAATACCATTTTAAATAGCACTTGAGTTATATAGAAGTATTTGCTTTATCTTGAATTTTACCCTTTTCCTCTTTTCTTTGTTACAATTTATTTTCTCCTTTCTGAAAATTTCTTCTGTGTTGCTCAATCACAGTTGAGTTGATCATATTATCAAGTTTCCGATAATCGTTGGCATTTTCGGGGCTAAATGTCATTTCGAAGCATAGCAAGGGATATAAGGGACAGTTTTGGGAGCTTATCACGTCGGAGTTTTGATGTGAGGCTTCCCGTTCATCATAGGGGAAAATCTCATGGTTCTTTCCATGACTTAAACGAGAAGCCTTTGGTAATTCAGAGTAGTCGTTGGGCTAATCTTCCTCCCGAGTTACTTTATGATGTAATTAAAAGGTTGGAAGAGAGCGAGAGTACATGGCCCGCTCGAAAACATGTGGTTGCATGTGCCGCCGTTTGCCGATCATGGAGGGGCATGTGCAAGGAAATTGTTAGGAATCCCGAGTTATCTGGGAAGATTACTTTTCCCGTTTCACTAAAACAGGTTTGGTTGACGTTTTTGCCCTTTGACCATATTTTCATCTCTGTAATTACTAAGTTATACTAAATCCACTTTCCAACGTATACAGCCAGGGTCTCGTGATGGAACCATCCAGTGCTTCATCAAGAGGAACAAATCTAACTTGACGTACCATCTTTTCTTGTGTCTTAGTCCTGGTGAGTGTCTTTTGGGAATCATGAATAATGGGTAAAAGAATGTCGTCCCGTATTGATACCCACAACGTGCTTTAAAAAAAAACCCAGCATGCTATCTTGTTTATCATGTGGATTCCTCTTCTTGAAGTTTAGTATAGGTACATTTTATATGCGTTCAAAAAAGTTAATAACTCGAATGCCATTTATAAAACAAATGTGCATGCAGCTGTCAAGCATCTCCGTGTTTTAAGTAAATTCTTTAGCTTAACCATTATACTAGGTCCTTATCAAGGAGATATGCACGATTGACAGACTGCCTTCAATATTACTGTCCTTGATTTGATATTTAATTTATGCAGCTTTGCTTGTTGAGAATGGGAAGTTCCTCCTCTCTGCGAAACGAACTCGTAGAACTACTTATACAGAATATGTTATCTCAATGGATGCAGACAACATTTCCAGATCGAGTAGCACGTATATTGGAAAACTAAGGTAAACCTCAGCATTCAGTATCGAGTATTCACTTTCAGTCTTCTGCTTATTGACTTTTTGTATATTTATCTTTTTGATTGGACTGATTTCCAGTCATGTAACCATGCCTTAAACCGGATGTTCTGCCAATTGGAATCTATACAAAGTCATTAAATGATGCTAAGTATAACCTGTGAAAATAATAAACTCCATGTCTGAATTGCTATGCTCAAACCTAGTACTACATGTTTTTGATACACAACTAAGTCATTCATTTTGTTCAATCTTATCTTCTAATCAGAATTAAATTGGCAACGTCTTGTATAAACCAGTTTCACCTTGCACTTGGTTTGCATTTTGGGTGTACTTTTAAAAAATATTAGTAGTTAGTTTCATTCAAAAGTATTGTTGTTATACTATAAAGTGGTAGTCGCAAATCAGTTGTGCGGTAGTAATGTTTTACATAAGACCAATTCACTTTTCCATTACTTACTATTGAGTGATTAATATAAAAAATTGCTCATTTATGCAGATCGAATTTTCTCGGTACCAAGTTCATAATATACGACACACAGCCCCCACATTCTTGTTCACACACCGCCCTGCCTGGGCGAACAAGCCGTAGATTCTACTCCAAAAAAGTATCTCCAAAAGTACCAACGGGTAGTTACAACATAGCCCAAATTGCGTATGAACTAAACGTGCTCGGAACAAGGGGCCCACGTAGGATGCACTGCATGATGCACTCAATACCCTACTCATCTGTCGAACCCGGTGGGGTCGTGCCCGGGCAGCCCGAACTTCTGCCCAGACCCCTCGGGACTCATTTCGTAGCATCTCATTCTCCAAGTCTCTTGATCACTCAGTCGACTTCAGTAGCTCCCGATTTTCCGATATCGCCGGGATATCGAAGGAGAACGACGATAACAAATCGAGGCCCTTAGTTCTCAAGAACAAGGCTCCTAGATGGCATGAACAGTTACAGTGCTGGTGCCTCAATTTTCGAGGACGAGTGACCGTTGCATCGGTTAAGAATTTTCAGTTGATTGCCGCCATGCAGCCGCCTGCCGCTGGTAGTGCACCACCGCCTTCTCAGCCAGCGCAACCAGGGCAACCGGACCACGATAGAATTATTCTGCAATTTGGTAAGGTTGGTAAAGATATGTTCACCATGGATTACCGGTATCCCCTGTCTGCTTTTCAGGCGTTTGCCATCTGTTTGAGCAGCTTTGATACCAAATTGGCTTGTGAATAGAGACCAGAATATGCTGTTAACTGAAGTTCATAAAAAAAAGGAGCTTTATTAATGCATGTAGTTCTAACATTTGTATATTTTTACTTTTTCTTCATTGGAAACGGATATTTGTTGCTAATTTTCTTGTTCTTTTTTTCTCTTTTCTTTAATTAATGGTGTTGTGTATTGGAACTCAAATATTTGATAATGATTCCAGAGCTCTATCTCTACATGACAAGGGGTTGAATTGAATATCATGATATTATTCATGTTTGATATTTCTGGGATCATCTTTTTTCATGTGAATCATTTGCTTTTGTATAATTGTATTGTGATTCTTAATTAGGACGACAGATGGCAGTTTCTATAAATCAATGTACAGAACAAGCAAAAATTTGTTTGCGTGGCCACATCAAATCCATGTATTGTCATTTTTAATGAGACTAGTTTTTTAAGACGTGCATTGCAAGTTTTGCATAATTCATTCATAAGAGTTTTTTGTTGTGTTTTTCTTTGTGAGATTTGTTTTGTTTAATTTTAATTTCTTGCATGACAGTTAAACATTAGTCGCGCGTAGAAGTTTATTGATAAATTAAACTTTCCTAGCATATATATAATCATATGAATTTACATGTTATATAAAAAAATGTCTATTAATTGATAATTGTCTAAAGGCTTATTTAAAAACTGACATCTAATACTTCTTTGTTCAAGCGCAGCCGGAACATCAACATTTGTTGCACACGGAAATAAATTCAATATTTTACAAGGTACTAAAGAGAAGACGATCATTGTTAAAATAAAAATTATAAATAACACATTATTTTTTTTGAACTAGTCAGGTGAACATTTATTTAAATCTTGTGTTGTCAAAAAAGAACTCCTACAAATGAATCACAAAGTAAATACGTGCATTCAATCAAGATAGTTTTTTTGTGGTGTTTCTGACCAAACTTCAATTACAACCTATATATGTGAACTTTATTTGTATGTTTAAATTTTAAAATCATATTGTATTTTACTTCTTTGTTGATAATTCATACTTGCGTCGATGTTGTATTTGTGTATTCTATCTATCAAAATATTTATTTTTGTTCCTTTTAATGTTTGATAATCAGTGTCTCTTTTCTTTTTTCTTTGTGAATTTGATTTGATTACTTTTTTACTTTTATATTTGATGATATGCATTTTTTTTAGGGATATGTCCATTTCATTTTATAATTTTATGCAATTTTCGGTCATAAAATTCAATTTGATGATATGTATATGTATATATTATAAATATTATAATATATATATATAATATCTGAGTCATTTTATTTTTTTAAAACGGTTCAATTGGTCGAACCAGTGATCTAGTAACCCAATTCATTGTCCGATTCGATGACCCATCCGGTTTTAAAAACATTGATTAAAAGTAATATCTCCATTCGTTCCTTTTGGTTATCCAATTAGCCTCCATTTTGATCAATCAAAAAATAAAATAAAAAATGAGAATTAAAAGTAATTATTATGTATAGTTATAAAATAAAAGAAATAAACATGAGATGAAATTGAGCAAATAAAAAATGATAGGAGTAAAAGAATAAAAAATAGTTATTATATAAAGTTGCAAAATAAATTGAATAAAAGATGAGACGAAATTGAACAAACTAAAAGATTATAGAGGTAAACGATTCAATATGTGATTCTCAACCCCATAACACATTTTACAATTGAATACAAATTAAAAAAAATTGTTAAAGTAAAGTTGCAAAATAAAAGAAATAAGGGTATGTTTGTTTCGGGCTGCTGAAAGATTGAGAAAATACTGATTGAGAAATCCAAAAATAATAAAACAGTGAGTTTGATTTTTGTGTATGTTTAGTTAAATATGTAGTATGATAGGATTGAGAAAAAAGATGGTGAAAAAGTAAATGATGATGAGATTATTATATTGTGAAAAATGAAGTGTGTTATTGGAAAAAAAAAGTATGAAAGAGAATGTAAGAGAGTGTGAGTATTATATGTTAGGATTTTGATGATTTTTTATTTTTTTTACAAAGAGTACAACTAAATTAGAACAACAAATTTCACTCTAGCTAAGTTAACTCGGGAGAACCTGCCTCGAATCAAGCGTGAGGAACGGAGGAAGATGACACAAATTTCGCTAAATTGGGAGCAACCCTGAATATGAGCTCGTGGTATATGGACTAAGCCCGGACTAAGGCATTATCCATTTCACGTCGTGACACATATATTTCGTCCTGCTATCGATCGGAACCGCAACAACCACCGGAGTCTCTCATCTTTCTTTTTATCGTCTTTGAGGCTTACATCTTTCTTTAATCTCCTTGCTATCAACTGGTACCGCAAACTGTTTCTCCATAGAGGGCGGATAATACCTGCAACAAACTCATAAAGGACGGAGAATACCCAAGAAGGGTGGAAAAATCCCACTTAAATCCCATTAAAAGGGGGGCAGCATGTCCCGAACCCAGGATCTCTTGGTTTAGGTAGTGATGCTCTAACCACATGAGCAAAGCCACTTTGACAGATTTTGATGAATTTTGAAATCTAGTTTGCACAATCCTAAAAAAATATATTTTTTCTTGGCAAATCCTCAAGCTCGATTTACCAAGCTTGAACAAAACATACCCTAAAATATAAGACGAAAATTGACAAATTAAAATATGAGAGAGGTAAAATATTTAAAAGTAAGAGTCATTCTCCTGTGCACCCTATGCACCAATTCAAATTGGTGCAATTGAATTCAATTTTAATTTGGATGAACTATGCACTCTAAACCCTAACTCCTAAACAATGAACCCTAAATCATATATGAACCATTCGGGACGGGTGAACCATGAACCACTTGAGTCGAGTGAACCATGAACCACTCGGGCCGTGTTGGGATATTTTAGTTTTGATGAATTATGCCAAAACATTATCAACTTGTGTTATTGAAGCTAATTTACAGATAACAAGTTGAGGGGGAACGAAAGAACAAGTTGAGGGGGAACTCACGAAATCAGAAGTAGATGATCGAGATCAGACGAGGCTGCAGACGAGACTGATCGAGATCAGATGAGTTAGATGAGTTCGGAGTTAACTGATGAGCTGTGCAAATCAAAAGTGAAGAAAAGCTAAAGCCAGCAAATCAGAAGAGAAGGTTGCAGATCAGAAGATGAGCAGATGAGACTGATCAAGATCAGACGTGATCGAGATCAGATATGAAGATGAGCAGATGAGACTGATCGAGATCAGACGTGATCGAGATCAGATATGATAAACTGATATGCTAACCTGATATGATGACCTGATGCTATCCTGATATGTTGATCTAAAGATGTGTTGATCTGATCAGTCGAGCTGATCAGATCAGGCAAAGAAGAAATCAGATAGCCTGAGTAAAAGTGAACTGAGGCTCAGTAAGTAAAGTGAACTGAGACTCAGTAGGTCAAGTGACCTGAGGGTCAGTAAGTAAAAGTGACCTGAGGTTCAGGATGTCTGAAGTCAGAAGAATTGAACTCAGTCAGCCTGAGTGTCAGTATGCCTGATCAGATAAGGTCCGCTGAAGAGAAGTCTGCTGAATCAAGAAACCTGAGACTCAGTATGTCACTAAAGACACTGAGGCTCAGATAGACCTGAAGGCTCAAATAGACTGAAGGCTTAGATAATCCTGAAGGCTCAGATAGAACTGAAGATCCTGAGACTCAGAAGAATCTGAAAAATATAGCCGTTGGAATTCAGCTGACGTGGACCAATGAGAGGAAGACAACCAGCCTGAAGAAGAGGCAGAACTTACAAGAATAGTATGGATTTGAATGTGATTCTCTCCAACGGTAACATTCAAATCCACACTATAAATACAAGATCTTCCATCAAATTATGTGTGGAGAATGTAGCAAACGATGCTACAGAGCTAAGAGGGCATATACTCAAGCATTCCCACCATAGAACACAAGTCTGTAGATATACACATATATTCAAAGAGTGTTCTAGAACCCAATTTAAGCAACCCACGATGTATCCTAAGCTTAGAGAGATTTTCCCAACCTTAGCATTGAGGCTAAACAAATGTAAGGGAAAATCTCACCATAGTTGGAGACAACACCAAACCCAAACCCCATTCTCGTAAGAGATAACTAGTGGTGAAGTGAGGTAGTTGGTAGGCAATCCCGAGAGAGGGTGATAAGTCCCATTGGAGTGTGAACTCGTTAAATATCTAGAGGTGAACCCGAGAGAGTGATAAGTCCAGAGGCGAACCCGAGAGGGTGATAAGTCCAGTTTGAAGGAATTTCCCTAGGAACAGGGAGAGTGGATGTAGGAGCTTGAGTCTCTGAACCACTATACTTTGTTGTGTTCTTTATTGCTTTATGTTCTTATCTTGTCATATGCATTCAATTATAAGCAAAACACAACACATGAGCTTAAAACGTAAAAATCTGGAATCACCATTCCTTCACCCCTGTTTTTTATATGCATTTCATGATTATTCCGCATTTAATGGGTTTTTCACCGGGCCTAACAGGCCGGGTTTGGGTCCAGGTCGAGGAAAAAAAAAACCTAAAACTGAAATTAAAGTTAAAAGAAAACTGAAATTGAAAAAAAACAAAAAAAATTAAAACTGAAAAAAAAATAAGAAAAAGAACTCCTAAAATTAAATTGCACCAAATTGATTTGGTGCAAATGGTGCACAAGAGAATTTGCCTAAAAGTAATTATTAAATAAAGTTATAAAATAAAAGAATTAAAAGAAGGGACAAAATTAAACAAAATAAAAAATGGTAGAGGCAATAAGGTCCAAAAATGATTGTCAACCCTAAGCCACTTTGTAATATGTTATAGATTATAGGTTAGTGTTGGGATGTTTGTAAAAAATCGTATATCATGTGAACATTTTCTTATATCTTTCGTTGGAGGTGGGTTAGTAACTAGGGCTTAGATCCAATAAAAAATCAACACATCTAGTTTCGTCTACGGTGATATAGCTTTGCCATGAATGAATGAATTGTTTTCTTGGAAAAAAAAATATAAAACTATCGAAATATATATCCTTTAATAATTAAAAAAATGCAGATTTATAGATTTATAAGTTTAATCTTCGGCCGTGTTTATGTTTGAGAATTGATCACTTTGTACTTCCAATACAATTAATTTAAAAAATATCAAGTTATCTTTTTCAAACTAAAATTATTGCTCTATTTTAATTAAAAAAAATATTGATTCGCCATGCTGCTCCATTTTTTGAAAAAAAATGGGGCTTGTCTAAGATGGTTGTTTAAGATATTAGTAATAATTTATGAATAATTTTGATTATTTCTAAATTTATTTTATTTAAATATAAAATGTTAATAGGGATATATGTGTAATTTTGCAATTAATATTTTAGATTATTTTAAATTAAAGGTTATTTTTGTCAGTTTATATTTATTTTATTTAATTTAGGGATGCAGTGCTATTGAATAAAAGATTATACATTAAAGGATTTCAATGATTCAATGATATTTAAAGGATTTCTTAACATCAATGAATAAAAGGCTATAATTCTAGAACTATTTTACCAGTGAGGTTTAATAATAGACATTTAGTAGTACTTGTTTAGGCTATGTTTACTTTGAATTTTGTAAATATGATTTTAAATTTTAAAATTATAAAAGATTTTATTTCAAAATTTTATAAATACGTTTTAAAAATTACCCCTATCAATACCTATAAATTTTAATCATTATGCAATTATCTAATTATTACAATTTCACTCAATAATAATATAATAATACAATATCTTTCATACTTACACATTGATTTGACACAAATCTCATTAAACAATAATAAAGTAATATAATATCATTTAATTTCACACATTGATTTGACATAAAATTAAATATATTTTTACTGAAAAACCCAAAAAGAAACATACATTACTATTTATCAGGATTTAAAAAATCGACTTTTAAAAAAATAACTTAAAACACAAAATAAACACAGTCTTAGGGATTTGAGTGTTCAAATCATTTAAAATGAATTTAAAATAAACTAAACTGTGTATTTGAATTTTGTATATACTTGAAAGTATAGATTTTGTAGAATTTAATAGGATAGAATTTTAAAAAGTATCATGTGATACATGATTGATTGTGCATTGATAATTGTGTGTAAAGTAAGAGATATATTATGTAAATTAAAAGAAGAGAAAAGATAGTGTTGATTTGAATAGATAATAATAAAATTAATGGTTAATTGATAGATGATTGATAGTGTATTGAAAATGTTTGTATCAGTTTCACGGATAGTAGATCTACGAATTGGATTTGACATATCTATTTAAGTTGGGTCTGGTCCACATTCCTTCAACGCGGTCTTTCATTTTCTTTTCCAGTTCATTTCTCTTTCTTTTTCTTTCCGCCTCTCTTGCGATTTCTTCTTATCTTCTCTCCCACTCAAGATTTTCTCCTATTCTCTATCTCTTAACATTTTCTTCTTCTCTATTTCTTTATTTAAAACATGTGAGATGATGGTGAATCTAGACGGAACAATGAGCTTGTTAAGGACGAGTATTTACACGATTGTGAGTATATTTGTCTTTTATTTCGATCTTTTATTTTTTTTTCGAATTTCAGGTTTTGTTATTTTGAGTATTTCCTATTTAAATTGATGTATTTGGAAATTTATTTATGAGTTAATTGAAAACTACATTTTATGAGATTTTGATGAATTGAATGAAACAAATGATATGGTTTTAGATTGGAAGTTTGCTTCTTTCCATGATTGTTTTTTTAATTACAGTGAGTTTCGGATCCAAATTAGTGATTAACAAAGATCACACATTTAAACACAATATCATCTTAATCAAGGCATGGTGCTACTATGAGATCCGAATACTTGGTGTTCATTATGAGTTGATTTCTACATATGTTTTGGGGACAATGGTGCTCTATATTTTCCATCTTTACCACTCAACATTAGATCAACCTTTGGTCATGTGTTTTCTTGCTTTAAATTTAAATATATTCTTCAATTTTATTGACAAAACAAACCTAATAACTCATATTTTTTAGTTTATACAAGTTCTTGGATTATTTCAGCAATTTTAGTTTGGAAACCTATTTTACAAGCTTATATAGACGGTCCTATTTAACTTTCTTCATTGCCAGTTGTTGCTGGTGAGAATCAGCTGAATAAGACAATCTATCAAAATTTATACAGTAGGCCTCTCAACTAAAATTTCTAAAACAATCCAAGAACTCGTATAAAACCTAAAAGTATAAATTATTAGATTTATACTGTCGATGAAATTGATAGATAAATTTAAATTTTAATAAGAAAACACACAACTAAATGCCCAATTGCCCATCCAATATCGAGTGATAAAGATGGAAAATGTACAAAATCATTGTCTCCAAAGCATATGTAGAAATCAAGCCATGGTGAGCACCCATTATTCGGCTCTCATAATAACACCATGCCTTGATTAAGATAATACTGTGTTTGAACAAGTGATCTTTGCCACCAATTTGAAACCAAAACCTACTAAAAATTGCAATTAAAGAAGCAACCATGGAACGAATCAAAGCAAACTTCAAATCTAAAAACTCGATCATTTGTTTTTTCAAATTCACCAAAATCCCAGAAAATGTATATAATTTTCAATTAAATTAAAGATATATGAATTTCCAAAAACATCCATTAATATAGAAAAAACTCAAAACACGAAACCTAAATTCGAAAAAGATCGGAGTAAATGACACGCTACTTACTATCGTGTAAATTCCCATCATGAAAAAACCAAGGAAGTATTACTACTGGTTACAAGATTTCTACTCATAATTTTATAAACTAAAAACAAAAGTAACAATTACTACAAACTAAAAAATGGCTCTTGCAAAGACAAAATTACCCTAGTTAAAAGTCCCCCTTATACCAACTTACATTGTTGAAATTCCCGATTATTAAAATCAAATTCTCTCTCATCCTCCTACTCTTAATTATCTTTACTATTCTCTATCTCCACTCCTCCACCACCGCCAAAAGTCCTATCTCAAAAGAAACCCTAGATGTGCGTTGGAACCACCGCCGCCTCGAGCCATGGCGCCAATCATCACATGCCGCCTTAGATCGATGCCCACCTTGTTGGATTCGACCGCCGACGTCTTGACAAAATACTGAACATGTGCGATCTAATTTTTTTTCGGGCGAGGAAGGTCCGATTGGTGGAGATAAAGTTTATCCAACAAATTTGATGCAGCAACCGATTAAAATGAAAAAAGATTTGTCATGTTTTCTCGAAGACGTATTTGTATAATTTTGTGAATTGTTGAAGATACAAGAAGCTGAGGTATAGAAGAAAAAGAAACCGATCGATGTATAGAAATTGTGTAGTCCAATTTGGAGACAAAATTTTGTATGCAAATATTTGTTGTATTCTGCATAGTTTTCTACCAATCTTGGTTGCATTATGGATAATTGACTTCTGCAATTTATCTTCCTAACACATTTGCAACCATTCTAGAGTATTTTCAAAATTATACTGCACATGTGTAGAATTTTTTGACCCGAAAATAAAAAGTAACAAAAAAAGGTATCTTCATTGGGCACGAAATGAAAAATTCCAAAAATAAACAAGAATTTATTGGGCCCAAAAATAACAAGAAGCTGCTAGATGTCATGAACATTTACACTTACAATGTTGGTGCCTCAATTTTCGAGGACGAGTGACTGTTGCATCAGCTAAGAATTTTCAGTTGATTGGCGCCATGCAGCCTCTTGACGGTGGTAGTGCACCCCCGCCTTCTCAGTCAAGGCAACCGGACCATGATAGAATCATTCTGGACTTTAGTAAAATTCGTAAAGATATGTTCACCACGGATTACCAGTATCCCATATCTGCTTTTTAGGCATTTGCCATTTTTTTGAGCAACTTTGTTGAGAGAAATTAAATAAATAGATTATTCCCAACCCTCTCCACAAGCTCGAGCTTTTAGATGAGACGGTATCAGAGCCCAGGTTGTGGGTTCGATTCCTGTGGACGCACTCCACCCATTTAAATTGTCCACTCTGTTGGGCCTCCTCTCCAGAGAGTAGAGATGATTCGGCCCACGAGTAAAGGAGAGTGTTGAGGGAAATTAAATAAATAGATTATTCCCGACCCTTTCTACAAGCTCGAGCTTTTAGATGAGACGGAATTCTCTCAAACTTTGATACCAAATTGGCTTGAGAATAGAGACCAGAATATACTATTAACTGAAGTTTATAAGACAAAAAAAGAGAGCTTTATTCATGCATGTAGTTCTAACATTTGTATATTTTTACTTTTTCTTCATTGGAAGCGGATATATATTGCTAATTTACTTGTTCTTTTTCTCTTTTCTTTCTTTAATTAATGGTGTTGTGTAATGGAACTCGAATACTCGATAATGATTCCAGCTTTATCTCTACATCACAAGGGGTTGAATTGAATATCATGATATTTCATTCATGTTTAATATTTCTGGCATCATCTTTCTTGTTGCATCCTAATACCCCTAGTTCTAAGTTATGGTTGAATGATCATACGACCCCCACTTGCATTCTAGACTTGTGTCATTTAAATTATAAAAGTTATTGTTGATATTCCTGTTGCGTTTTCATGTGAATCATTTGCTTTTGTATAATTGTATCGTGAATTCGTGATTCATAATTTGGACGGCATATGATAATTTCAATAAATCAATGTATAGAACATGCAAAAATTTGTTTGTGTGACCACATCAAATCTATATATCGTCATTTTTAATGAGATTAGTTTTTTAATACGTTCATTGCAGAATGTACATTGAGAGAATGATAATAAATCATAAGGGAAGAGAATTGTTTTCACCGTGTGAATTGGTGATGCCCGGTTCCACTATTTATAATAAGAGTTTACAACAGATTTACATCAAATGTGGGTATAACAAACTATCGTAATTACAGGGGAAAAAATCACAACAAATCTACAAGATTTACATTTAAATTCGCTCTTATCCAATTAAGGGATATCCATAGAATATTCCCTATTACCCCCCTTCAAGCGAAGTGTGGGATTTTCATCAACACGAAGCTTGGAACGTAGAAACTCGAACAACGGTCGAGCGAGGCTTTTTGTGAATATATCAGCGACCTGAAGATTGGAAGGCGCGTACCTCGTATCCAAATTCTTAGAAGAGATAAGTTCTCTTATAAAATGACAATCAATGTCGATGTGCTTGGCACACTTGTGGGCAATAGGATTCTGACTCAGAAACAAAGCACTTTTGTTATCACATAGCAACACTGGTCGCGATGGGGGTAGTGCACGGAGCTCTCGAAGTAAGTGAGTTAACCAAATCATTTCTTGAGCGGTATTAGCTAGTGCACGGTACTCGGACTCGCAGCTCGAACGAGCAGCTGTTGGCTGTTTCTTAGCACTCCAGGAGATCAGGTTACCTCCTAAATAGATGGAGTAGCCATAAGTGGATCGACGTGTGTCCACACAACGGGCCCAATCCGCATCAGAGTATCCAAGAATAGAGTAATCTGATGAATGAGAAAAAGTGAGGCCAAAGTGAATGGTACCCTTAACATAGTGCAGGATGCGCTTAACAGCCTGAAAATGATCGTCAGTTGGGGACTGCAGGAATTGACTGACATGATTCACAACATATGAAAGGTCCGGTTTTGTGATCGTAAGGTACTGAAGAGCACCTACGAGAGAGCGATATAAAGTTGGATCTTTGAATAGTTCACCAGCACGAACAAGAGATTCCCCAGGTGCCAAAGGTGTGGAAACCGGCTTCGAGTCAAGTAATGAGGCTCGGGTGAGTATGTCGTGGGCATATTTTGCTTGACCTAAGAATAGGCCATTATCAGTCTGCGATATCTCTAGACCGAGAAAGTAGCTCAGGGAACCCAGATCTTTGACAGCAAATTCCTTGTTCACACGAGCAATGAAATCCTGCAAAATAGATGGATTACTACCCGTAACAATGATATCATCAACATATAAAAGCAGAAAAATAGTGTACTCAGAATTATGCAAGAAAAATAAAGAAGTATCTGCCCTGCTTCGAAGAAAGCCTAAACTAGTGAGAAAAGTGCTGAAGCGATCAAACCATGCACGGGGAGCTTGGCGAAGGCCAAAGAGAGCCTTTTTAAGCTTGCACACGTGATCTGGAAAACGGGGATCGATGAAGCCAGGTGGTTGTGCCATGAAGACGGGCTTGTCTAGAATGCCATGGAGAAAGGCATTCTTGACATCAAGTTGGTGTAAAGGCTAATGACGTTGAACAGCGACAACTATGATGACCCGAACAGTGGCAGCACGAACAACTGAGCTGAAGGTGTGTGAAAAATCAAACCCTAGGACTTGCGTGAAACCCTGGGCAACCAGGCGAGCTTTGTACTTCATCCGAAAAACCTATTTCGAGCCAACAATGTTTTCATTCAATGGATGAGGGACTAGTTCCCAAGTGTTGTTCTGGTGCAAGGCATTCATCTCGTCCTGCATGGCAGCGAGCCAATGAGGTACTTTAACCGCCGATTTGAAGCCCTTCGGTTCCTGAGAGATAGACAAAGAGGACAACAAAGCAGTAGAAGCTATATCCACAAAATATTTAGGCTTAACAATACCAGATTTGTAACGAGTTTGCATTGAATGATTATTAACCGATGGAACCTGGAGAGATTGGACCGAAGGCTGCTGAATAGGTGGTGAGACAGCGGCTTGGACCGGCGGTTGGTTGATGGGCTGGGCTGGTGGCGGTTGGGGTTACTGGACATGCTCGGGCTGCATGGGTTGCTGGGGAACGTCGAGGTTAAGCTGCATGTGGACGTCGGGCTGTAACAAATCTGGATTGAGGGATAGTGGGCCAGATTGTCCAATTGGCCCAGTTGGCCGAGAAGGACATTTGTGGTTGGGTAGCCTATTTGAGCATGAGGGGAATGGCGGCCCAATAGATGTGTTCGGCCCAGAAGATTGTTGTCCAGGGGGCATATCTGGTCCACTCGGCCCATTTGATCCATTTTGCAGAGAAGAAGAATTTGGTTGCAAGACCTGAGGCTCAAAAAATTCAGAAAAATCCAAGGAAGAAGGATTAGCCGAATTTGTTAGGTCATTTGAGAAGGGAAAACTAAATTCGTCAAATTGTGCATGGCGTGTAATATAAGTACGAGAAGTAAGAGGATCGAAATACCGAAAACCCTTGTATATGCTACTATAACCGAGAAAGATGCAGGGGGTGCTAACTTGTGAGATGCATAATCACTCAAGTAGGGAAAAACACGACAACCAAAAACTTTAAAATTCGTATAATTAGGTGTTGACCCAAACATAACTTCAAAGGGAGATTTGTTGTCTAAAACAGGTGAAGGTAATCGATTTATAACATAAACTGCAGTGGAAAAAGCATCCATCCAAAAACGTGCAGGTGCATGAGCGTGAAAAAACAAGGATAAGCCAGTTTCAGTAATATGTCTATGTTTCCTTTCAGCACGACCGTTTTGTTGTGGAGTATAAGGACAAGAAAAATGATGCAAGACTCCACGTTTAGCAAAGAAATCTTAAACATGGTTATTTGTAAATTCAGTTCCTCCATCACTTTGGAAATTTTTTATAAAAGTGCCAAATTGGTTACAAACTAAGGCTGAAAATAGTGTGAGAACTTTAAAAAATTCAGATTTTGCACGCATAGGATATAACTAAGAAAAATGAGAAAAATCATCCACAAACACAACATAATAACGATATCCATCAATAGAGCTAACGGGAGCTGGTCCCCAAAGATCACAATGAATCAAATCCAAAACATTCAACGCACGTTTTTCATTTAAAGTAAAGGATAAACGTTTGCTTTTAGCTAACTGACACGACGCACATAGAGTTGGTTTTGGCAAAACAGAGGTAACAGCCAAGTGACCAAGTTTATTTAATAACTGAATAACAGAAAAAGAAACATATCCTAAACGAGAATGCCATAATTCAAACGACGACTTAGAAATAGTAGAATATAAAGCAGCTATCAAGGCTGGAGTGCCACGTTCCAAAACATATAAGCCATCCTTACACCGACCCTTTGCTAGTATCTCCTTTGTCGTCCGAGTCTGAATGACAAACGACTTGTTAGAAAACAAAACATCAACAGGTAAATCCGTAGTTAGTTTGCTTATTGAAAGCAAATTTTTTGTTATATGCGGAACAACAAGCACATCTAGTAAAGGTAATTTATTATTGACAAATTTAGAACCAAGATAAGAGATAGATAATGTGTCACCATTACCAATGATGACGCGTCCATTACCGGTGTAAGGCTCGAACGTGTCAAGGGATGCAGCCGAGGAAGTCATGTGGGCAAATGCACCCGTGTCAAGGTACCAATCCGGTTGAGGCTGGGGCGTGATGTTGCACTGTGCATCAAGAGCCTGAGCAATGTTAGCGACCTGGGAGGGGTTTGGTTTGTCGTAGCAAGATGGGCAGTGATTCGCAAAGTGAGGTCCCCGACAAATTTGACACCGAGGAGTAAAAGGTTTCTTTCCAGTAGGATAACCTCTACCACGACCGCCCGGGTTGTTGTCGGGAGGACGAAAACCAGCGCCAGAACCACGGCCACCGCGAACAGCACGATCGAGATTAGAGTGTCGATTTGCAAAGAAGGCGGCAGGAGGAGGAGATTCACCGAGCATGGCTCTGTCATTCAGCTCGTATGTTCTAGCTTGTTGGAGCAAGTCGTTGAAGCTTAGCGCTTGGGCCAACGCCATGTTAACATCAAGGAAGGCACGGAAGTGATGTCCGAGACCACGAAGGAACCAGTGACCTTTGTCTACATCCAAAACAGGATGTCCAATGGTGGCAAGCTGATCACATAACCCTTTGAAAGCACGACCGTACTCGGCAACAGAAGACGTACCCTTTTTGAGCAGCTGGAGTTTGTCGCGCAGATGGTGAGCGCGGGAGGGAGAGGAGTGGCTGAATGCTGCTTCGAGAGCGAGCCAGAAGTCATGGGCGCGCTTGATGCCGACTACTTCAGACATTGACTCTTCGGTCAGAGAGGAGGGGAGGAGGCTGAGTGCTCGGTCATGGCGTTTGTGCCATGCCTGGAAGTCCGGGTTCGGAATGTCGGCGTCATTTGCATTTTTGACCATCCACTACTACACATTTGAGCTTGCACAGCTGCACTTGAACAACCCTTTTTTCAAACAGCTCTCCAAGCTATAGCTTGGAGAGCGGTTTTAATTAAAAAAAAGAATAAATGCCGGTTCAAAATCGTCATTCAAGTTTTCTTTTTAGAAAGCGGTTGAGAACCGCTGTGCAAGTGTTTAGACAACGGTTTTGAACCGCTGTCCAAGGGCATAGTTTGGACAACGGTTCCAAACCACTGTTCAAGTGTTCGGATAATTAAATACGACCCAAATCGCGAACCAGACTTAAATTTTTTTCCAAATTAAATCGCGAACCTAGGTCGGGCCTCCTCCTTCCTCTACCCTAAATCGAACTCCGTCGCGCGTCCTCCCCTTCCGCCGCCGTCGTCGTCTTCCCATTAGCTCTTATTTCCCCAAATCGCGAACCAGAAGTCCTAGCCTCCTCCTCCCTCTACCCCAAATCGAACCATCCGCCGCGCTTCCTCCCCTACCGCCGCCGCCGTCGCCTTTCCGCCAACCTTCCCTACCGCCGCCGCCGTCGCCTCCTTTCTCCTTCCATAGGTAATTATTCTTTTATATATATATATATGTTAGTATATATATGTTAGTATATATATATATATATATATATATTGAATTAATGTGTATATGTATATATATGTTGAATTAATGTGTATATATATATATTGAATTAATGTGTATATATATATATTGAATTAATGTGTATATATATGTATATTGGTGTATATATTGTTGGAGAATGAGTTACACAGATCTATTCGGGGTGAATATTTAAATACAAATTTAATTCATTAATTATTACTAGCATGAATTAATCCTATATTAATTCAAATAATAATTGCAACAACATATCATGCATATAAAAAGCCACGTAAAACCCCGCGACGCGGAATCTACGGGTTTTACGTGAGCGCATTTCTCTCGGGATGGCAGTGGCTTTGGTCGGACGGACTAACCAAAAGGACTTCCCAAGTATTCCCATAGCCCTTGCTCGACAATCCGATGGAAGGATACTCGCGAACAATTAACAAAAGGAAAAAAAAAACTTCGTTGCACCACTTATGTGGATTTGCTAATATTTCCAGCACATGGAATTGTTCTTGGGAATGAACTAATCATCCCCTATTTATAAGAAAGAGGGTGGACGAAATTTATGTGATTTTTCAATGTGGGAAAAGACTTTTCTTGGTCACCAAGAAATCTTGAATATATCCCATATATTCTTTTTCCCATAATTAAAATATTCCACAAAAATCCACCTCCTCTATTTTATGGATGATTTTTGAAAATTAAGTGATGCAAGAATCCAAGATTTGGATCTTCTTGAATTTATGAGATATTCTTGTATTTCAAGAAATACATATCTTCCATAATATCTTTTCAAGAAAATCAAGAAAATCTTTCTTGCCCACTATATTTTCAAAATTTCGAAATTTATCACTATGAATAACCAAGTGGGAGATTTCTTGAATTTAATGAGATAATCTTGTATTCCAAGAATACATATCTTCATTCCATAACAAAATTCAAAGAAAATCTTTCTCCCTCTTTTATCCATAATTTTCGAAAATTTAGAGGAAATATAAGCAACAATATTTATTTTATTTTAATCACCTTCTCAGTTATTGGACTATATGTTGGGCTACTCAGGGGGCCTTTAGGAGAATTAAGATTGGACCTTCTAATGGATCTTGAATATCTAATATTGAGCCACAATATAATTCAAGCCCATAAATATTAATTAATCCCACTACATAATTAATATTGCACCATCCATCTTAACCCATATTACAGTCAATATGGCTCCCGGTCATTATTTCCCGTGTTTAAGATTATCTAGCCCATTAATTAATTCAAGCCAATTTGAAATAGCTTTCCGTTAATTAATATCTTTTGTCCTTGGTCGAGAACGGTTCAACATTATTATCCATGGGAAACTAATTCCACTTGCAAGATTTGGTATGATAAAACTTATGAACCTCCCAAGGGGGCAAATCAAGCAAGCGTACTTGCACACGATTCATCGTATTAAATCTTAGCAATCACATGTGACCAATAATATTGCCCAAGATAAAAAGTATTGAATCTCTCTCCGATTCGCTACCCATGATAAGTCAAAGCAATAGTTACCAATCCCACGTGATCCTATTTAGGGGCCGAAGGTTAAGAAACAACGAACCATCGAGGTCTAATTCTTCCTTGTTCGGTTATGAAGAATTTGTCCTCCTCGTGGGTCCTATTCAACAAGATCGGTCATGCACTAAAGTGTAATCTCTTGGTCAAGACAAACCAATCTCGAGCCTTTACACCTCAACCTTTTCGCGATGGTTGTTCATTTCCATCTAGGTCGTGAATGACGTACTTTTTTAGTTACAAGAGACCGTTAATTTAATCTTACGTGATCGGGTATCACTAAATTAACTACTGATGTAACACGTCATTTAATTATTAAACAGTTATCACGATAAATATATATAACATTCAATCATATTTAAAGCATCAGTGATAAACAATTTATTTCAGTAAATAAGTCTGGAAATTCAGTTTCGATTATACAAAGTAAAAAGCATATTTTCAGTATAATCCCAACATATATATCATGTTGTATGTATTGGTGTATGTATATTGGTGTATGTATATTGGTGTATATATATTGGTGTTTGATGCACTCAAGGTGTTTGATAGTATGCTTGTGTGAGGATTTAAGCATAAATTAGTGTTAATTTATTAGGATTAATGTTGTTAGTGTTAGAGATGAATAATTTGTTAGAGATGAATATATATTGTGTGGCTTGACTTGATTTTTTATGCTAACTTAGATATGAACAATTGATGCACTCAAGGTGTTTGATAATATACTTGTGTGAGGATTTAAACATAAATTAGGATTAATACATTAGGATATATTTTGGTTATATTAATTTGATGATTTGGTGAATGGATAGTAGTGTGTTGCTTTAGATGATTAATGATGGTACATTAGGTTATATACATTGTTTTGAGATGCAACAAATCCTTAGATACATGCAATATACAAACCTTAGGTACTACCACATTCTATATGCAAGTTTTATACATTAGGATTGTAATACTTTTAGGTTTAATATTTTTAGGTTTAATACATTAGGATACATTATCTTGAGAAACATTTCATATTGCCTTTTCTACAGGCATCTCTAGTTCTATATGGATCGAAAGTGAGTTCGAGCAGATCGATTATCAGATGAGTATAGTAATGGGGTGAAAGAATTTTGTAATCATGCAATTAGACATCAGACCGACCCTCGGTACATTCCATGTCCGTGTTGGAAATGTATGAATGGAAAAACCGTTAGTGGTCGAGAAAGTCTGTTTGACCACTTGATGATTCACGGTATTGATAAAACATATACCGTTTGGACATATCATGGTGAGAGAAGAGATGGATGTAGCTCAAGCAACCTAGAAACTGACTTTAGGTTTGAATATATAGTGGATGCGGATATTTTCGATGATGTACCGACTGTTGATACATCGAGTGGGGATGACGATGATCTGCGAGATCATCCTTATATGTCAGAGAAGTTAAGGGATTCTGCTGGATTACCACTGTGACCCGGGTGTAAGAAGGCAACAAAAGCTATCGGTTGTGTTGATATTGTTCAACCTAAAAGCGACTCACCAGCTTGTCCGATGAGTGCTTCACAAGTATCCGAAAAGCGATTAGTGGTCTATCACGATGGAAATGTCTTTGCCCTAAGAGAGCATATGATGCTAAACAAATGCTCAAGTCCATCGGGTTAACACATCAGAAAATTCATGCTTGTCCGGGTGATTGTATCTTATTTCGGAAGGAGTATGCAGACCTCGATGAATGTACCAAGTGTGGAGAGAAGCGATATAAGAAAAATAAATCTCCCTCGAAGGTGTTGTGGTACTTTCCAATAATACCAAGATTCAGGAGAATGTATAGTAGCGCTGTGGATGCTAGAAATTTAACTTGGCATCATGATGATAGGATCAAAGATGGAATGCTAAGACACCCTGCTGATTCACCCCAGTGGAAGACATTCGATGTCAGGCATCCAGAATTTGGCAACGATTGCGTCTTGCACTCTCAACTGACGGAATAAATCAGTTCGGTATCCAAAGTACCAACCATAGTACATGACCAGTGATTCTGTTAGTTTATAACCTTTCACCCGAGTTGTGCATGAAGCACACTTACATGATGTTGTCTATGTTGATATCAGGACCCAAACAACCTGGTAACGACATAGATGTATATCTGGCTCCTTTGATAGAGGACTTGAAGCTCATGTGGGATGAGGGTGTCGATGTGTATGATGCTTGTAGAAAGGAGAATTTCAAGTTGAAGGCCATGCTGTTTGGAACTATCAATGACTTTCCCGCTTACGGGAATCTATATGGATATAGTGTGAAAGGGGCCGATGCATGTCCTTGTTGTACCAAGAAGACACATCACATTCGCTTGAATCATTGTAGGAAGACCGTTTATATGGGACATAGGAGGTGGTTGGACCCAACCCATAAGTACAGAACAATGGCCGATGCATTCGATGGCACAATTGAGACATGTGAAGCACCACATTTATTATCAGGTTCGGATGTATTGAATGAGATGAAGAATATCGACACACAATATGGAAAGATCTTCGCAAAGAGTGTCCCCACTAGCGGTTGGAAGAAGGAATCAATTTTCTTTCAATTGCCCTATTGGAAAGAGTTGTATGTTAGACACTTCATTGATCTAATGCACGTTGAGAAGAACGTTTGTGTCAGCTTGCTCAACACTCTCCTAGCTGATAAGAAGTCCAAGGATGGTTACAATGCAAGAATGAATATGATTGATATGAGAATAAGAGCATAATTAAAACCTGTGCCTAGAGAAAGGGGTCAACCGTTCTTACCTCCTGCTGCACACACCTTGTCCAAGAATGAGAGAAAAGAGTTACTTCAGCTGCTAAAGGATGTGAAAGTACCAGAGGGTTATTCCTCCAACATACAGAGACTTGTATCAGAAGATGGCGTGAGACTGATGAATCTGAAATCGCATGACTATCATGTCATCATGGAGACTTTCTTGCCCATTGCAATACGTTCTATCTTGCCTGAAAATGTGCGCATAACCATAACAAAGTTATGTTGGTTCTTCAAGGCAATGAGTAGCAAGGTCATAGATCCTAGAAAATTGCTTGGTTTTTGGGACTCTCTGTGAGCTTGAGATGTATTTCCCTCCATCATTTTTTGATATAATGGTTCACCTAACAGTTCATTTGGTACACGAGACAAGGATGTGTGGTCCCTTTCGTATCACGATGGATGTATGGTGTAGAGAGATATATGAAAGTGCTCAAAGGATATGTGATGAATAAGTCCGGGCGGAGGGATGCATTGCGTAACGCTATTTAGTAGAAGAAGCAATCGAGTAATGGGTCTCAATTTATTCGAATGTCGATGCAATTGGACTTCCGGTTACCTAAGACACCAATAGGATGGATGGTGAAGGCATTACCGTGGTCAAGTACTGTAAGTGTTAGCATGGAGGAACTAACACGATGGACTTGGCGTACTTCACAACACGGTCGGCGTGCTTCCTTTTATTGACCGCATATGCGATCACTTCGAGAGAAATCCGACCCGGTGATAGATCATGGATTGAAGTTGAGCACAATCGCACGTTTGTTGGACCGGGTTCAATGGTTATGTAGCAAATATGTTGTCACGGGAAACATAATCGATTGAATGAAAGAGTTAAGTGGTTATCCGAATGCACGATAGACATGTGTATTCATACAAGTGTTATCTTAGCAACGGATACACATTTTATACCGAGATCATGATGCCACAAGTACAATGCGAGAATAGTGGAGTGTCCATTTATCAGAATGCAGGTGGATCAATCAAATACTACTTACTTTGAGCAGTTGTCAACATTTGGGAACTCGACTATATTGTTCACCGTCAACCAATCTTCGAGTGTAGTTGGGTGAGGATCCCTAACGGGGTCCAAGTTGAAAGTTCGGGTTAAATGCGCTTTGATTTGAAGAATGTGGGATCTGAGATGACTTACATAATGGCGGTCAAGCTCAACAAATTTTCTATGTCCCCGACCCAGTTAATAAGAAATGGTCCATTGTGGATCTGTCTAACAAATTTAACAATAGTTTCCAGATTAGCGACCATGTCGATGAAGATGTTGACAAAATTGATGATCCTTTTCAGAACTTCACTCATTCTGTACCATCTTTCGATGATCCTGCAAATCCACGCCCATACTAGAGAATAATTAGAGATGAGGATGAATATGGCAATCCGGATCTTGTTAACATTTATGGTCATGAACGAGAAAGGTCAACCAAAAAACGAAAAAGAAAAATAAGTGCTAAAAAGAAATGTACGACTTTATTGAATGTTGTTTCTTCTGCTATATTAAATGTTGTTTCTTTTGCTTTATTAAATAAAGTGAACTGGATCAACAGGTTCCGAGACAACGAGATAATGAACATTGTGGACATTTTGTGTGTTGCTTTATTGAAGATATAATCCGCGCTTCTCTAACGAACATTCCTCTCAATGTAAGTCAATTTATCGATTTATTTAAATTATTATTGATTGAATAAAAATTCATACTATATTGATTGATTCGTTGTTTGCAGTTTGTCTATGAACGTGAACTCAATTCTTACTCTAAGAAAAGACTGGAGAAATGGAAAAACGATTGGACGGGGTACCTTTACAATCGATTCTTATATTCATGCGATATTGAGTGATCGTTATTTGAAATTTTGGTAGCATGTAATTAAATTATATATTTGTGATGATATATATTTCATGTTTTTGGTGTATTGGACGTATGTTTATGATTGTATGTTTATTTATTTCATGATGTGTATGTTTATTAATTTATTTGATGTTTTGGTATATATATATATGTGGTATAAGTTTTGGTTTATGGTTTTATTATAGGATTTTTGGTTTATGGTTTATGGTATTGGACGTATATATAAGTTTTGGTTTATAGTTTTATTATAGAATTTTTAAAATATAAATTAATAATTAAAAAAAAAAGATATTGAACAGCGGTTAATAACCACTGTCTATGTAACATAATAAACAAAATTATAAAAAAAAAATTAAGTTAGACAGCGGTTAATAACCGCTGTCCAAGCACACTCTTGCAAAGCGGTTGAAAACCGCTGTCCAAGTGCGATTTCTTGGACAACGGTTTTTTATCAGCTGTCCAAGCTTGGACAACTGTTACTTGAAGATCGGTTATAACCGCTCTCCAAGGTCATTTTCACAGCTGTCCAAGCCCAAATGTGTATTAGTGGTCGGAGCCGGTTCGACAGCAGTTCCGTCGATGAAGGAGGCAAGGCTATCGCATCGAAGCATGGGCTCAACTTGGCTCTTCCAGATCAAGTAGTTAGACGAGGTGAGCTTAATTGTCACCATATGGATGAGGGTTGCTAGAGGAACGAGTGCGTCCGCCATTTCAGAAGGTAGGGATATATTGTAGAGAGTGATTAGCAAGGATTTTGAGAGAATTGGTAGTGAGAGAGGGAGAAGTCAGAGTATACGTATGGGATATGTGGAGGGTGAGGAAGTAGGCAGGTGTGGTGTACAAGGAGGGAGTTGGATCACAGATTTAGGATTTTCTGCGAAGAAGAAACACTGTGTTTAGAAATTTAGGGTTTTCTGCGTGTGTATTGCTGATACCATGAGAGGATGAGAATAAATCATAAGGGAAGAGAATTGTTTTCACCGTGTGAATTGGTGATGCCCGGTTCCACTATTTATAATAAGAGTTTACAACAGATTTACATCAAATGTGGGTATAACAAACTATCGTAATTACAGGGAAAAATATCACAACAAATCTACAAGATTTACATTTAATTCGCTCTTATTCAATTAAGGGATATCCATAGAATATTCCCTATTATACATAAGTAATTCGTAAGAGAATTTTGCAATGTTTTTTTTTTTTTCGAACCTGTTTTTTTTTAATGTTAAAATTTTCACAAACATTAGTCATGTGCAGAACTTCATTGATAAATTAAAATTTCTAGTATATACATATATAACCATATGAACTTGCATATTTAAAAGATAATCATATCAAATATAACACGTAAGTTTGCTTGAGTGCTAAGACACAAAAGTTTCTTAGAATTTAAGTAACATAATTATTTATATTCCTTAAAGTCTACATAACTGAGATAATAATAAAAAAAAAAACTATTTCCCATAAAATATGTCTATTAATGGATAATTGTTTAAAAATAATTTTAAAACTGACATCTAATACTTTCTTGTTCAAGCGGAATCGGAACATCAACATTTGTTTCTCACGGAAATAACTTTAATATTTTACAAGATACTAAAGGCAAGACCATCATTAATAAATTAAAATTGCAAATAACACATTATTTTCTTCTGAGTTAAGTAGTCATGAGAACATTTATTTAAATCTAGTGTTGTCAAAAAAGAACTCCTGCAAATGAATCACAAAGTAAAGATAAAACAAGATGAGATCAAAATTAATCACAGAATGTGAGTTTCACGTAATTTAAAGCAACATCAAATTCCAATAAAAAAATTGGGGAAAAGCTTTAAGGTACAAAGTGCAAAAGCAAAAAACTCTAAGGTCCAAATGCAACTTTTTGGTACAAAGTGCAATTTTTTTTAAAACAAAGTACATTCTTTTTTGTACCTTAGAGTAAATAAAAATTGCATTTGTACCTTAGAGTTATTGCTTCCTATTTTTGTATTTTAGAGTCATTATCTCTAAAGAAATATACCTTCTTTATTTTTGAAAGCACAAAAGTTTTCCTCTTTGTTTTCTTCAACCACAATAAAAAATTCATGAAATGAAAATCATAAACAAAATAATTTTAAAAAAGTAAACTTATAGACCCATAAAGCTCATCTTCCCAAATCTATAAATTAAAGGGGGAGTGACTCTAAGGTAAAAAGTTACTCCCCAAGTGACTCTAAGGTACAAAGTAACTTTATTTTGACTCTAAGGTACAAAAATATGGTTAAAAAGTCTAAGTTGTCATTCATTGCTTTTTTCGTTTCACTCGACACGTTTTACGACTTTTGAAACATTTTGGAGTGCAGTTTTTTAATTTTCTGCACTACTAAACCAATTTTGGAGTGCAATTTTTTAAATTTTCCGCACTTTCATCTTTTTTATTCCACTTTTTATTAGTTGCAATATTTTATATAATTTAACTTAAATTTTAGATTTTATAAAATTTATATTTTGAATCTGCACTTTTCCAAAATAATATGTACTTTCCCAAAATATGTACTTGGTCAAAAGCAATTAAATGAGCGAAAATCATGACAGTAGTAATTGTAGCAATTGATCATGTTGGAGTTTCCTCCAAAGATCTCCATACCCTTATTATACCCTCCACCATTAATTTACTAAAGCAAAATGTAAATAGGTTCTTAAAATTTAAGTGCTACAATTATTCAAGAAAATAAAGTACACAAAAAAATGCATATATAAAATAGTAAAAGTATTAAAAAAAACTATATTTTAAAATTAGATAAAAATGAAAAAATAAAATTAAAATGTAATTACTCTCTCTATTCTTTTTTAATTGTCCAATTGGCCTCCATTTTCGTAATAAAAACAAAATAAAAAATGAGAATTAAAAGCAATTATTAAGTAAAATTATAAAACATGAAATGAAATTGAGCAAATTAAAAAATGATAGGGACAAAAAAATTAAAAAATAGTTATTATATAAAGTTACAAAATAAAATGAATAAAAGATGAGACGAAAATTGAACAAATTAAAAATTGCAGAGGTAAAATGATTCAATAGATGATTCTCAACCCCAGATCACATGTTATAATTGAATACAAATTTAAAAAACAAAATAAGAAATGAGAATTAAATATAATTATTAAGTAAAGTTATAAAATAAAAGATGAAAAATCAAACAAATTGAAATATGGGTGAGGTATATATTTAAAAGTAGTTATTAAGTAAAATTACAAAATAAAACAATTAAAAGAAGGGACAAAATTGAACAAAGTAAAAAATGATAGGGGCAAAAGAATCCACAAAGAATTCCAACCCAAGCCACTTTTTAATATGTTATAAATTATAGATTATAGATTATAAATTATAGATGTAACATTATTTTTACACAAAAATACATACATATATAAAATAGTAGAAATATATCAAAAATTATATTTTCAAACTAGATAAAAAGAAAAAAAATAGAGCTAAAAATAATTACTCTCCGTTCCTTTTTAGTCAATTAACCTCCATTTTTGCAATCAAAGAAAAAAATAAAAAGAATTAAAAGTAATTATTAAGTAAAATTATATAATAAAATAAATAAAACATGAGATGAAATTGAGCAAATTAAAAATGATAAGGGTAAAAGAATTAAAAATAGTTATTATATAAAGTTACAAAATAAAATGAATAAAAGATGAGATGAAATTGAACAAATTTAAAGATTATAGAGGTAAAACGATTCAATATGTGATTGTCAACCCCAGAACACATGTTATAATTGAATACAAAGAAAAAAAACAAAATAAAAAAAATGTGAATTAAAAATAATTGTTAAATAAAATTACAGAATAAAAGAAATAAGAGTATGTTTGTTTCTGGCTGCAGAGAGATGGGGGAAATCCATGAATTGTTAAAAAAATAAGTTTGGCTTTTGTGTATATTTGGTTGGTGAAAAAGCAAATGATGATGAAATTATTATATTGTGAAAATTTAAGTGTGTGTTAAGGGGGAAAAAAAAGTATGAAAGAGAATGTAAGTATTATATGTTAGGATTTTGAAGAATTTTAAAATCTAGCTTGCATAATCCTCAAAAAAAAATATTTTTTCTTGGTAAATCATCAAACTAGATCTACCAAGCTTGAAACCAAACATACCTTAAAAAGGGGACGAAATTGAAAAAATTAAAATATGGGAGAGGTAAAATATTTAAAAGTAGTTATGAAGTAAAATTACAAAATAAAATAATTAATTAAAAGAAGGGAAGAAATTAAACAAAGTAAAAGTAGTAGAGGAAAAAGGGTCCAAAATGATTCTCAACCCCAAACCACTTTGAAATATGTTATAGATTAAAGAATAGTGTTGGGATGTTTATAAAAAATCGTATATCATGTGAATATTTTCTTAAATCTTTCGTTGAAGGCGGGTTAGTCACGAGGGCTTAGATCCAAAAAATAAAATAGAAATAAAATCAACACATCTAATTTCGACTAGGGCGATATAGTTTCACTATGGATAAATTAATTGATTTATTGGGGAAAAAAATATAAAACTATCGAAATATCCTTGTAATAATTTAAAAAAATACAGATTTATAAATTTATAATTTTAATCTTCAGACGTGTTTATGTTTGAGAATTGATCACTTTGAACTTCCAATTAATTAAAAAAAAAAATTTATATCAAAATTATTGCTCTATATATTTTTTTGAAAAATTGGGGCTTGTCTAAGATGTTATCAGTTTATATTTACTTAATTTAATTTATTAATAGGATGATGCAGTGCGATTACAAATACATAATATAAATGCTCTAATGCAAAGTGCAATCATTTGAAAAAAAAAAGATTATATGTTAAATTAATGATCCAAATTCCAATGACATTTAGAGAATTTCCTAATATCAAGAAGTGCGAAAGTCTTCCTGGTTGGGCTCTAATCCTAGAACTCTTTTGTCATTGGGATTTTAAAAATATGTCTTTAGTTGAATTTGTTTAGGTCATCTTTACATTGGGTTTTGTAAACATGATTTTGAATTTTAAATTTTTAAAAGATTTTATTTTGAAATTTTATAAATACGTTTTAAAAATTACCCTTATTAATACCTATAAACTTTAATCATTATGCAATCATCTAATTATTACAATCTCATTTAACAATATTATAATAATACAATATCATTTACACTTACACATTGATTTGACATAAACTTCACAAAAAAAAAATATCATTCACTCTTACACATTGATTTGATATAAAATTAAATATATTCTTACTCAAACCCAAAAAGAAACACACATTACTATTAATCGGGATTTAAATAATCGACTTTTAAAAGTAACTTAAAATACAAAATAAATACAAATTTAGAGATTTGAGTGGATTTGAAATCATGTAAAATGAATTTAAAATAAACTAAAAGGTGTACTTGATTTTTTTTTCTATATTTGAGAGTGTGGGTTTTGTAAAATTTAATAGGATATGATTTTAAAAAGTATTATATAGTAGATGAAAATGTTTAGAATATTGTGTTTATAATTGTGTGTAAAGTAAGAGATATAGTATGTAAAGTAAAAGAAGAGGAAAGACATTGTTGATTTGAATAGATAATAATAAAATTAATTGTTAGGTGATAAATGATTAATAGTGTATTGAAAATGTTTGTATCAGTTTCACGGATCCTAAATTTGTGAATTGGATTTGACACCTCTATTTAAGTTGGATCTGATCTCCATTCCTTCAACACGGTCTTCCATTTTCTTTTTCAGTTCCTTTCTCTTTATTTTTCTTTCCGTCTCTCTTGCGATTTCTTCTTATTTTCTTCCCCACTCACGATTTTCCCCTTCTTCTCTCTCTTTCTTGCCACTTTCTTCTTCTCTATTTCTTTATTTAAGGATGTGAGACGATGGTGAATCCGAACAGAGCGATGAGCTTGTTGATGATGAGTATTTACACGATTGTGAGTAGCGTGTCTTTTATTTCGATCTACTTTTTCGAATTTTAGGTTTTGTGATTTTGAGTATTTCCTATTTAAATTGATAAATTTGGAAATTTATTTGAAAATTTCATTTTCTGAGATTTTGATGAATTGAAAGAAACAAATGATATGGTCTTTAGATTGGAAGTTCCTTTGCTTCTTTCCATGATTGCTTCTTTAATTGTAGTGAGTTTCAGATCCAAATTAGTGATTGTCAAAGATCACATATTTAAACATAGTATCATCTTAATCAAGACATGGTGTTACTATGAAATCCGAATACTTGGTGTTCATCATGAGTTGATTTCTACTTATGCTTTGGAGACAATGGTGCTCTATATTTTCCATCTTTACCACTCAACATTAGATCAATCTTTAGTTGTGTGTTTTCTTGCTTTAAATTTAATCATTCTTCAATTTTATCGACAAAATAAACCTAATAACTCGTATTTTTTAGGTTTTATACAAGTTTTTTTATTATTTCAGGAAGTTTAGTTTGAAACCTATTTTACAAGCTTATATAGACGACTCTATTTGACTTTCTTCATTGCCAGCTGTTGCTGGTGAGAATCAGCCGAATATGACAGTTTATCTAAATTTGTACAGTAGGGCTCTCAACTAAATTTGCTAAAATAATCCAAGAATTCTATAAAACCTAAAAATACAAATTATTAGATTTATATTGTCGATGAAATTGATAGATAAATTTTAATTTTAATCAAGAAAACACACAACTAAATGCACATCCAATGTCGAGTGATAAAGATGAAAAATGTACAACAACATTGTCTCCAAAGCATATGTAGAAATCAAGCCATGATGATCACCCATTATTCTGCTTTCGTAATAACACCATGCCTTGATTAAGATAATACTGTGTTTGAACAAATGATCTTTGCCATTTACTAATTTGAAATAGAAACCCACTAGTATTTGCAATTAAAGAAGTAACCATGGAAAGAATCAAAACAAACTTCCAATCTAAAAAATCGATCATTTGTTTTTTCCAATTCACCAAAATCTCAAAATATATAATTTTTAATAATTAATACTACAAATTACAAAATTACCCTTGCTTAAAACCCCCCTTATACCAACTCACATTCTTGAAAATCCCCATTATTAAAATCAAAATTTTCCTCATCCTCCCACTCTTTATCTTTAATTTCTCTATCTCGACTCCTCCACTGCTGGAGAGACACACCACCACCATCGCCGCCGCCAAAATCCTACAAAAAACCTCAATTTTAATCGAACGAAACCCTAGATGTGCGCGGCCACCGACACCGCCTTGGGGCTCCTCGAGTATAATTAACAACTAAGCTAACACCTTCTTTATACATCCCAATCCCCGCTAGTCTCCGCCTCAAATCGATGCCCATCTTGCTTGATTCGACCGCCGACGTCTCGATAAAAATACTGCATATGTGCGATTGGTGGAGAAAAAGTTCACCCAGCAAACTCTCTTTCTTTTGATGCAGCAACCGATTGAAGGGAACAAAGGTTTGTTATGTTTTCTCAAAGAAATTAAGACATTTGCGTTTTTTTTTTAAATCATGTTCTTTTGTTGGTCTTTGTAGAGGCTTGCTTTATAATTTGTGTTTTTTTAACATTTGTGAATAGTTCCGGTAATTTTTTAATTATTTAATATGCGGTTGTTATTGAGTTCTTATTTTGCATGTTTTGTTCGTATTTGTATAGTTTTGTGAATGGTTGAAGATACAAGAAGTTATGAAGCTGATGTAAGGAAGAAAAAAAGCTGATGTATGGAGATTGTGTAGTCCATTTTGAAGACAACTTTTGTATGTGATTTTCTGTTGTATTCTGTAGATTTTTCTATCAATTTTGGTTGCATTATGGATAATTGGAGATTGTGTTGTCCATTTTGAAGACAACTTTTGTATGTGATTTTTTGTTATATTCTGCAGATTTTTCTATCAATTTTGGTTGCATTATGGATAATTATTGGCTTCTATGCAATATATCTTAGAGTATTTTCAAAATTATAATGCACATGCATGTGCAACTTTTTTCTGCACATATAAATAATTTTTTGACCCGAAAACAATAAGTAACAAAAAAAGTATTTCATTGGGTACGAAATGGAAAATCCCAAAAATAAACAAGAAATTTATTGTGACCGAAAATAACAAGAAGAAATTAATTAGAAAACATGGTCCGAAAACAGAGGACTCGAAAATGAAAAAACCCTAAAAAGATTTTAAAAAAAAGACAAATAAAGGTATTATGAACTTTTGGACATAGTCTTATGTGAAAATATTTAAAAACTGCCTTATGGATAAAGTCTTATATGAAAATTTTCACATGTGAAATATTTAAAAACTGCGTTATTAAAAAAAAATGGCCGTGTTTGATCTCGGGTCACCAAAGCATAACAAAGAAAGTTTGACCGCTCGACTACACCAACTTGTGTTATAAAATTGAGGCTTTTCTGTATAATCACGCATATTTTTATATTTCAATTAAGAATTTTATTTAATAAAGAAAAAAAAAGCCAATCGCATCACTTACAGAGGTCGAACCTTACCACTATATTACAACCCATTAAATACTTTAAAATTGAGATATTTTAAATAATAAATCACTAATACACATTTGAGCTTGGACAACTGTGAAAAATGACCTTGGAGAGCTGTTATAACCGCTCTCCAAGTAACAGCTGTCCAAGCTTGGACAGCTGATAAAAAATCGTTGTCCAAGAAATCGCACTTGGACAGCTCTTACAGAGGTCGAACCTTACCACTATATTACAACCCATTAAATACTTTAAAATTGAGATATTTTAAATAATAAATCACTAATACACATTTGGGCTTGAACAACTGTGAAAAATGACCTTGGAGAGCTGTTATAACCGCTCTCCAAGTAACAATCGTCTAAGTTTGGATAACGGTGATAAAAATCATTTGTCAAGAAATCGCACTTGGACAGCAATTTTTAACCGCATTGTTTTTTTTAAATCGAACCTTACCACTACATTACAACCCATTAAATACTTTAAAATTGAGATATTTTAAATAATAAATCACTAATACACATTTGGGCTTGGACAGCTGTGAAAAATGATCTTGGAGAGCTGTTATAACCGCTCTCCAAGTAACAGCTGTCCAAGCTTGGACAGCTGATAAAAAATCGCTGTCCAAGAAATCGCACTTGGACAGCGGTTTTTAACCGCATTGCTTTTTTTTTTTTTTTTTTTAAAAAAAATCAATTTTTAGGCAATGACCCACCAAACATCTCATATATAAGCAACCAAGTCTCCCAATAAATTGAGGCAATTATTCGCTCCCATGGGGGACCGAACACGGGACCTTGAGCACCTGAGCGGGGATTAATTCCGCTCGGGCACTTGCTTTCTTGCGTTTACTTAATGAAATTAATTCTATATGTTCTAAAGATCGTTTTTTCTTACAATTTTTTTTTTAAATTCTTTATTTCAATTATCTTATTTATTAATTCAATCACATTTTTATATAATTTTTTTATATAAATTTAAATTAAAATTATATTTTTTACTTGTACTTTTTTTTAACTACCTTTCTTTTAAACTTGTAATACTTTTCCTTCTAAACAATTAATACTTTTCTATCAAAATAAATAATATTTTTCTTTAAACTGTTGGGATTATACTGAAAAGTATGCTTTTACTTTGTATAATCGAAACTGAATTTCCAGACTTATTTACTGAAATAAATTATTTATCACTGATGCTTTAAATATGATTGAATGTTATATATATTTACTGCATAACTGTTCAATAATTCGTACGTGTTACACTGTAGTTAATTTAGTGATACCAGATCACAGATGATTAAATTAACAGTCCCTTGTAACTAAAAGTACGCCATTCACGACCTAGATGGAAATGAACAACCATCGCGAAAGGTTGAGGTGTAAGGCTCAGATTGGTTTGTCTTGACCAAGAGATTACACTAGTGCATGGTCGATCTTGTTGAATAGGACCTGAGGAGGATAAATTCTTGAGCCCGAACAAGGAAGAATTAGACCTCAGTGGTTCGTTGTTTCTTAACCTTCGTCCCTTGAATAGGATCACGTGGGATTGGTAACTATTGCTTTGACTTATCATGGGTAGCGAATCAGAGAGAGATTCAATACTTTTTATCTTGGACAATATTATTGGTCACATGTGATTGCTAAGATTTAATACGAAGAATCGTGTGCAAAAACACGCTTGCTTGATTTGCCCCTTGGGAGGTTCATAAGTTTTATCATACCAAATCTTGCAAGTGGAATTAGTTTAGGTATGGATAATAATGTTGAGCGGATTTCCTCGACCAAGGACAAAAGATATTAATTAACGGAAAGCTATTTGGTGGCTTGAATTAATTAATGGACTAGATAATCTTAAACACGGGAAATAATGACCAGGGAGCCATATTATTCGTAATATGGGTTAAGATGGATGGTGCAATATTAATTATGTAGTGGGATTAATTAATATTTATGGGCTTGAATTATATTGTGGCTCAATATTAGATATTCAAGATCCATTAAAAGGTCCAATCTTAATTCTCCTAAAGGCCCCCTGAGTAGCCCAACATATAGTCCAATAACTGAAAAGTTGATTAAAATAAAATAAATATTGTTGCTTAATATTTCCTCTATTTTTCGAAATTTATGGATAAAAGAGGGAGAAAGATTTTCTTTGAATTTTGTTATGGAATGAAGATACGTATTCTTGGAATACAAGATTATCTCATTAAATTCAAGAAATCTCCCACTTGATTATCTATATGAATATTTTGAAATTTTTGAATATTATGGGCAAGAAAGATTTTCTTGATTTTCTTGAAAAGATATTATGGAAGATATGTATTTCTTGAAATACAAGAATATCTCATAAATTCAAGAAGATCCAAATCTTGTAATCTTGAGCCAAATTTTTCAAAAATTACTCCATAATAGAGGAGGTGGAATTTTTGTGGAATATTTTAATTATGGGAAAAAGAATATATGGGATATATTCAAGATTTCTTGGTGACCAAGAAAAGTCTTTTCCCACATTGAAATATCACTAAATTTTCGTCCACCCTCCCTCTTATAAATAGGGGATGATTAGTTCATTCCCAAGTACAATTCCATGTCTTTGGAAATATTAGCAAATCCACATGTTGGTGCAACAAAGTTTATTTTTTTCCTTTTGTTAATTGTTCGCGAGTATCCTTCCACCGGGATTGTCGAGCAAGGGCTAAGGAATACTTGGGAAGTCCTTTTGGTTAGTCCGTCCGGCCGAAGTCACCGCTATCCCGAGAGGGTACGTTCACGTAAACCCGTAGATTCCACACGCGTAGGTTTTCGTGGCTTTTTTTTTATATGCATGATATGTTGTTGCAATTATTATTTGAATTAATATAGGATTAATTCATGCTAGTAATAATTAAAGAATTAAATTTGTATTTAAATATTCACCCCCGAATAGATCTGTGCAACTCATTCCCCAACAATCGTATCGAGCCCTTTATTTGAGGCTCTGAATCTTTTAAATTATAATTTAATTCGTGGACATTAAATTTGAAATTGGATAGTAGAACTGTTAGATCTGTTTTGCGGTGTATCCAATTGTCATGGATTTTAATGTTTTATTTTGCATGCATATAAAGCTGTGATTTTTTAATTGATTCGTTCGATTTGTTTTGCCTCGTGAGAAAATTCACGAGTAGACTAGGATTTGTTTGATTTGATCAATGTAATAGACTAGTCTAGATTCCAGTTTATTTATTTTTTGTAAATAAATCGTAACCGGATCGGGAACGAAAAGACAAAGAATTAAAGGACTAAAAGTAACTGTGAGTAGGGCGATATTGGGCGCTACACGGCACGCCAGCTAGGGCGAGGCCATGCGTCGAAAGGCCAGGATTTGCGCCACATGACAAAGCGGTAGCGCCTCCAGTCACAGAACTAAGCGTGAAGCCTGAGCGCTGGATCGCCGCCGAGATCTCGGGCTGACGCTTTTGTCGCTACCAAAGGCGTGCGGCAAACAAGTGGGCGAGAACAAAAGGCCGGGCAGGCTTTAGGTCGTCCTTTAGGCCAGCGGCGGCGGATGCGGGGCGGCATCCTGCCACGAGTCATGAAAGTGTGGCGGTTCGAGATGAAGTATTTTTTCGAGACGAACGAGTGGGAGAAATTCGAGATTTGTTTTTTCAAGATTGCCAAGAAAAATCAAACCATGACAATTGGATAATTTGTGCCCAATATGATTATTTTTCTACGTTTTTGCTTGATTTATTTGTCTTTATCTTATGCTTTATTTAATTGTTTAAATGTGTTTGCATGAGGGTTGCCAAATTGAAAATCTCAACTTCAAAATTACTAAGTATGTTTTAAATAATTAATTGACAATTTTATTAGGATAATAAAATTGAATTAATTTTGACCTCCATGATTTATTTATTTGTGAATTCTTTTGGAGAAATTCCCCAACGGAGACGGTCAAAAGATAGGTTTCACATGAATGAATTCCAAAGCGGATGATTGTGGGTTATTACTAGTGGCGACGATGACCCTCCCAACGAGGCTCGATCAAAGCGAAATAGTAATCCCGTATTTAATCATGGTTATTACTTAGGTATAAAATTGATATGCATATCTTCTCAAGTCCCTGTCAATTTTATATTGGTCATGTGGAGCCAACTATTAATCTGGATATTAAAGGTTTATAATCGTTCTTGTTTGTAAACCGCTTGAATGTGTTTAAATAATGACCCACCCAACGTGGCTTATTTAGATTTTTTTGAGATGTTGGGTGATGCATTGTTCATATTTTTTTTGAGATTTTAAATATGATGAATGTGTTTGAACCTTGTGATATACTTGTCTTTATTGCATATAGTTGTTTATTTTTCAAAGATGTCGATTTACCTTTTAATCCACTATTATTATACTTAAAGTCAATACAATATGTATGGAAACTATATTGATTGAAAAAATATAATTGTATCTAAGCGCACAAAAGCCACAAGTGGTTTTTTGACACACAAAAATCGGATGAGCCAACCGACGAGTCAAAACACGCGGGACTCGTCGGATCACCTTCATGCGAGAGATATGCCGCTAAAAATGGTGGAGGAAAAACCCGTAAGGGATTACGTCCTCAAAATAGATGGACCATCCGAACAAACTTGAGATTCTCGAGTCGCAGATTATGATCCGGAGACTCGGATGAATTTGGTACTTCATTCTCTGCCCAGAAAGGGTTTTGAGCATTTTGGCCTCGCTAGCTAATTTGTTGCAAACTTTTGGACTCGGCAGAAATGATGATAAGGCACCAAACTCAAGCTTTGACGACAATTGGTCCGTCTTCATCTTCTAGGCCAAGGGTAGGCAAGATAAAGAAGAGGACCAAAGGCCATAAGCAATAAAACTCAACTATTGCCAAGGGCAATGGTAAGATTGAGAATGCTTGTTGAGTCAAGGAAAATCCAAAGAGGAAGTGCTTAAGCTGCGGTGAGAGAGGACAATGGAGGTTTTGCCTGTTCCAACCCCAAAAGGGACGGAAAGAAAGGTAATTCTCACACACTAGTTGTTGAAACTTATTTAGCGGCGTATGCTTCTCATTCGTGGGTGGTTGATACGAGATCCACTAATCATGTTGGCTTCACGGGTTCTATATGATCCGGTAACGTAGTGGGAGTGAGATCCTCATCACACTGGGCAACGTTATGAAAGTAGAAGACATTGCAATGCTACGTGAGTGGCATATATTGCAATGCTACGGTAGTAACGATTATTGCAATACTACGATAAGTAGAGACATTGCAATGCTTTACATGAGTAGCGATTAAAAGCGATGGGAGAAGTGCACCTATCTTTTGAAGATAAAGTTTTTTGAGATTATCTTTGTGTTCCCAATTTTAGAAAGAATTCACTTTCAGTTTCTAAAATTCGATTAAATGACACTAAGTTTCTTCTAATAAGAATGACATCATTTTTGAAATGATGAGTGTATCTGTTACGGGACATTGATGGAAAGTCTCTATACAATTAACTGTGCACACCACTCACGAAATGTATCTTATAACACATCAATGTTTTAGAAAAAAAAAGCGTTCATCGGGCGTGAACGAGACACTTCTTTGGCATCTAAGATTAGGTCATATAAATCCAAAGAGGATCCAAAGGTTGGTGAAAGATGGTTCACTGGAGCGTCTCCAAGTTGAATCGATTCCAACCTGCGAATCATGTTTGGAGGGTAATATGACCAAGAGGGCATTTGGAGCCAAGGGGAATAGGGCCAAAGAAGTGTTAGAGATCGTTCACACAGATGTATGTAGTCCAATGTCAACCAAAGCAAGAGGAGGTTATGAGTAATTTTATTGATGATTACTCAAGGTACATTTTTCTTATGAAGCATGAATCTGAGACCTTTGAGAAAATTCTAAGAATTTAAGGCTCAAGCAGAGAATCATATGGAAAAACGTATCAAGTCTCTACGATCTGATCGTGGAGGCGAATACCTCAGAGATGAGTTTTTGAACTACTTATCTGATGAAGGGATTGTATCCCAGCTCATTGCACCCGGAACCCCTCAACAAAACGGGGTTTGCAGAGCGAAGCAACAAAATTCTTTTGGAAATGGTTAGATAAATGATGAGTTATGCGGATTTTCCCAAGTCGTTATGGGGTTATGCGTTGGAAACAGTGGCTTACATTCTGAACTTGGTGCTATCCAAATCGGTTCCCAAAACCCCCAAAGAATTGTGGACCGGGCGCAAGCCTAGTATGAGACACATGAGAACTTTGGGGTGTCCGGCCTACATGTTGGACAAGGAAGCCGGTAAGTTGGATCCTCGATCAGAATTAAGGTTGTTTGTAGGATACCCCGAGGGAACAAAAGGGTGTATATTCTATAGTTCCGAAGATCAAACGGTGGTTAACAGCACCCACTTTAGATTTTGGAAGAAAACTATAGAACCAAAGAAAACCCAGAAGTGAGATTACCTTAAATGAGCTTAGAGGGCAAACCTCAGTGCCGACTGTACTAGATGATATACCAAACGATACGTTTTCACAACCGGAGCCTCGTTATAGTGGGAGGGTTGTTAGACATCCCGAGAGATTCATGGGAATAGGAGAGTCCTCGGACTTGATTCCCGGAATCAGACCCATGGACATATGACGAGGCACTCCAAGATAAGGATGCAGATTCTTGGCAAACAGCAATGAAAGCCGAAGTGGGTTCTATGTTTCATAATAGAGTGTGGGAGCTAGTCGAACCACTTAATGGGGTCAAACCCATTAGATGTAAGTGGGTATATAAGAGGAAAAAAGGATCGGACGGGAAGGTTGAAACCTTTTAAAGCAAGACTAATGGCGAAAGGTTATACTCAGAAAGAAAAGGATCGATTATGAGGAAACTTTTTCGCCCGTAGCCATGCTTAAGTCCATCCGTATTCTCTTATCGATTGCTGCGCACTTCGACCTTGAAATCTGGCAAATAGATGTCAAGACAGCTTTCCTTAACGGAAGTCTTGATAAAGAGATCTATGTGCAACAACACCAAGGTTTCATTGAAACAGGCCAAGAACACCTAGTTTGTAAGCTCAAGAGGTCCATTTATGGACTCAAACAGGCATCCAGAGCTTGGAACCAAAGTTTTGATCATGTAATAAAGTCTTATGGGTTTGATCAAAACGAGTTTGAAAGTTGTGTGTATAAAAAGCGTGTCGGAACTGCATTGGTATTCTTAGTACTATTGTAGATGACATTGTGATCATCGGGAACGATGTGAAGGTGTGGTCAGACGTAAGGGCATGACGTTTCAAAACAGTTTGATATGAAAGACTTAGGGTAAGCAGGACACATCCTTGGGATCAAGATTACTCGAGATCGCAAGAAAAGGATGATCGGGTTATCCCAAGTATTCATACATTGACACTGGTTTTAAAACGATTCAAAGATGCAAGATTCCAAGAAAGGATTCAGTACTTTTCAGACTTGGAATCCATCTATCCAAGAAAATGTCCCCTAAGACGCAAAAGGAGATAGATGACATGAAAGGCATTCCTTGTGCTTCGGCTGTAGGAAACCTTATGTATGCAATCTTCAGACGAGACGGGATATATGCTTTTAAAGTAGGCATGGTAGCAAGATATCGAAAGTAACCCAGGAAAGCGAATTTGTGACGATTAAAAACATTCAAGTATCTCGAAAAAGAGCTCGGGATAGAATGTTGATTTATCGATCCGATACTCAATCCCTATCGGCTACATGGACTCGGATTTCCAATTAGATTTAGATTCGTAAATTATACGCCTCGGTTAGTGTGTTTCCATTTGGGAAGTGTAGCCATCAAATGGGACGAGTGTGGCAATGCATCACCGACTCAACCATGGAAGTCGGGTAAGTAGGCTGCTTGTGAAGCGGTGAAAAGAATCGATTGGGCTCTAGATCTTCTTAGTGGACTTGGATGGTGTTTCAATTTGTCTAGCAATATCTCGCTAAAAGCGATTGCAAATTCAAGAGAACCAAGAGTCCACGAGTCAAACAAACACATTAAAGGAAAGACATCTTTACGAGAAATCGTTAAGAGAGGAGATATAGATGTGGCAAAGATAGCGTCGAGGATGACCTAGCGAGATCCATTCATGGCGTCGCCTCTGAATACATTCGAGAGACATGTGAGTGGAATGGGTGTCAAGGCCGATTTGCCAATCTGCTCACGAGTATAAGTGGGAGAAATTATTAGGTTCGTGTAGGTGACATTAGATGTCACGGACTACTCGAGGCGTGTTGTAGTATACTTAAAAGCGGACTTTGAGTATAAGTGGGAGATTGTTGGGATTATTTGAAAAGTATGCTTTTACTTTGTATAATCGGCCCGAATTTCGGACTTATTCTTTGAAATAAATTATTTATCATCGATGCTTTAAATATGATTGAATGTTATATATATTTCTTTGCATTATTTGTTCAATAATTAAAGACGTGTTACATCAGTAGTTAATTTAGTGATACCGGATCACGAAGATTAAATTAACAGTCCCTTGTAACTAAAAGTACGCCATTCACGACCTAGATGGAAATGAACAACCATCGCGAAAGGTTGAGGTGTAAGGCTCAGATTGGTTTGTCTTGACCAAGAGACTACACTAGTGCATGATCGATCTTGTTGAATAGGACCTCTGGGAGGATAAATTCTTGAATCGAACAAGGAAGAATTAGACCTCAGTGGTTCGTTGTTTCTTAACCTTCGTCCCTTAACTAGGATCACGTGGGATTGGTAACTATTGCTTTGACTTATCATGGGTAGCGAATCAGAGAGAGATTCAATACTTTTTATCTTGGGCAATATTATTGGTCACATGTGATTGCTAATATTTAATACGAAGAATCGTGTGCAAGCACGCTTTGCTTGATTTGCCCCTGGGAGGTTCATAAGTTTTATCATACCAAATCTTGCAAGTGGAATTAGTTTCCGGTATGGATAATAATGTTGAACCGTTCCTCGACCAAGGACAATAGATATTAATTAACGGAAAGCTATTTCAGTGGCTTGAATTAATTAATGGGCTAGATAATCTTAAACACGGGAAATAATGATCGGGAGCCATATTGACTATAATATGGGTTAAGATGGATGGTGCAATATTAATTATGTAGTGGGATTAATTAATATTTATGGGCTTGAATTATATTGTGGCTCAATATTAGATATTCAAGATCCATTAGAAGGTCCAACCTTAATTCTCCTAAAGGCCCCCTGAGTAGCCCAACATATAGTCCAATAACTGAAAAGGTGATTAAAATAAAATAAATATTGTTGCTTAATATTTCCTCTATTTTTTGAAATTTATGGATAAAAGATGGAGAAAGATTTTCTTTGAATTTTGTTATGGAATGAAGATATGTATTCTTGGAATACAAGATCATCTCATTAAATTCAAGAAATCTCCCACTTGATTATCTATATGAATATTTTGAAATTTTTGAATATTATGGGCAAGAAAGATTTTCTTGATTTTCTTGAAAAGATATTATGGAAGATATGTATTTCTTGAAATACAAGAATATCTCATAAATTCAAGAAGATCCAAATCTTGTAATCTTGAGCCAATTTTTTCGAAAATTACTCCATAATAGAGGAGGTGGAATTTTTGTGGAATATTTTAATTATGGAAAAAATAATATATGGGATATATTCAAGATTTCTTGGTGACCAAGAAAAGTCTTTTCCCACATTGAAATATCACTAAATTTTCGTCCACCCTCCCTCTTATAAATAGGGGATGATTAGTTCATTCCCAAGTACAATTCCATGTGCTGGAAATATTAGCAAATCCACATAAGTGGTGCAACAAAGTTTATTTTTTCCTTTTGTTAATTGTTCGCGAGTATCCTTCCACCGGATTGTCGAGCAAGGGCTAAGGGAATACTTGGGAAGTCCTTTTGGTTAGTCCGTCCGACCGAAGTCACTGCCATCCCGAGAGGTACGTTCACGTAAACCCGTAGATTCCGCATGTGTAGGTTTTACGTGGCTTTTTTTATATGCATGATATGTTGTTGCAATTATTATTTGAATTAATATAGGATTAATTCATGCTAGTAATAATTAAAGAATTAAATTTGTATTTAAATATTCACCCCGAATAGATCTGTGCAACTCATTCCCCAACATAAACAAGTAATACTTTTTCATCTAAACAAAGTAATACTTTTCTTTAAACAAGTTATACCTTTCTATCTAAACAAGTAATACTTTTCTATTTAAACAAGTAATACTTTTCTATCTAAACAAATAATACTTTTCTTTTTAAACAAGCAATACTTTTCTATCTAAATAAGTAATATTTTTCTTTAAACAAGTAATACTTTTTCATCTAAACAAGTAATACTTTTCTTTAAACAAGTTATACCTTTCTATCCTAAACAAGTAATACTTTTCTATTTAAACAATTAATACTTTTCTATTTAAACAAGTAATAGTACTTTTCTATCTAAATAAGTAATACATAGACAAAATTGAATTAATTTATAAGAATATTAAATATTATAGGTATTAATTTATAAGAATTAATAGTGATACAAGTTCGTAAGTGTAATATTATGAACAAGTTTTACATAAGAGTTTGTGTTAATCTCAATATATAAGACGAATATTAAAAATAAAATAACACGAGAATTTAAAGAATAAAATATTTAAATTGTACATAAAAAGAATTTACAAAAACAAAAAAATAAAACAAAAAATACAAGCTTTACAAAAAAAATAAAATTAATTCACTTGGAGAGCGGTTATGAACCGCTCTCCAAGCTTTACCTTGGACAGCGGTTCAAAATCGCTCTCCAAGTACCCTTGCACAGCGGTTATGAACCGCTGTCTAAGCTTTGATCTTGGACAACGGTTTTTAACAGCTGTCTTTTTTTTAATAGAACCGCTCTCCAAGGGACCACTTGGAGAGCTATTCGAAAAAGGGTTGTCCAAGTGGAGCTCTCCAAGCTCAAATGTGTAGTAGTGAATTGAATACTTTAAAATTGAGATATTTTAAATAATAAATTATGTTTAACTATTTTAATTAGGTATATATATTAATTATTTGTAGATTACATTTATAATTGATTGATGAATGAAAAATTGAGTTAACTCTAGTTTATTCAAGTATATAAGGAAATATTTTTTATTATTGCTTTTGTTTACAAATTGTACGCATAATACGTTTAATTTTTTTATTATAATATTATTATGTTTTACATCTGATATTGTTCCGTTATGATTAGATAACCTTCATAACTTACCTTAATTTTTCTTATGTTTAGATTGTAATATTGTTATGTTTTTGCATGTAATACTGTTATGTTTTTGCTTGTAATACTGCTTCAATTTCCTATTTGAAATTAAAATTGAAAGTATAAATGATTGTTGATTATGAATTTTAATGCTACTTCATCTATGCATTTAATACACTTCAATTTTTTTTTTGGATGTAATACTTTATACTTTTTCATGTAATACTATTCCATTTTTCCTATAATACTGTTTTTGTTTTGAATGTAATACTGCTTTCGTTTAAATTTAAAACCCTTCAGAACTTATATTTTTTCTATGTTTTGAATTTATGATCCAAGAAATGCTTCCAAAATGGCTGGAAGGAAAAATGCAACTTTATTGTTCAAGACGATATATGGAGAAAACACATTGGGAAAGCAAACCGTTTGGTAAGAATACATTTTTCTATGTTTTGAATTTATGATAAAAATGCTTCCAAAACGGCTAGAAGGAAAAATGCTACTTTATTGTTCAAGACAATATGTGGAGAAAATACATTGAGAAAGCAAACTGTTTGACAAGAATTACTTTAAATTTTGCTGAGTATACAGGGATCAAACCCGCATATATCAATAGAAATAAGCAATAGCCTACCATTAAGCTACAAAGACCGTTGATATCAATTTCCTTCCCTAGCCGTTTTCAATGTTATAATTCGTGAATTTTTAATTTTTTTCACACATGAAAATTTTCAAATAAGACCTAGTCGAACTTTTGTGGCTAAAAGTAATCATCTAATTTTTTTTATAGTTATTATAAAATTTTGCATTTCCCAACTTTCTAGTATTAATTTACTCCAAAATCAACTACCAAAGGGCGTACTACTGTGTGGGGAATTAAAAACGGTAACGTTTAGCTCTTATTTCCTTTGTCTACGTAATTTTTTATTATTACGCTTACAAGTTACAACTCAACATATGTTATTTCCATCATTTCAATTGTTTTTGCCTTTTTCTTTCTTAATTGATTATATACGTAGACTCAACCAATTACGTACACCACCACAACGATATTGGTTGAGTTTACATATATAATCAATTAAAAATGAAAAAAGCAAAAACAATTGAAAAGAGCGAAGTAACATACGTCATACCAAAGTTTATTTTTTAGTAAAGATTGTTCAAATATTTTTTTTTATATATAATATAATAAATAACATATATAAATTAATAATTAATTGATAAAAATATGAAAGGGGTATAAATTAGCACAAATTAATGACCAATTTTTTCCAAAGTGTTAAATATCATTCTTAAATTATGTATTGTTTTACGTAAGTGTGCTTCTAATTAATTTGACACGTTAACAAGTAATAAGGAATTTCCCAAACATAAATTTTCTCGCAAAACTTGTTTTTATTATAAAATTGATATCATTAATACTTATAAATTGATATGATTGCATCATTTTATATAATAAATTACTGTATATAATTTTAAAATACACTATAATTGTGCGGTACACCTGAAATGCATACAAGATTAGTCTTTAAAATTAACACATGATGCTAATAATATATTAAGAGAAAATATAAAAGCAAATATTTCATTAGTTTTGGATGGAGATAATAATTGAAAACTAGGAAAAATAACATATAATTACGAAAAGTGCATAATGAAAAAGGCATAGGAAATATGATCAAAACGCTGCCGTTTTTAATTCACCGCAGCATCCTGTACAGCACAGGATCTGCGTGTGTTCCTCTGGGCGGTAATCGTTCACTTGCTCTCTACCCTAATCCACGAAGTTTACAAACACAAAACACCCAATTCTCATCAAAACCTTTTGGATTCCTCATTCAGTAGAAAATGGTATGAAGACGACGCAGGACATTGAATCTTTCCCAAAACACTTGCTTTTCATAACCAATATTTTATTTAATTATTGATAAGAATGCAATTTTGGGTTCGGAAGGTTTACTCCACAGCTTTGTTCCACAGTCACGCCCTCGTAGGTCCTGCGTCCACTCGTTGGTTCATTAAAGTGGTATGCACTCTCTGCATTCGTCACTCCCAATCGCTTAATTTTTTCAACACTGATTATTTCAAGGAGAATTTGAATCCCTCTGTAGCTTTTGGCGTTGTTCATCACATAAGCAATACATTGAATAACCCGGATTTAGCATTTAGCTTTTTTGTTACTCAAGGCTCAGTTTGAAGCTGATTCACTTGAGACCTACTTTTGATTTGCTCTTGAGGTCTCTTTGCCAAGTGGGCTTTCTTAATTCAGCTGAAGTAGTTTACGAGTACATGAAAACTGATGGCCTTTTGCCGAGAAACTCAGTTTTGGAGTTAGTAGTTTCTTCCTTTGCCAATGCTGGGAAGTTTAGGACTGTGGAAGAAATTTTGATAGCGAAAGCTGAAATTTGTAATGAGAAGGAAACAGTAGATTGTTATGTTTATAATATGTTTTTGAGCATTCTAATGGATAGAAACCGGATAGATGAAGCAGTTGCATTTTTTAGAGGTCATGTGTTGAGGTTAAGAAGCTTTTGTCCTGATACATGTAGCTTTAACATAATGATGCGAGGATTGTGTCGCACGAATAAGGTTGATGAAGCTTTTGAGCTTTTTGAGGTCATGAACATATTTGCTTGTTATCCAGACTGTGTTACGTTCAATACACTTATTAACGGGCTGTGTAGGGTTGATAAAGTAGATAGAGCAGAGGAGTTACTTAGAGAAGTTAAAACACAATCTGGGGTTTCCCCAAATGTTGTTACTTACACATCGGTCATTTCTGGATACTGTAAATTAGGTAAGATGGATGCTGCTGCAGCTCTGTTTGATGAGATGATTCACGATGGGGTTAATCCAAACTTGTTTACTTTTAATGCTATTATTGATGGTTTTGGTAAAAAGGGTGAAATGGCTTCATCAAAGAAGATGTATGAAAGAATGATTAGTAGTGGTTTTAGTCCCGATGTTGTCACTTTCACCTCTCTCATTGATGGTTATTGCCGCCTTGGAGAGTTGGGTAAAGGTATGAAACTGTGGGATGAAATGAATGAGAAGAAAGTGCCTCCTAGTGTATTTACCTTTTCTATTTTAATTAATGCCCTGTGTAGATTGAATTGGTTAAACGAGGCTCGAGATTTGTTGAACCAGATGAAAGGAATTGTTCCACCGCCTTTTGTTTATAACCCGATTCTTGATGGTTTTTGTAAAGCTGGTTCTTTAGATGAGGCAAATGCAATTTTTGTGGAAATGGAGGCAAAAAGATGTATCCATGATAAGATGACTTTCACCATTCTTATTCTGGGACACTGTATGAAAGGGAGAATGTATGAAGCTGTAGGATTGTATGACAAGATGTTGTCAATGGGCTGTGCACCCGATAATGTTACCATAAGTTGTTTGATATCTTGCCTTAGAAAGGCGGGAATGGCTCATAAAGCAAATGAAATGGAGCAAAAAGCATCAGATGGTATGCAGTTAGGTTCATCTTCGTCAGGAAGAACCACCACAGTTGGGGATAAAAAGAATGTTAAGGTTGCTGTTTAGTTGAAATGGTTATCTTGCTCTGTGCTTGATTCAGATTATCAGTAGTATGATGCTGTTCAATCAGAGAACTTAATGTGCCAGTTAGAGGTAATTGCTTTTCTGGCTTTTCTGTTATCATCATTTTTGTTTGGCCTTTCTAACCTTTATCAGGTAATGGTTCACATTCATACAACTGAGTTCTGGTCCTCTCTTATTCCTTTTTTTTTCCTTTCAATTTATGAAATTTCATAGCAGAAAGTTACTCTCAGGATAGTGGAAGATACTTCAATATAGTGTATGTTTGCATGTTTATCAGGAATCTCATATTGTAAACACATTAAAAAGATGGCTAGGCCTCAATTGCCTATCACCCAGTAGAAACTTTGTGTGTGGCAACTCTGGACTGGATTTTATCTGAATATTAAATATTTTCAAAATAAATATTGTCAAGGAATTGTTTTTACTATATTGTTATTCTTCAGAATATCGCAATATATAAGATGATAAAATAATTCTCAAAATATATATGTCTAGAAGCCATCTGGTATGAGTATGTAAATAGTATTTTCTGTAAAAGTAATTTTCTTATTTATGGTTGTGAAAAACTTTATATTCAATTGATTTCTTTTAATTATTCTAGTTAGATATAAACGTCAAACCATGATGCACTTTGAAAAAGTGATACATTGTTCTTAAAATATCCTGCCACTATACTAACTGGCTATGGAAGATATATTTGGAAAAATAGAAATACAAATGTGGCTCGATTGCTTTAGTTCCTCTCATATGTTGTATTTGAAAGAGAAAATATGCTTCTGAAATTTATAACTTTTGAATTCAATTCTGAGAGGCTGCACAAGTTTTTGGGAAGAGAAGCATTTGTCTGAAAAGGGATGAAACTTGATTTTGAACTGCAACAATGAATTTTGTCTTTTTAATTAATCACATTCCTGATGTTATCTTAGATATTCTAGAAGGACTTTGGTTTATCACTTCTCCATAGTTTTAAAAGGTGCTAGGCGCAAAAAGGCTCAAGGGGTGTTCCAACGCCCGAGGCCCAAGGCGAACGCCTGAGGCGTGCCTCTCCTACATATTCTCCCAAACAACATTTTATAATCTTATATACTTATTTCACACATATTCTCATATAATAAAACACATAAAGCCACATATAAACATACGGTTTTGATCATATGCCCGCAGGTGGGCACAAACTTATATGTCCACCGCTTATGTGGCGCGCCACATATGCAAGGTCCCACCATCATTTAATTAATTTCTTTAATTAATTATATAAACCTGAACCCTAAACTATGAACCCTAAACCATGAACCATTCGGGCCGGGTGAACCATGAACCACTCGGGCCGGGTTCGGGTCGGGTTGGATCCGGGTCGCGTAATTTTTTTAAAAAATTATATAAACCTAAACCCTAAACTATGAACCCTAAATCATGAACCATTTGAGCCGGGTGAACCATGAACCACTCGGGCCGGGTTCGAGTTCGGGTCGAGTTGAGTCTAGGTCGGTAAAAAAAAATTAATATAATTAATAAAATTGGGTAAAGTATGGAATATATATAAATGAAAATATTAAATTAATTAAAGAAACTAATTAAATGATGGTGAGGACCTTGCATATGTGGCGCGCCACATTAGCGGTGGGCATATAAGTTTGTGCCCACCTGCGGGCATATGATCAAATTCGTATAAACATAATGTAAACATGAAATTGATATTAAATGTCTAAATTACCGAAGATAGACTTTCACACACACAAACCATCAAATAATAAAAAAAACATCAATTAAGATGTTCATTAGTGATTAGTCAAGTGACTCAATCCTCATCAAACTCAATGCCCTCCTCCTCATCATCAAATTGATCATCATCATCAATGTACTCTTCTTCCTCTTCCTCTCCATCTTCATCAACTTCATCTTCATCTCTAAGTCTTCTTTCTGAGCCTTTCACATTCTTCCTCACTTGTTTTCCCTTACGGGCCTTACCTTTAAGTGGTGGTGGTCTAGCACTTGAACTACCTTTCGTTGATGATCTCTTCCCTCTTGTTTGATAAGTGGGCTCATCAGCACCAACAGCCTCACTAACGACATTCCATCTCTAAGTCTTCTTTCTGAGCCTTTCACATTCTAATTTTTATATATTTTATTTTTTTAAAACTCAAAAAGTGTTACTTAGTTCCAAAAAATGACCTAAAAGTATTAGTAATATTATAAAAGAGGGACCAAAACACGTTTGTAGGAGAGGCGCACCCTTGATCGCCTCATAAAAGGCGAAAAAGGCGACCTCAGGCGCTCGCCTGGCCAACATCGCCTCAAAAAATATAAACAAGGCGAAGGCCCTATAGCCTCGATCGCCTCTCGCCCTGGGCGCGCCTTTTAAAACTATGCACTTCTCTAATGTGTTTCTAGGCAAGAGTCCTTCTAAAAAGTGATAATTACTCCATGTAACAGAAACTTCTCTTCGGAGATGTATAAGGAATAATTTACATATGTAGTTCTCAAGACACTCTAAACAGCTGATGCCTGTTTCCGTTAGAATAAACGAAATGCAAATCTAGGTTTTCTGTAAAAGGTCAGAATTATGCTCACTAAAACGAGTGTTCCTTTTCCTTGGGAGGAGGAGAGTGTCTTTCAGGATGTGATTGAAGTCAATTGACTTGATACAATTCTCCGCAAACAGAATATTGGGGCACCTTTTAGGATTTAAGCCTTTTTTTATGTTTAATATTTGTTAAGACATCTTCAAACCAACTTCCAACTTTGGTTCTGTTAGTAATATTTTTCTTCGTAAATAATCGGCACTGCTTGAACTGCGAGGATTGTCAAGAGGGGAAAAATTATTATCTTGAAATAATATTGTGAAAGTTCTGTTTGTTTTTGTTCTTTTTTGTGCAATTTTTCATGGGCACAATATGAAGATCCTGGTAAGTAAAAGCACTTGGTACCATGTTCCTGATTTTGTTTTCTTTTCTATCTCTAGATCTTATATATCTGCTCATGGGGACCGCATTTGTCGAGATGGTCATCTCTATTCTCTACTCCAACTTTCGTGCGAAATTCCCAGGAATGCAGGTAAGATATTATTATCAGTTTCTCATTCATATCGGATATGTTTGAATCAAAGTTTTGCTGTCACACAGTAAAAGCACACATTTTATTGAAACATTTAGAAGAACAGACTCTCATATCTGTTCAGAAATCCATGACCAAATATTAATGCTATTTGCAACAATTGTGAATGCGGGGAGTTTTGTACAACTTGTGCTTTATATTTTCTTAAATAAGAAATCATCAAAGTACTCTTCTCGTGTATTATATTGAAATATCTGAGGAAGATTGTTAGTAGACCGAACTGTATGAACACTTGTGATATGCAATGGTATTTATATGAATTTTAAATGACTGAAAGATAAATTTATTATTTGACAGGAGTTATCATCAAATATTTGATCAGTATGTTGTTACAAACGCGTGCAAGTTAAAAATTATCGTGTAGTACTCCCTCCGTCCCTGAGGAATTTGCACAGTTACTGTTTGATTCGTGTTTTAGCGAACAAATTTTTTATTAATATTTAAAGTGATAAAGTAATTTTAAGAAGACGGTATGTAGAGATGGGGTAATGTTATCATACCCTACCTTAAAAGTCACTTTATTATTTTAGTTACTAATAAACAATTCGCTCGCTAAAACACGAGCACAAAATTAAGTGTGCAAATTCCTGTGGGACGGAGGGAGTAATTGTTTATTTGGTTATGATGGGAGTATTACTTATTTTATTTGTCTTTACAGTCAATATGTTTGCATAAAGTTGCTGATGGATGAACCTTGGAGGATTGGAAAGAGTATATATTAATTATTTTCGGCTGGATAAATTTGGACTGTGAGGGCTTCTTGCCTCTCTTTCTTACTGCTAAAAGTTCTCCAGGAGGAATTTTGAGAAGTGGGACCACTATGATCACACGATCCATAATATCATCATCATATGCATGCAGGTACTTAATCAGGGCCCAGAAATAGGAAACAGTAAGGGGTCGTTTGGTACAAAATTCCTCAATGTGAATGATAATGAGAATTAACATAGTGTGATTATGGTAATTAACGAGAGTAAAATATGATCAATTCATTATATTTCGGATGAGGTAATCATTATCCCATTTTATTAACTATATATCCTCTTCTATAATCGATTCTCTTCAATTATAAATCATCTCTTTATCTCTACACTAACAATTTTTTTCTGTCTCCTTTGTTTCAAAATTAAAGCACAAATTGACCAATGTAACTTCCATTGAGAAAACATTTTCTCCAATATATCCCTTTCATTGCAGTGGCGATAGGGAAAAGAGATTACTGTTACCATTGAGAAAACATTTTCTACATTATAGAATTTGAACCAAACACCCACCCCTATAATGATTAAGTGAATAGTTTCTTTTACGGCAAGCCCGTACATATGAAGATTGTACTAAAAAAATACGGAATTTTGTTACTCTGGCATGGTCTGAGGATAATTAACCCTGTGCGCCAACATTTTTGGTGATTAGGATCGAGCTGTTATTGTTATTTTAAGTGTTGCTATAGTGATTTCAAGAAATAGGACATTTTGGATTGTTACAATGAAATGGCTGTTTTAATGGATTAGAAGACGACTTTTGATGCAACATCATTATAGAATTTGGATACTTGTTGGACAAATATGATTATTATTGTTCATTTGGTAATAGTCAGTTGAGCGTTTCCTTATTCCAATATAGGGTGTGGATATATTAAGGGCCAATTTAATGGAAATGAAAATTTAATTACATGAATATAGTAATCATTCACTCTTTGTGGGACTAATGATAATTAAAAATAAGACAAAAACTTGTGTAGATCTGGTTTATGCTATCAATTTTTTTTTTAATTCATGACATTTGACACTACCCAGGGTATAATACATGTCAAATTTAGTGATTTAGAAAAATTTGTTGGAAATGAGTGAAATGGGTCAAATAATTCAAGTTAATAACATAAATCTGCTTCATGGGAGAGCAATTCTAAAAATAAATCTATTTTTATGAAACGGAGAAGGAAGTATTAATTTTCAAAATATTATAACAAATAACTTTTATGAGGAGTATTTTTTTAATCTTAAAAATGATAAATTTTTTTATTAAAAATTAGATTTATCAATGATTAACAAAATTAGAGGATTGACACTGAATTCACAAGTTTTCATAAAGGACTTTTAAATTTATACCAATTAGATTCATTAAATGGATATAATGACTTTATTCAAGTTTAAAAATATTATTACCTCGTATTAGATGGAGTAATTTAAATTAAGATTCACCCCATTCAAATACGGACAGCAAAGTGTTGTATCCACCATGACCACTAGACACATATTGAAATTTAAATTAATTTTTGAAACATGCAACTTGTTTACGATGTTTAATTTATTCACACTTAAACGTTCAATTTATTTTACATTGAATAAATTAAACGTTTCAAATGCGGTCCAATTTTGGTTGATACTAATTTATATACGTTTCAAATATTTTGGACTGATACTAATGTTAGATCTATACACTAATACACATTTGGGCTTGGACAACTGTGAAAAATGACATTGAGAGCGGCGGTTATAATCGCTCTTCAAATGCTGTTATCCAAGCTTGGACGGTGATAAAAAACCATTGTCAAGAACAAGACTTGGATAGCGGTTTACAACCGCTTTGCAAGATTTTGCTTGGACAACGGTTATCAACCGTTGTCTAAGTTAATATATATATTTTTTTAATTTCGTTTATATGTTACATAGACAGCGGTTATTAACCGCTGTCCAATATTTTTTTTTAATTATTAATTTATATTTTAAAAATCCTATAATAAAACTATAAACCAAAACTTATATATACGTCCAATACCATATACCATAAACCAAAAATCCTATAATAAAACTATAAACCACATATATATATACCAAAACATCAAATAAATTAATAAACATACACATCATGAAATAAATAAACATACAATCATAAACATACGTCCAATACACCAAAAACATGAAATATATATCATCACAAATATATAATTTAATTACATGCTACCAATATTTCAAACAATATTCACTCAATATCGTATGAATATAAGAATCGATTGTAAAGGTATCCAGTCCAATCGTTTTTCCATTTCTCCAGTCTTTTCTTAGAGTAAGACTTGAGCTCACGTTCATAGACAAACTGCAAACAACGAATCAATCAATATAGTATGAATTTTTATTCAATCAATAATAATTTAAATAAATCGATAAATTGACTTACATTGAGAGGAATGTTCGTTAGAGAAGCGCGGATTATATCTTCTATAAAGCAACACACAAAATGTCCACAATGGTCATTATCTCGTTGCCTCGGAACCTGTTGATTAACAATTATAATCACGTATTACAATTATGATTTCTTTCTATTAATTAGTTTGATAATTTACTAAATTAAATTTACCTTAATGTTAATCCAGTTCACTTTATTTAACTTAGATCTTGAACCTTGACTCTGAAGGCGACTCAGATACATCGTCATCACACTATTATTATTATAATTAAAAAATAAAAATAGATTAAATATGCATAATTTTAAAAGTAAAACAAATCATTGTATAGAATATTAAAAATGAACTTACGCTTCCATATATGAAACGAGATCAGGACGATTTGAATAAACTCCATCATGAGCTGGGTCCATAAAATACACACTTAATGTATTCATGTGTATGGCGACCAGCACCCAATGGTTCCTATATTATATTGAGAATATTAAAATTAACTGCAAATTTAGCATATATATGTGCAAATATTATAAACATGAATACAAATTTTAACGAAATGTTTATCACTCACCCCACATTTGTTGGCTAAAAAATGAGATGATCGCTCCCAATTAGATTCAACATATGATTAACTAACCCATCCATGGTCTGTACCCTATCACCCATTATGCAAGACACTTGGAGGGAGACGAAGGAGTACATTCCACTTGCTCGGTTATCTCTGGAGAGATATACCTCACCCAAATATCTTTAACCAACATATATACGCTAATTAATATTTAAAAAGAAAATTAAACTATACAGAAAGTGAATATTGAGAATTAGTAAACACATACCTGAGGTAAAGAGCTATGGTGGTTGCACTCAACCACTCGTCATTCAAGACTTCGAGCACATGTTCCTCACTGACGAATTCTTGGAAAGTATTCTGATGAAAGTGAGCAAGCATGGGAACTGTGACGATCTCGAAAGCATTAGACGATACCATCCGGTGCACCCTAGATCGCACATGATCATCGTGGATCTAAGTCTCGATCATGGGATAACCAAGTTCGAGCTTGATGGAGTCCTCGTTCTCCCTCCGATTTTCTCTTACACCCCTCGATTTCTCTTTAGCCTTTTTGTGGAATTCCGCAGATTCTACAATTAATTTGCAATATTATTTAGAACCACAAATAAGATAATGAACTTTAATAACATATATTTTACCCTCATGGTCTTTAGAGACCAAGTTGCTTTCGACCATTCGATGAAATGCAGGCAACCCATTTATTAATTTGTGGCTTCATCGATTGGTTTTTGCACCATTGAATCCTCTTGTCCGACACGGGTACATCGAGTGTGACCTCACGAAACCGGGAGTGATGGGATGACCATGAATCATTCCATGGGGGCGGTAACGCGTTCGTGGGGCCACCAACCGATCGGGATCCTCCAAATAAAAGGTAAGACAAGGTTGTTGGGTCATTGAATAAGATATTTAGTTAGAAAATTTTAATACACTAGTCTTTAATTAAAACAAATGTGAGACATGCATATCGATGCACTGGGAGACGTTTTGAAGTGCCTCAATAAAGTCGTCCCTAAGTTTAATGAAAACATAAGCATTAGCGACACTATGTTCACAAACTTGCTCCACTTCGACGACATTACGTGGCTCGTTCTTCTCTCGGACCTCAAACGTTCCACATCTTTTAAACAACTTGGCAACCTGTTACGTTAGTATACCCACCATATTCATGGCTTGAAGACCAGGTGCCATTGCTAAAGATGTCTTCGTCAATCCATATCCGACACTCAAGTGGCGGTCGGGGATGCTCTTGGCGACCCATAGCAAATCCAAAACAGATCATCGAGGGCGAACATGCGGATGTGGTTGGGCGTCATGGTGCGAGATAGACGCTCGCGAATCACAAAAACAAAAGATTATTATTTATTTATTTGTTTATAAATAATAGTTTGTAATTGAAAGATAAATTAATGGATAGATTACCACTTCTTCGATGATGTGTTGTGCACTGGGATCGCGAATATTCCCGTCTCGATCCTTTCTCGTAGTCTGAAATAAGTCGAAACGGGTAACAATAGGCTCACTCTCTCCAGCTTTTCTTCTTTCTTCTTTCTACGATAGTGATGAACGTGTCCCTTTATTAGATATATTAAAAGTGAATATATAAAAAAATTAAAAGTTAGGATTTTGATCTCACCATATTTTCTCTTATTCGTGCATAACCTTTGTTCGATCCACGATATCGCGCCTCCATCGACTTGGCTTGATCGCGATTTTTATTACTTCGATTCTACAGTATAATAGAAATATGATAAACACTGAAAAACTTAGGGCATTAGAAATTGAGGAAATGACATTGATCAATTTTACCTGGAAATCATCCTCCATAGCTCGCTTTCACAAACTCCTCCCAAAGATGGAGCCACCATAAATTTATTACGTCTGTGGGAATGGACTAGCCGAGTAAAGATCGGTTTCGAATCTCGTGTGTTACTTCTCAACCAAGTCCGAAAATTCTTGGCCATTACTCGACTTTGCGACAATATTTGCTTCTTCTTTGTGTGGTCAAGACCTCACGAATGTAGTCTATCGCATATAACATAACAATTTAGTAAATTTAAATGGTCATACTACAACTTTCAATAAATATATAATTAACATACCGTAAGCTCGTCCCATAATCTTTCCTTCAAAGCGAGTCGGTTTGAAATACGCCTTGATCCTTATTTGGCAAACACGATAGGGATCACTTCCGATTGCGGCTCAATGTAGAAGAACAACGACTCACTCTCTTTTCCTATTGTCTGTCAAACTCATTGAGCGATAAGCGCAATAACATAGTATTTAATTAGGTTCAACGATCAATCAATATATTTATCGATTTCAAAATCATTTCAATTGTAATAAAATTACGAAGTGTTTTTCCCCTTGCTCTGAGCTCTCTTAATAGATGACATGGTGACTATACCCCGAGTGCGGTTCTCCCGGAGTTCTTTAGTGGTGGTGGGAGCATCGGTGTCACACTCTCTCAAGTCATCGGGATCTTTGTCGATCATATGCACCATGATCATATCGCCATGATCTCCATCGAATATCCATCATCATCTCCATCATCTCCTAGGATATGGCAAAGCGAGACATGATCGTAAAAAAAGAAAAACAACATTTAATAAACAAAAAACAAACAATATTCAAAACTATGCTTAAATCCTCACACAAGCATATTATCAAACACGTTAAGTGCATCAATTGTTCATATCTAAATTAGCATAAAAAATCACACTCACTCCTCCTAAAGTGTTAAAACGTCAATGTCCAACTTATACCCGTCTCATACAAGTGTGTCCCTATTTTGTTTGGTTCATTCCAATTGCTATTCCATGCTAATATAAATTTATAACCAGTTCACCTTAGCTAATCTATCATGTCTCTCAATATTGTGAATATTAATTTATGACCCTCACTATCATTTCTTATTCATTTCGCTTCAATTTTGTGGTATAATATGATACTATAAAATGGTAAAGAAAAAAAAGAGTAAAGAAATAAATTCAAAAGTAGATGTTTTACAACATTCGCAAAACTACACCCATCAAATCCCTTTGAATAACCAAACCCTCCGTCATTGCAAAATCAAGGTCTCTCTCTCATTTCTCGAAACTAAACATCTTTGAAGCTCCCGCTTTCAAAAAAATTTCTAGAGGCTCACTACTTCATTCAAGAACAACAAAGGGTGCTCTACATTATTTTAATATCTTACAACACGGATTACGAAAAAAAAAGCGCTTTTTTATATATATACATCTTACTTTACCCCTCTTAAGCTCCTGCGATACCTTCCTTTACCCCTTAACTTACCCCTTAACAAGTAACCAAAAGTACGAAGAAAAGGAAAAGCACGAAGAAAAGGGATAAACCAAAACGAAGAAGACATCAAATAAGAGATAAATAGTGAAAATACCTAGAAATTTTGGTGGTGAATCGAAAAACGGCGGGGCGGTAGGGGAGGACGACGGCGAATGGTTCGATTTGGGGGAGGGAGAGGAGGCTAGGGCTTCGGCTTCGATCGATATATATCAGCTGGTTCAATTCGCGATTTGGGTGTATATATATATATTATTATCCGAACACTTTGACAATGGTTATGCCTTACCCTTGGACAGCGGTTCATAACCGCTGTCTATCCTTTTTTTTTTAATTAAAATCATTTCTCAAGTTTATAGTTTGGAGAAATTTGTTTAAAAATTTGTTTGTTAAGTCAAGAATCGCCAAAGTTTTAAATGCCAGAATAAGGTGATATATACTTGAATTGCACTATATATACATCACATACAAATTTACACTTTCAATAAATTACAATAAATTAAAGGCCAATTGTCATGTGCTTTCTCCAAGACTCAATCCCACTTAATTTAATATACTTAATTCATATGTAAACCAACCTTGGTTTCCTTGTACTATATTGATCCAATTTTTAAAGTTAAATAAACCTTATTCAAATCTAGCCAAATAGTAGATAACGATAAAGTAATTGTCGTCCATAATAAGCTAAGGACCAAAATCGCGTGATGGGCCCCCCCATGCTTCCCCACATTCGAATTACTTCTTCCAATTTCTCCATTTACTTAATTAATTATTTATTATTTAAATAACTTTTTTAGTGGATCCTACTACTCTACGGAAAAGGATCATAAAGTCTTTTTTTTTTTTTTTAACAGCCAAGGCGAAATTTTCATTAATAAAAATGGAGTACAAGGGTACTCATTCCCTTACAACAATATTATAAAATTATAGTATTAAGACTCACTTGTTAAAACGAAAAGGAATCCTAATTTATGCCTTGAGACTCCTACTACACCAGTACCACTATCTCATAAGTAATCATATTCCACCAACTCGAAAAAGAAAGTTGTTTTGCTTTTTTGGGAATTTTAGCTACAATCGAAGACCAAACTCTAGCTTTTATTTCTTCCTTTAGCTTTTTCACATACAGTTCAATGTTTTCAAATAATTTTCTATTTCTAGCTTTTCAAATCGACTATACTGTGCATATCCAAATAGATGAAACGATATTACGGTGTTTTGTAGATTCAAACATGGCTCCGTGTTGTAAGCTAACTCTTAAGTCGGTGATTGTAAGCTAATCCCAAGTATTAATTACAAAATTATATTATATCACGATGTACACAACACAAAATTACACTTATGCCCTCACAAAGCCACTTTAACCCAATAAATAGCCTCCCGAGGGGGGTAATTTCGTCACAATTACGGTTTTCCTGGTTTATTATGCATCCACGCTCTATATATATATATATATATATATATATATATATATATATATATATATGTTTCCTTGGTTTATTATGCATCCACGCTTTCTGTGTATATATATATATATATATATATATATATATATATAAAAGGTTTTGAAGAAAACTTAACGCAATAAAACCCAAATTCAAAAGGGGGAAATTTTTGAAGAAAAAAAAGCGAGATGGAATGGCACCTTACGAAGCTAGAGATGGACGCCGTGTTACAGCTGATTCAACTCAGCGGCAGTTCCGACGACGATTCCGGCGTCGTCTCGATGAATTTTCCGGCGAAAATTGACGAAGATGAAGAATCTAGAAGCGCCGGCGAAGCGTTATCATCTAATTTCTCCGAAGTTTTTTCAGATAACGAGCCTTTGCCCAGAAAAAAACCTAAATTTGGATCGCTTCTCAATATCTACAAAATTACTCAACCTCCGATCGAGAATCGGTCCAGGAAAAAGCCCAGGTTCTGAATACATACGTATACTTACATGTATAAGTGTGTGTATATATCTTTTTTTCTTTGTAAGTGTATAGATTTAGGGGTATGTTTTTGCTTAATTAATTAAGTTTTATGTAATAGATAGGGCCTAGCTTTTTTGCGGAATTTTCAGTACAATTATTAGTAGTATCAATACACGGATTTTACTGTCTTCAATTAATTTGCTTGTTTATGTGGGATATTTTATCCTATCGATTTAGCGATTTGATCCGGTTATAATTATTGTAGATCTCAATTTGAGGGTAAAATATGAAAAGCTAGGATACAATCATGATACGAGTAAAAATCAGTACAAATTAATATTTATTCATTTTAAAATTTTTATGGTGTCGTGTGCTCAAATTATATTCAATCTCGTAACGAGACAGTCTCATGCAATTATACCTCGACATGTATTAGAAAATGCTATGTCTATGAATATGATTATGAATATGATAGTTAATAACTTAATATTAGGAAACGTTGTGGTGTTTGTTGATTGAAGTAGGCAATGATCATGCAACCACGGCTTCACGCTTCATATTCATATTCATGCCTGCATTTATTTTTCTTTCCTTTCAAGTCCTTCTCATGCTTTTATATTTGCATCTACCATATGAGTTCTGTTTGTTTGTACGTGTTATTTTAATAGATGATGCTAAAATTTCATGTTAATTCGATTAAAATGTTTAATGGCTTTGTGTTATTGCGACGTGTTTCCAAGCACTACTGTTCAGAGTTAAAATAAGTTATATTGATTTTTCCGCAAAAGTTAAAAGTTAATTTTATTTGATCCATTTTGATCCCAAAATTACTAAAAATTGCAAACGATGTCGTTTTTAATTACGTGTTTGTCGCAGTGACAAGTCAAATCGAGGATTTCCCAGTAATATGTTGAAGAGAATTAACATGGCATTTTATTTTTTTAATGAAGTACTATATCTAATAGATTTCATTTTTCCTTAAAAGGTCCCTGAATAGTTCAAAAAATAATTTAATAAGGTACTTTCAACTAATGTTTTTAAAACCGAACCGGTCAGTTCGATAGAGTTAGCTGGGAACCGGTCCGGTTCTTAGCGGTTCATATGAACCAGTTCGAACCAGCTAAAAACCGAGTTAACCGGCCGAATAGGCGAACCGGTTAACCCAGTTTTTTATTTTTTTTTAAATTGAGAGGAACCCATGTGAGAAGAAGGAAAACTAAGGGTCCGTTTGGTTGGAGGTAATGAAAGTGGATAATAGAAATTACTTATATTGATGTTGTTTGGTAGGTTTGATACATTAGTAATAAGAATAGAAGTAATCAATTGATTGTCACCACCTACTCAACTCACCTCACATGATACCCATTGTTGATGTTGTAACCAACCAATAACAATGCATTTGGATGGATGGATTTGAAATGCATGGATTTTACATACAAATCATCACTCTCCAATGGATTTACAAATACTTAGATTCGAGAATCTAGTTTAAAATGGAGGGATTTCAAATCCTCATCAAAACCTATTCATTTGTGAAATCCCCTCATCTCTACCCCTTCCCCCTCTCCCCCTTCACTCTCTTCCATAAACTCTCAAATCTAAGTATTTGTAAATCAATTGGAGAGTATGGTTTGTGTGTGAAATTCATGGATTTTCAAATCCATCCATCCAAAATGGAGCCTTAGTGATTGATCCATTAATGATACCCATTACTATTACCATTCCCTAGTTATATCAAGCGGGCCAAAGGGTAGAAACGGGAACGCATGGGGTTTGCCATTATAATTTTTTCGATTTCAAGATTGTATCTTCTTTGCTCTCTATCTCTCCATGGTTCTTGAATATTTTACCCTTTTGTTGTGCTTCAAAAGCGCTAAGACTGTCTGAACCGATCGCCGCTTCCTCTTTTAAAACATAGGTTCCAACAATGAACTTAATTAATTCCTCTTTCTATTTCTCTATTTATTTATTTAATTAAGAATTTACATATTGGATCCTACCCCTAGAGAAGGACTGTGTGCAAATCGATACACGTTTTTTCCCCCCGGCCGTGAAGAGGTGATGTGGCTCACCGGAGCATGTGTATACTTGCCAATTAGGATGATACATATTAAATAATTTTTTTTTTAAATTCTTCCACATCCCTCATAATCGCAAAACCACATACTCCACCCCAAATTTGAGTTATGTGAATCCTCAAAATTGGATTTTGCACCAAAATCACAGAATCTCCAAATCAAATCCCTATCTCCAAAATTGCATACGCGAATTTGGTTCAGATTTACAGGAAAAAAAAATTATACTTCAAATTTGCAGTACTACACATCAAATAAATAACAATTAAAATAAAATCAATCTCAAATTGCAAATAAAATTTATATTCATTTCATAAAATTGATCGAATCTCAATAAACAATTCACAAATTTAATTTAAGGAGGTTGACTGCGATGAGAACAACAAGTGAGGGGTTGAGGGAGTGTTAATAAACAATGGGTGGACTGAATGGAGGAAGAGAAACTAAGGGATTACATTTAATTTTGTTTAATTTTGGAACATAGGTATACATTTAATTTTGAAACATTGACGTCGAGAATTAGTTTTTAAGGTTTGGAATTTAGATTTAAATAATTTATTTTATTTTTTTAGATTTTATTTATTTATTTTTTTTTAATTCACCTTTTTAATATTTTTTATATTTATGATTTAGACATTTCATCCTATGTGTAGTCTGACATAACAAAAACAATAGTTTCGGCGAGCCACGTCGTCTCTTCATGGCCGGTGGAAAAAAAACATGTATTAATTTGCAACAACATCAAAGGTTAGACTTTTATACAATAATTTTGAAAGTCGTGATTAAATTGATATTTGGTCTAAATGTCGTGTATTTATTTAGAATTAACCCAAAAAAATATTATATTATGCTGCACGTAAAATGAAATTACACTTGTAACCTTGGGAAGTTATATATAGTTTGCCCAATAAATAGGCTTCTAATGAGGATAATTGAGTCATTTAACACAGAAAACGAAACATGAATAAATAACTTTTTCCCTCGGTCACAAGCATCCTCGCTTTCTGCATGTGTATATATATGACGTTAATGTTTTGAACAAATTAAACTCAATGCAATAAACCGAAAAATAATTCGAAGAAAGAAATTAAGCTTGATGGAATCCGACCTCACGAAGCTAGAAATGGAGGCTGTGTTTCAGCTAATTCAACTCAGCGGCGTCGTTTCGATGAATTTTGCGGCGAAAATAGACAAAGATGAAGAAGAAGGATCTAGAAGCGCCGGCGAAGCTTTATCATCTAATTGTTGCCTGAAAAGTTGGTCAGATATTAATGAACCTTTGGCCCGAAGAAAACCTAAGTATGGATCGCTGAGCCATATATACAAAATTACTAAGCCTTTGATGAAGAATCAGTCCAGGAAAAACCCCAGGTTCTGAATACACATATATACTTACATATATATTGCGAAAATTCTGAATCCATGAAAGTGCATGTTCAGATATACATATATAGTGATATTTTCTTAATTAATTAACTTTTTGTAATAGATATAGGGCATAGTCTTTTTGCAGAATTTCACTTACATCTTATCATTACACTGACTTTACCCTTTTCTAATTAATTACTTGTTTACTATATTGACTTAGTGATTTGATTCGATTATGATTATTGTAAATCTCAATTTGGGGCTAAAATTACTCATGTGATATATAAGATAGCATACATATTGGTTTATTAAAAAAAAGAAAAAACACTAGCTTACATATATAGAGGGTCAAAATGAAGAAGGTGTAGGCGTAATATATTGAAATATGATCCAATCGATGAATATATATTATTGTAAATATTGAGAAACACGATCGTGGGTTTGTTGTTGGAAGTAGGGTATGATCATGCAAGTCCTCATGCTTTATTTTCTCTCCTTCAAAGTCCTCATGCTTTTGAATTTGCACCTATCAATAGATGATGCTAAAACTTCATGTTCAATTCAATGGATTTCTGTTATTGCTACTATCCTTTGCCTCCACGAAACATATTTACATTATATATACATTTAAAGATAGGGATATCACAATTAATGGGTGTGAGTCCACTATATATATATATATGGAATATTAATTTATAGTAAGTCGTCGATCATTATTGACAAAAACTTGTATATACTTGGTTCATGCTATGAACTCGGTTATTTCAGTATCACTGTTACATACAAAAACTCTCACTGTTATATACAAAAACAATCACTGTGTAAAAAATGCTTTATATTTTTAAACAGTAAAAGTTTTTGTGCATAACAGTGATAGTTTTTACACATAACAGTGATAGAGTTTATGTATGAACCTGATTCACATGAGTGTTACTCATCATTATTTTCGTAACACTTATTAAATTTGATAAAATCATGATTGTGAATGAGTGAGTAAAAAAAGTAGTCATCATATTCATATGATAATAATAGGGGTGTAGGTTGTAGGTGTATAATAAGAGTGTAGGTGTATTTGGATGAACCGATGAAGGATGAGATGTGCAGATTTGAAAAGTGACTCAGAAGGCAGAAAATTTATCCTCCCAAATCAAAAATATATAGGGGGTGTTTTTGAAAAACTATAAGTGATTATAATTCACTTAAAATAGATTGCAGAAAATAATTTAGAGTGTTTTATTATTATTTAAGAAAATACTTAATTATGTACTATCCAAATTTTTTGGACAAATATTCAAATAACAAGGGGATGGAGGGACAAATATTCTTGTTATCCGATAAAAAAAAAGTAATATTTTTGTTAAAAGTGTTGTACTATCACTTTTCACTAAAACATCATCACTTTTCACTTACAATATTATCAATTTTTTATTTTCTATTAATAGGTGAGATTTATCAAAAATCTTTACTAATAGGCGGTTATGGGCAAAATGTTAATGGATAAATTGTTGGTTATATGGAGTACCATCTTAGAGAATGAAATTCGTGAAACGATCCAACACAAATCTTTATCATATATAATAACATGGTCAATAGTTATGTATGTAATAAATCATAGCATTAAAAGTACAATTAAATTTTAAACTGTTAGAATATTATTTGTGTATATAATAAATAATCAAAACTAATGAATAAGTTACACTTTTAGATTTAGAATTGAAACAAAACAAAAGAGATTAAAAAAATTGGTAAATTGCCTCGGAATTGATGATCTTAAAACCAACCGGTGTATTTTTTTCAGCTTGATACGGCAAATTCATATAATTAAAGAAGAAAGTAGATGGGGGCAAATACATTGAATAGTAAATATGTGTTATACTTCGAGATGAAAAAGTAAAGTGAATGAAATTTTATGTCAAACCAATATTTTTTATGTAAAAGTGATGATATATTATTTTATTAATTCAATTAGTAGATAATAATTGAATAATTATGATAATAGATAATTTATTACTTTTTAATTATTTGTTAACGGATTAATGAAAAAGGTCATGTGATGATTAATGTTGGAATATGTGAAAGTTCATAGGAAAGGAAAAAAAATGATGTAATTAAAGTTGGAAAATGTAAAAATAGAGATATGAGTATAGGTGTACATGGCTGGATGAAAAATATAGATGTGTAAATTCACAAAATGGAATCTCATCCTATATCTAGACTTGCCAAGCCAAAAAAGAGCAAGACCTGGGTGGGATGGTGTGGTCCAGATTGAGGATGAATCATCCTCATTGTCTTCCCCATTTTTTTTACACCATCTAATTCTTCCTCCTACACTTCTTTCACTTATTTATTGCTCCACTAACTAATTAATAATAATAAAAACATACAATATCTCTTTTTACTCATACTTTTTCTTACACCATTTCATTCTCTTTCCCGTTTTGATTTGACATAAAATTTCATCGATATCTATTTCTTCATTTCAAACCAAACACATATTTACTATTCATTGGATTACCCCCATCCACCTTTTTCCATCTCCATATCCATCTCATTTACCATTTATTTCAAAACACCACCTAACTGTAATTGGAAATTGATGATTTTTAATTAAACCTTGAGGCACAATTGCGTAAAATGGTCTCATGTTGAGATAGAGCATAATTTGGGCATAATACTTTAACATTTTAAAAAGAATGAGTGTTGATTAATTTGTGTTAGTTTATATCTCATCTCATATAGGAGACTGAGGGTTTTTATCTAGAAGCTTTATGTCTATGGAGGACTTGTTGCATGAAATCTCCTATCAGCACTTCCTTGAACATGATTAACTCTTCTCCTCCCGTGGATGGGATTCTTGCTTGCTCTAGTCTGATGGTAATTGGGGAAGGAATTCAGAGGAAATAAATGTTTGGAATTCTATATATTATAAAATGTGAATGTGTGTGCAAGGGATGTAGAGGAAAGAACACGTGGACAGTAGTAGTGGTGGTGGTGTACACAAGTAATTAAACACATATCATAGTGAAAATATGGAAAAATTATTCATTATTCTATAGGAAAAATGATTCACTATTATAAGAATAATTGATTAAGTAGAATAATTCAAGTGATTAGAGCATTACTGTATATGCCGTGAAATTATGTGTTTGAGTCATTATTTGTTCAATAAAAAAACATTATTACTTTATTGAAATCATCACAACTGGATACAATTTTATGACGATATAACGTGTATTTGATAAATAATTATCAAGAATAATAATCCTTTTTTTTTACTTTATGTCTGTGTAAGTCCAGTGAAATATGAGGGCAAGCTCTTTAAATGTATATCACTTTTTTCAAAAGATAATAAAATTGTAATTGAAAAGTGATAATTTTTTTGTTCAAAGTGATATATAATTTTTTTACTAATACATTATTACTTTTCCATTTTAGATAGATAAACGGGATTTATCAAAATCTATACTCAGTGTTTTCATATCGAAATGGCGACTAAACAGGTTTGGACATCGGTTGTCGATCCAACCGGTTGAACCGGTAGTTCAGCCGTTAAATTAATTTATACATATTTATTTTATATTTTGTATCTTACATTAAAAAAATAAATATTAATTCATAAAAAATTAAAATTATACTACCTCCGTCCCAAAATAACGTGCACACCACCTTTATTATCGAGTTTTAGTGAATGAATTGTTTATTAATATTTCAAATGATAAAGTGATTTTTAAGGAGGAATATTATAGAGCTACCTCTCATCTATTATATACATCTTTTAAAATTACTTTATCATTTTAAATACTAATAAAAAATTCGCTCATAAAAACACGTGAAAACAGTAAATATGCATGTTATCACGGGATGGAGGGAATATTAATTTATAACTTATAAGTCTTATATTAAAATAAATACAATAGAGTTTGTAGACCAGAGATGATAGCGTTGTGTACATTAATTCCACACAATATGTGACGATGGTAAAGAGATTAAATGAAATTGATGACTTGTAAATGAATTTATGAGAGAGAAAATGATACTGAGATAAAAACAATAATATTATACAGAGAGATTTAGAAAAAAATAATGAAAAAAATGATTTAATAAATAATAAAAATAATAAAATTCGATTAACCATTTTTAAGGAGTAATTGGACCGGCAACATGAGCGGTTCACGATTCGATCGGTTCAACCGATTTTTAAAAACACTGTCTATACTATTGAACAGTAGACGACTATGGCAATGACTAGTTGTTGGTTAATGTCTCGCACAATTATTTGACAATTTGATAACAATTACTTAATTCGTCTTAAAGTTATTTACCCATTTTAAAAAATGGCTCGTCACAACATTTTAAAATTACACCTCATAGTATTATTTTTACTAAAAAAAATAATCTATTTTAGTAATAATAATATATATAAAATTACAATACCCTCAATAAAAAATTACTTTATCACTTTGCAACGGAGGTAGTACAAGTTATATGTAGTAATTCATTACATATTAAGAAAAGGAAAATCGTCTCAGAATTAACAATCCAAAAGTCATAATAAAATCGGAAAGCTTTTGAATTGATGGTTCAGAAGCGTAACTGAAATTGAAAAATCTACGACTAGATGAAGTCATCGATATTTTAAAATTATTATATTTATAGAGGAATCCACAATAAAATTACTCTTTCCCCCTCTTTAAAAAATCTGAACACAAAATAATTTTAATTCTAAAGCCCTCTTTTGGAATTTAACAATACATATAAATAAAGATGTACATTTATTGTGAAACGGTCTCACCATGAGATAAATATATTAATGTAAAAAAGAAAATAATATTAATTTATTCTACATTATACCTTATTTAATATATGAGACTATCTTATATAAATTTTTATCATATATAAATATTAAAACACCAATTCCCTCGGGCCTCTCAGAAAATCCTTGTTCACTATTTATTACCCTTCTTTTTCTAATTAGTAATATCAAATTATCAATCAAATAAAAAATCAATGGAGAAATCTGCACCGTCGAGAAGCATCGGGAAAACCCAGATGGAATCTGGCGGACTCACCCAACTCGAAATGGAAGTGGCTTTGCAACTCATCCAACTCAGCGGCGACTCGGCGGCGGAGCACGGCGGAGTTGAAAGCGTCGGCGATACACGTCACGAAATATCCTCCGACGACGTCGATTTTGAGGTGGAGGTTCTCCCTCGCCGGAAAATGAGGACTCTAATGCTCGCAGATGTTTACGGTTTTCCGAAACCCGTAATCAAGAAGCGTGTGAACAAAAAATCTGTCAAGTAATCAAGCTGCCCTTTTCGATTTTGCATATATTCCTTCAACTTTTTACCTTTTTTTTTTTTAATTTTTTTTTTAAAATTCAGGCTGCTCTTTGTTAGTTGGGTTTAATGAAATAAAACGATTGTAATATAAAAAGAATTCTATGCATTTTTTATTTTGTCAGTTAATATATAATGTTCGACTTCGATCTATATATCTATATTTCTTTTGACAATTTTTTGTAAATTTTGGAAAGAGTATGACTCATGCATTGTATCGGTCTCTCTCTCAAAATTTACAAAAAAATTATACAAAAGAAATGAAGAGCATCCACATTCATAGTTTATTTATCTGATCTTTTTATATATATATATATATACTGGTTAAATTCTGATTTTGTGCAAAACCTGCAAATCTCTACCTACCGCATATATATTGAGAATTAATTTTTTTATTGTTCCATCAATTTTACCTGCAGACTGGATTTAGTCTTCTATCTAACATTGTATGTTGTGTGTTTCCATTCATTCATTCATTAACTGTGTTCAAACTTAGTTTTCTTTGCACCACCTTTTCTTGTTTGTTCATGTCATGAAACTTAGACATGTATCACACAAAAAATCTTAATTTTCTGCCAGATTTTGTTTTTGGTTCTAACGCGTGCATGTTATATATGCTTTCATCAATATCCAAATGATGAGACGAATTAATTATCTATATATAGTATATTGTTGGAAGTTGGAACTATGATTTTCTATCTTGCTTATTGTTGTTGATATTCTGAATTACCAAGAGAAGATTCCTAGTCACGATATATATATTTGCCACCCAACCACGTAAGTGGACAGCCTAATTATATTTATTTGCCAATTCATTAATTGGTAAATTAATTATCAAAAAGGGAAAAACAATAATTGCTATATGAAATCATATTGTGGGTTTCTTTTATATGCAGCCGAACACCTGCATTAATTGCTAATATCATGCTACAGTGTACAAGTTCGCGTTCCATATCATTGAAATCAAAAAAAAAAAAAAATTAGCTCCAAAATTTTCTTTGTGTTGAATGCAAGGAAAAATTAAGTTACCTTTAATGCCTCAACCTTCATTACTTCTTCAAGATTTTATATGGGGTCAAAATTAGAATCAAACATTTTTTGGATAACATTCGTTCATTCAACAATATGTTTTCTTTTACGTCTTTAGGCAGAACAATTGATAGAAATTTAAATAGAGGTAATTCTCCTCCGATGTTTCGAATGCATGGTTAGAATTTATCATAGATTGAGTAGTTTGCTTCTAAGTGATTGTGATCCAGCAGAATATGCCCAGCTTTACATATACGACACTAATAATGATATTTATAACATGATTCGATCTATGAGGTAACATATTTAATTTTTTTTATTTATCTACTTTTTATTTTATCTTCAATGAAATTGTAAACATATATTATTTGATATATATATTTTCAGGTAAGAGGAAAATATAAATACAATCCAAGCTGAAATTGTTTCTGACTTGAAAGAGATGTTGGACAACAACAATGTGTTGGTGCAGAGGTTTAGAACTGCTAGAGATAGATTCAACTCTGGTCACAGAACAATAACTATGCAATTAATTGGAAGTAGAGGCTATGATCCAAGGATGCACAACTTACCTACAATTTCAGAAATTGCAGTTGTGATTACTGGTGATCTTGATAGTACTATTGGGGTTCGTGACATTATCATTCAAACATATTCTGGTATATTGCAACGTATAATTGAGTTGAACCTGTCTTATCTTGCTTTGCAATATCCTTTTCTTTTTCCTTATGGAGGGGATGAATATAGGGAAGATATACAATTTTCTCAATTTGCAATGGGAAGGGTTGGACAAATGACTGATATTAGAATCAGGGAGTTTTTTACATATCGTCTTTAGGAGAGGAATGGGGAGCTGCCTACACTATTATCTTGCAAGAGGTTAATGCAACAATTCATTGTAAATGCATATACAATGGTTGAGCCTGCAAGGCTTTTGTACATAAAAAATCATCAAAAGGAACTTCGTTGTGATATGTATGTTGGTCATGAAGATGCTTATTTGAATGGAGAGGGGGAAGGAAGTGTTATTGATAAATGTATTATGTTGTCTCTTTCATTTACTCGATTTCCACGGTACATGATGCAGAATTATCAAGATGCTATGGCTATTTGTCGTTATGTTGGTTATCTACAGTTGCTTAAATATTTACGTGAAATTCAAAATGGCAAAAAATTATGTGTTATATGTCGCATAGAGGTCAAAATCCCGAAAATTGGTCTGATATTGTGTGTCGCATCTTTAAGGTTAAATTGGATGCACTGATTCCTGACATTTGCTAAAATAAAATATTTGGAAACGTTAGGGTAGGTAAAAAAATTTATTATCTAAAGTTTTATTTATACTTATATTCTATTGTAATAATGATTTATTATCATAAACTAAATGTAGAATTCTGTAATAAAGTTTATATATTATTTTGCAGTTTTGTATACTGTGAAGTTTAAAAAACGTGGGTTGCCTCATGCACATATCTTGGTTTTTCTTGAAAATTATAATGATGCTCCGGTGGTGATGATATTGATCGCATAATTTTAGCTAAATTACCAGATGAGGTGAATGATGAACAATACTTTGAAGCTATCTGTGATTTTATGATGCTTGATCCTTGTAGTCCAACTGTTAAGTATTCTCCGTGCTATCCTGACAAAGGTGAATGTACAAAGAAATTTCCAAAGAAAATTTCATCCGAGAGTTCATTTGATGATGATGATGGATAACTTATTTATAGACGAAGAGACGATGGAAAAACCGTGAAGAAAAAAAATATTGTTTTGGACAATAAATTTGTTGTTCCATAACATATATCTTCCCTTAAAATACGGTTCACATATTTATGTTGAATGATGCAATCAATATAGAGCCATTAAATACTTATTCAAGTATATCAACAAGGTTCATGATCGTGTTACTACTAATTTTGGTAAAATAATAGAGATCAAGAGGTATTACGATTGTAGGTATATTTCGCCTTGTGAAGCTTCTTGGAGATTATTTGGTTTTGAAATTAACTACATGTATCTGTCTGTTGAGCGTTTGGCATTTCATCTTCTAAAAAAACAAAAAATTGTGTTCGGGGACACAATTTCATTGGATTCTATTTTGGACAGACCGGGTGTGAAGACTAACATGTTTTTAGCTTGGATTGAATTGAATAAGCATTTTGATGAAGCTGCTGAGTTGACATACACTCAAATTCCTCAATTTTTTGTTTTTAAAAGAAAAATAAGAATGTGGGAACCCAAGCAGATGGAATTTGTTGTTGGTCATATTTCTTGTGTATCACATGGTACTGGTTATACATATTATCTGAGGATTATGTTGAGCGTTATTCTTGGACCTAAGTGTTTAGATAATGTAAAAAAAATTAAAGTAATAGTTTATCACACACTTCGTGGTGCATGCCTTGCTAGGGGGTTGTTGGATGATGATAGAGAATATGTTGATGAACTTGAACAGACTAGCGTTTGGGCCTCTGCATCTTCAATGAGATCTCTTTTTGTTACTCTTCTCAATTTCGGATCTTTAAATAATCCATGTAAGATATGGGATAAATGTTGGAAATACCTGTCTGATGATATTTTGTACAAGAGAAGAAAAATAATGTGGTGTCCATGTATTTCTTTTTTATTTTTTATGTTACACATTCTTTAAATTAAATTTCCCCTGACCCATATTTTTTTGCTTACTTTCCTTATTCTTCCGCACCAAAGTTATTTGCATGCTTTCCTTATTTAGGCGTTTTATATAATTAATCATAATTATATAATTATATTATTTTAAGTGTTTTAAATATTTTTTTTATATATTATTGGTGTATATATTGTCATGTTATATATATATATTATTTGTAATTGTTTAATATCTTATTAAAATAATTATTTATTACTTTATGTATGTTTTTTAATGATGCTTTTTTTTATTCTTCTTATATTTGTAGAATTAAGAATGACGATGGTGAGATCAAGAACTGTTGTCTTTTGAAAATCGATAATATGTTGCGTTCTCTTGGTAAGAGTTTGCATGATTTTGACGGGATGCCTGTGGCAGTTGTTGATAACAATATAACATCCCGTAATAGGATGATTTTGACTGAGTTATCGTATAATAGAGTTGAACTAAGGATGGAGTATGAAGTTTTGCTAAGGAGATTGAATGATGAGAAGTGCATTGTTTTTTGATAAAATAATTAGATCGGTATTGTCAGATTTAGGTGGAGTATTTTTTGTATAAGGTTATGGAGGTACTAGGAAAACATTTTTTTTTATCGAGGACACTATCTGCTGGACTGCGATCTGATGGTGAGATAGTATTGAATGTAGCATCCAGTGACATAACATCAATTTTACTTCCTGGTGAACGTACAACACATTCTAGGTTTTGTATTCCAATCAATTGTATGGAGGATTCTACGTGTAACATTAACCAAGGTAGTCACTTCGCTGAACTTTTGATTAAGTGCAAGCTCATGGTATGGGATGAAGCTCCAATGGTTCACAGACATTATAGTGAAACTTTAAATACTTCATTGATAGATATCATGGAGCTGTCTGAACCATCACGGTCTGAAATACATTTTGTGGAAAGACAATTGTTTTTGGGGGATCGATATTTTTTACAGATCTTGCCTGTCATTTCGAAAGGAATGAGGCATGTCATTGTACATGCCACTATCAATTCATCTAATTTGTGGAATGCATGCACTGTTTTGAAATTGACAAGAAACATGAGGTTGATGCAATTTGATTCTGTTCCAGAAATGAATGAAATGAAGTTATTTTCTGAATGGATTAAATCAGTTGGTGATGGAAGTATAGAGACAAGAATTGATAATGGTTATGATATTATCATATTGGTGATGATCCAATTGTTTTTATTGTTGATTGTATTTATCCTGATTTTAAATATAGGATGTACAATTACAAATTTTTACAGGACATAATTATCATTGCCCTGCCACTTGATGTTGGCCATGTTTGTTTTCCACTGGGGAGATCCAGACTGAGGATGAATTTCCCCAATTAGAATCACTTTTCGGATTTGCACATCACATCCTCCATTCAAATACACATCCATCCCTATTATACACTTATACATAAAAAAATATAACATCACTATTTTTCTTACATCAACTCATTCTCTCTCTTACTTTTCTTATAACAATTCATTATCTCTCCTACTTTTCTTACACTTTTATTTCATATAATCATTATCACACTAACTAACAATAATAAAATAATACACCATCATAATTAAAAAGTATTGATTTGACATAAAGCCACATACACCCTTATCACATCCAACACAAAATAAACACAGATTACTATTCATAAGATTTGTCTCATCCAACTTTATTCCCCATCCACCTCAAGCCGAAAACAAACTGAATGATTACATGGTTTGGTTAAATCAAAAGAAGTCTCGCAAGTATCTCAGTTCTGATAGTGTTTGCAGGTCTAATTCCAATTTTGATTCTCTAGCTGTTGTTCATACTCCTAAGTTCCGTAACACTTTGAAAATTTTCGGTGTGCCCGACCATGAACTTAATCTCAAAGTTGGAACACATGTTATGTTGTTAAGAAATATAGATCATTCAAAGGGATTATGTAATAGGACCAGATTATTTTATTTTTATTTTTTAAATTAAATTTATTATTTATTAATATTTACCATTTCTTATAAGATTATTTTTATAATTTTTTTTTTCTATATGTGTAGGTTGGTGATCACTAGGTCGAGTGATAGAGTAATCGAAGCTAAAGTTCTTACTGGTAGCAGCGCTGATGAACTAGCATTGATACCTAGATTGTCACTGACTCCTTCTGATCCTTGGTTACCTTTCAAGTTTACACGCATACAGTTTCCGTTGATTGTTTCATATGCTATGTCTATAAATAAAAGTCAAGGACAATATTTTTTCCATGTTGGAGAATTTCTTAAGAAGCCGATATTTAGCCATGACCATGTTTATGTTGCAGTTTCGAGGGTTACCAGTCGACGTGGTTTGAGGATTATGTTGTGTAATAATAATAGCTTTAAACATAATACAACAAAGAATGTTGTATTTCAAGAAGTGTTCCGAAATGTTTAGATTTTTGGGATTATATTATGATTTTTTTTATTTGTTTATCTACATTGTTTTTATTTGAAAGGGTGAATGTTATTTTTTTTAAATGGTCGTTGTTGTTTTATTTTTATTTTATTTTAAATATACTTACTGCTATATGCATGTTTATTAATTTATGTTTGATATATTGTATCTATTTTGTTTATATTAAGAGTTAGAGAATGAAAATCACTTATGCATAATAACTACCGTTTTTAAAACCAAATTGTCAAGTGGTAAACGAAAGCTCTAATTATTGGATCTTTTGTTGTTGAAATTTCGGGAATCGAATAATTATTAAAATTTATTTTAACTAATATATATATATATATATATATATATAAATTAGTAAAAAAAATAAAAAATTTCATGATTAAATTACCAATTAATATGCACAAAATTATTTATAATCTATAATTTGAAGTGATATTAAAAATAAACAAAATAAATTAATAAAATATATCAATATTAATGAAACACAAGTAACGCACGGGTTAAAAAAAAAACTAATACAGAGAACAAGATGAATGAACTAATCATGAAATTTGAGCATAGAAAAGATCTGGAAATTTTCCTTATAAACAAGACTGAAGTTTAAGTTTCACTCGATCTTGAAATTCTCTCTCTTGTATTCATGTTACTTGCAAATCTCATATTTTTCCTTTATGTAAGTATCATTCCATTTAAATGACATAATATATATATATATATATATATATATATATATATATATATATTTGATTACAATTTGGAACAGGGTTATCATTTCTTAGCAATACTATGTTTTTTTTTTGTCTTGTGTCACTATTTAAATCAGGTGTAAACCGAACTTGACTAGTGACTAGTCACTACAGTCGTTTTACTATGTTGAATCCAAAATTGTAAACCTAAATTAAACCTTTTTCAAATAGACTTTCTATGTTTGCCAAACAGCACATAACAATAAAGTAATTATCGTCCTTATAATATATGGACCAAAATCGCGTGATGGGCTACAGACCCAACCCACGTGGTTCCAACAATGAACTTAATTAATTCCTCTTTCTATTTCTTTATTTATTTATTTAATTAATAATTTACATATTGGATCCTACCCCTAGAGGAGGACTGTGTGCAAAAATCCCCAGTCTTTATAAAAAAATATATTATATAATGTTGCACGTAAAGCGAAATTACACTTGTAACCTCGCGAAGTTATATAGTTCGCCCAGTAAATAAGCTTCTGAGAGGATAATTAAGTCATTTACCACAGAAAACGAAACATGAATAAATAACTTTTTCCTCGGTCACAAGCATCCACGCTTTCTGTATGTGTATATGTATGACGTTAATGTTTTGAACATATTAAACTAAAAAAATAGAAGAGAAAAATAATTTGAAGAAAGAAATTTAGCGAGATGGAATCCGATCTCACGAAGCTAGAAATGGAGGCTGTGTTTCAGCTAATTCAACTCAGCGGCGTCGATTCAATGAATTTTGCGGCGAAAATTGACGAAGATGAAGAAGAAGGATCTAGAAGCGCCGGCGAAGCGTTATCATCTAATTGCTTGAAAAATTGGTCAGATATTAATGAACCTTTGGCCCGAAGAAAACCTAAGTATGGATCGCTGAGCCATATATACAAAATTACTAAGCCTTTGATGAAGAATCAGTCCAGGTAAAACCCCAGGTTCTGAATACACATATATACTTACATATATATTGCGAAAGTTCTGAATTCATGAAAGAGCATGTACAGATATAGTGATATTTGCTTAATTAATTAACTTTTTGTAATAGATAGGGCCTAATCTTTTTGCAGAATTTCACTTACAACTTATCATTACACTGACTTTACTCTTTTCTAATTAATTACTTGTTTATTATATTGATTAAGTGAAATTGATTCGATTATGATTATTGTAAATCTAAATTTGGGGCTAAATTACTCATGTGATAAGATAGCATACATATTGGTTTTATATAAAAAAAAAAAACACTAGCATATATAGAGGAGGGTCACAATGAAGAAGGTGTAATGTATTGGAATATGATCCGATGAATATATATTATTGTAAATATTGAGAAACACGATCGTGGGTTTATTGTTGGAAGTAGGGTATGATCATGCAAGTCCTCATGCGTTACTTTCTCTCCTTCAAAGTCCCAATGCTTTTGAGTTTGCACCTATCAATAGATGATGCTAAAACTTCATGTTCAATTCAATGGTTTTCAGTTATTGCTACTATCCTTTGCCTCCACAAAACATATTTATGTACATTATATCCATTTAAAGATAGGGATATCACCTTGTACTCTATTGTAATTTATCTTCAACGTGATGTGTACTTTATTGTTATGAGATTAGAGTACCCCTTGTACTCTACGAATGAATTTTACATTTACCTTTAAAAAAAAGAAGATAGGGATATCACAATTAATGGGGGTGGGCCCACTACATATATATATGGAGTATCAATTTATAGTCACTCGTCAGTGAAATGTGTTCACGATATGTAATTAATATCATTACATTTGTAAACTAATTATATCGTAACACTTATTAAATTTGATAAAATCATGATTGTGAATGAGTGAGTAAAAAAAAAGTAGTCATCATATGATAATAATAGGGGTATAGGTTGTAGGTGTATAATAAGAGTGTGAGTGTATTCGGATGAATCGATGAAGGATGAGATGTGCAGATTTGAAAAGTGACTCGGAAGGCAGAAAATTTATCTCATATCTGGATGGGCACATCCCAAATCAAACATATATAGGGGGGTATTTTTGAAATTTTTTAAGTGATTATAATCCACTTAAAGTTGTGTGCAGAAAATAATTTGGAGTGTTTTATTATCATTTAAGAAAATACTTAATTATGTACGGTCCAAATTTTTTGGACAAATATTCAAACAATAAGGGGACGAGGGGAGTAATATTTTTGTTATCCAATAAAAAAAAGTAATATTTTTGTTAAAAGTGTTGTATCACTTTTCACTAAAAAAATTATCACTTTTCACTTACAATATTATCAATTTTAATTTTCCATTAATATGCGAGATTTATCAAAAATCTTTACTAATAGCTAGGCGGTTATGAACAAAATTTTAATGGATAAATTGTTGGTTATATGGAGTACCATCTTAGAGAATGAAATTTGTGAAGCGATCTAACACAAATCTTTATCATAATAACATGGTCAATAGTTATGTACGTGATAAATCATAACATAAAAAGTACAATTAAATTTTAAATTGTTAGAATATTATTTGTGTATATAATAAATAATAAAAACTAATGAATAAGTTACAATTTTAGATTTAGAATTGAAACAAAACAAAAGAGATTAAAAAAATTGGTAAATAGCCTCGGAATTGATGATCATAAAACCAACCAGTGTACTTTTTCAGATTCATATAATTAAGGAAGAAAGTAGATGGGGGCAAATACATTAAGAGTCAGTTTCTTATGTGGCATGAGATATGGAAAGATATGAAATCATGTGATACTTTTTATTTATTCATGTAATATATTTAATTTTTTTAAGTGTTTATTATGATGGATTAAATCATGATTGATATTATAAATATCACCTAGGAGGGATAATGTTTGATATTATAAATATCACCTAGGAGGTGGGATGTATAATCATAGGAAAATGGAAAAATAAAATGCGGGCTTTCGGACTAAAAGGAAAAGCCATCAAATATAACAAACACTAAAAATGTAGGATATGATTTGTTTTCCACTGTTTTCCTTTATTTTCTCACATAACAAACGGCCTCTGGATAGTAAATATGTGTTATACTTCGGGATAAAAAAATAACGTGAATGAAATTTTATGTCAAATCAATATTTTTTATGTAAAGGTGATGATATATTATTTTATTAATTTAGTTAATTGATAATAATTGAATAATTATGATAAAAGATAATTTGTTACTTTATAATTATTTGTTAATGGATTAATGAAAAAGGTGATGTGATGATTAATGTTGGAATATCTGAAAGTTGATAGGAAAAGAAAAAAAAAACGATGTAATTAATGTTGGAAAATGTAAAAAACAGAGATATGCGTATAGGTGGCTGGATGAAAAATGTAGATGTGCAAATTCACAAAATGGAATCTCATCCTCTATCTAGACTTGCCAAGCCAAAAGAGAGCAAGACCTGGGATGGTGGTCCACATTGAGGATGAATTATCCTCATCCCGTTATATTTTAAATTTACGTATCTAAATCTTCATCTAAATATTATTCACCCATAATATACATTTACATTTTTAAAGGTATCACACCACTAATTATTGAATTGAGATTATTGGTTAATAATACCTTAGTGAAAAGTATTTGATATACACCCCGTTCTAACACCTCTATGGCGTATAAGTTGGCGAAGTTTGCCTCAAGATCCCCCACCCTCATGCCTGGATCGGGGGTGAGTTTCCTCACTTGATTTCAAATTCTGCTCGCGATGGACGCACTTAGACTCCATTTGGATGGATGGATTTGAAATTCATGGATTTCACACACAAATCATAATCTCCAATGGATTTACAAATACTTAGATTTAAAAGTTTAGGGAAGAGAGTGAAGGGGGGAGAAGTGGGGAAGAGAGTGAAGGGGAGAGGGAGGGAAGGGGTAGAGATGAAGAGATTTCAAATGACTAGATTTTGATGAAAATTTGATCAAGTCCCTCCATTTTAAACTAAACTCTCAAATCTAAGTATTAGTAAATACATTGGAGAGTGATAATTTGTGTGTGAAATCCATGGATTTCAAATCCATCCATCCAAATAGAACCTTAATCTTTTCCTAAGCTTTATTTGTTGTAAAAAAAAATAAAAAAATATCACATCAATATTATTTTTATTCAATCTTTCTCTCTCTCATTTTTCCTACAACAACTCATTCTCTTTCCCATTTTTCTTACACCATCAAATTTTCCCTCCTACATTTCTTTCACTTATTCATCACTCCACTAACTAATTAACAATAATAAAAAAAAAAATACAACATCTCATTCTCACTCATACATTTTCTTACACCATCTCATTCTCTTTCCCATTTCTATTTGACATAAAACTTCATCGACCTCTATTTCTCTATTTCAAACCAAACACATATTTACTATTCATTGGATTACGTAAACGTCCCTCTTAGCTTAGGGTTTCGTCTCTCTTCATGAGCTGCCGCCGTTCCCGTTCATCAGAAGCTCTGTTTAGGTCTTCTCCACGCCACATTAGTTTTCGCGGTTTGTCGATCTGATTTATTTGTGTGCTTTTTCTTTTTTGCCTTTACTGTTTGTGGTTTTTTTTCTCTGGTCTCTAGCTGTTTGGATTTGTGTCGTCTTCTTCGTTGACCCTCATTTTCTTTTGTTTATTGCTTTCCTTTGTCTGGGTGCGCGTCTAGGTGTATTGGGGCCCTTGATCGGTGGATCCTGCTGGGTGGCTCTCTTAGTTACATCTGTGTTGTGTGGTTTGTTGCATGGGTCACCCTGTTTTTGAGGCCTTTTCTTTTGTTTTTTTGTGTCTTGATTCTAGGTGCATATTCAGGGATGTCGGTAGATCTGCGAGGAAAAAAGGGAGATCTGGGGGGCAGTAGAGTGATTCGGATCGAGGAAGATAAGGGAGGGGAGGAGGAGATCTCAACTATGTGCTTGATTGGAAAAGTCCTAACCAACAAACAGTTCAATGCCTTTGGGCTTCTTGAATCCATGAAGAGGGCTATGAACCCCTCAAAAGGATTTACTGCAAAAGAAATAAGAAGAAATCTTTTTTTTCCTTTGATTCAGATCCGTGAATGATATGAAGGAAATGCAGACAGAGAACCGTGGCACTTTGATAAGAACGTGTTTGTGCTAAATGAACTTCGGAAAGGGGAAAAGCCATCGATGGTGGCGGGTAAATCGCCTTACGGATCGCTGTATGACCTTCCCCATATTGCTAGAAAACCAAAACAAATAATCCAAATAGCAAACCAGATTGGGGAATTCTTGGAGATGGATAAGGAATCCAGTGATGGATGCGCTCGAAGCGTTAGAGTTAAAATCAGAATCGATCTCCAAAGAACCCATATTGAAGCGAGCTTCAATGGAGTTAAAGGACTCTAACTCAATCTGCATTGACCTTAAGTATGAAAGGCTCCATTCTTTTTGCTATGTTTGTGGTTTGTTGGGCCATATGAAGAAGGAGTGTGACTTAATAATAGAGGCGGCAGAGCTGCATCTATACCGGATACAAAACTCCCCTTTGGTGAATGGCTGAGGGCATCACTTGCTAAGAAGGCGACCGTGAGCGTTGATGAAAAACCGCGTGTAAAAGACAACACCTCACTTCGGAGGAAACTCTTCGAGAGTTTTAGATCGAGAGTGCTCAATGAGTCCAATGCTGAGGGGTTGGGGGAAGAAGGCAAATACACAAGTACTAGCAGAGAAACAGAGGAGATGGAGGTAGTTCGAATTAATCTGGAGCGTGTGGTTGTGAAGGAGAGCAAGAGAACATAAGGAGCGGAAGGGAAAATGGACAACAAGTCCATGGTCACACAACCCTTTATACAGGGAACAAACCTCTCAACTACCATCATAAATTCACCCACACTAAACTACACCAACCCACATAAATCAATGCCCACACAACAACCTCATCCCACTAGCCAAAAACCATCACAATCCATCCCACCAGGCTTCGAGAATCACTCCTCGGCCCTTTTGGCACAAACATTCACCCATCACCTCTTAACCCAAACACCATACTCACCCGGCCCACCTGAACTTCTCACTCCTACCATACACTCCAACAACCTACCCACACTCACAGAAACAACCACAAACCACAACACCAGAACCCAAAAAGCCACCCCTTACACGATCCCAACCCTCACTTTTTTTCTTTGAATGCAGTAAATCAGGTCAACCAAAGCCCACAACAAAGCTTATGAGGAAAACTTTCACAAGAATACAAAAATCTACAACCCAACAAACACAAGCTAGGTTGGGGACCACACAAGGGAAGGAGAAAACAGGTCCAAATGGTAGTACTCAAATTGGTGTGAAGAGAAAACAGGAGAAAACAATGAATCCGAAAACGAGCTGTGGGGAAGGAAAGAAAGGAAGAGAATGGCGGACAATGGGATAGATAAGGACACAAAGGTACCAACGACGAGACGTTGCTAGGAAACTCCGCCAATCAACATGATCATGTTAATTTGGAACATCGTGGGCTTGGGAACAATTACGATTCGAGCTCTCAAAAAACTCCTACATGAGAATGACCGGGTGTGGTCTTCCTCATGGAAACAAAAATCACAAACACCCAAATGAGTCAGATTAATGAAAGCTCGCTACACTTTGAGGGATGCATTCACGTGGAGTGTAGGGGAATGGCAAAAAAACAAAAGTGGGGGAATTTTTCTCCGTGGAGAAACCATATCGATCCGAGTCTAGTATTCTTCTCAAACAATCATATCTTGGCCGAGATTCGATTAAATGACCTCAACAACCCATGGTACTTTTACGAGGTGTTGGGAGATGAATTTAATAAAGATATATGATTTTGATTAGATCCAAAAACCCCTGAGTATGACATGTTCAGAATGATCTTGATAGTTGAGTCAGGATTCAGTTTTGAAGTATTCAGAGTGTTATCTGCAAAATGTATAGTCAGCAGATATAAATCAGGATAGGTTCAAGACTCAAGAACTCAAGATATGTTCGAAGAAACCGAAGTTTTGAGATGAAACCGAAGTTTCAAGAATCGAGGAAACGAAAGTATTCAAGACTCGTGAAATCGAGATATCAAGACTCGAGGGATCTTGAAATCAAGACTAAAGACGAAGATTCGGTGTATCGGTCACCAAGAGACTCGGAAGACTCAAGAAGATCTCAAGACTCAAGACGCAAGATCAAGATCAAGATTGAAGATCAAGAATATGAAGGCACAAAGAATTAATCAAGACTTCGAAGGTAATTGAATGCTCAAGATGAACTCGAATGTTCCGAGGCATCAATATATCTATCCGAAGGATGCAACATCGAGAAGATCGCGATTCCTTAGAAAATAGATATTTGCCAAGACATTCAAATGCAGACAAAAGGAACTAAGTCAGAAGTGTTGTTAAGGTTATATCAAACTCAGAGTTTGTAACCAAAAGAGACGTTGAAGGTGTCTACCTTTAACTGGAGACAAAAGTCAAAAAGAGGAAGACGACATCATACCATAATCGACATCGACAAGGATGTGTCATTTGAAAAAAAGATGCCGGATGTACAAAAGTTCGATCGCAAAAAGTGAAGACCGGCTACATGAAAGGCTATTGCCTAAAACGTGTTAGGGAGTTTCAAACCCTAAATATAGCCGTTTCTCACACACCACAAGAGGAAACTCATGAAGCTATCTCTCCAACGGATAGTTTTCAAAAGTGACCTTGGTGTATGCCTATAAATACTGGTGACCCTCTACATTGTAAGGTTACGGGAAATTTATACGTAACTCAAGAGCTCAAACTTATTCTTGCAAAAGTTAAAGCACTCGAAAAACTTAGAATTTCCCAAGTGCTTCTATATTGAAGAGAACTCACTAAACTAAGCTTAGCTTGATAAGATTTATCCAAAGCTTAGTCGAGATATCCTAACCCGTTGCATTGTGCTTCATTGTAAAGGATATCTCATCCTAGTTGGAAACCAACCGAGAAACCCCAAACCTCTGAGAAGGTAGTTGGAGTGTGTTTGTTGGTGAGAAGAGTTGTAAAGAGTTAGTAAACTACGCAGAGTAGTCAGAAAACTCTAGAGGAGAAGTTAGTAAGCTACAGGGGTAGTCTGAAAGCTTGTTTGTGTTTGAGTAAGTAAACTACAGAGGTAGTTAGAAAGCTCAAGGTCGGGTTGAGTAAGTAAACTACTGGAGTAGTCAGAAAACTCAGGGCTGAGTTGAGTAAGTAAACTACGCGAGGTAGTCAGAAAGCTCATAAGTGATTAGTGAATTTCTCTGAGGATCAGAGAGAGTGGACGTAGGAGCTTGAGTCTCTGAACCACTATAATTGCTGTGTTGTTTATTGATTTCCTTATCTGTAGTTAACTGTTGCATCACTGAGTTTGAAAGCATACTTTTCACTGATATTCAGTTGGAATCAATCCACTGAAGTTGCATGTAATTGAATCACAGCCTAATCACTATTTCATAAAGGGAAGGTTTTTCAGCAAAGCTTAAAACGAGTATAAACTAAGGGACAACCATTCCGCACGACTGAGTAGCTAGAACAGATAGTTACCAAACTGAACTTACTCTTCGAGGGTTCAATAAGTTAGTTATCGATCCAAGCAACTTCAGATCTCTCGATACTCGGGACTCGGTTGGGATTATCGAGGTATCCGAAAGCGGCTTCGGGATCACTTTCTCCGGAGACTTTGACTTCGAGCGATCTGGCTTCTCGAACCTAATCTTTAGGATTATCGACCCAAGCCGATCTCGATGAAAAAGTTTTAAAAACCCTGAACACGTGTATTCCCCCCCATACACGTGTAAGACTCGTTACACGGGACCAACAAAGCGGTATCGAGCGGTGGGTTCAACTTGACCACCTCTTTGTTTTGACCAAAGTTTTATTTTCAAAAATACTTGTGGTCTATCTGGCCGATCTTATTTTCTTTGAATTTTTTTTAAAATCGGATAAAAATGTCTTCAAAAACTTCCCATGTTCTCGATTGGGGAACTATGATCTATGGAGGCGAGAATGCATGTTCATCGTATTCCAAACATGAATTATGTGGAGAGTGGTCTCTCAAGGACCATTCCAATTTCTTTGTGGTGAATCGAGGAGGAGCGAAGATGAGAGAATTGATCCTAGAGAGAATTTCCTAAGTCGATGACCAGTGACTCGAGGAGAGAAAGTTAGTCAATCTAGACTACATTGCAAAAAGACACACTATCAAAGACAATTGATGATGGTGTGATGGGAATGATCTCTCACCGTAATCTTGCTAAAGAGATTTGGGATACACTAGTTGTAATGTGCAAGGCACGAGATCATATAAAACAAAACAAACTTTCGGTGGCAATTGGAAAGTTTGATAGTTTTTGAAATGGATGATGGTGAATCAATAGACAAATTGGAAGTCGATTCACTAGCATCATGAATGATCTAAATGCACTTGGAAAGAAATATCCACAAAGAGAAGTTGCATTGAAAATTCTTAGAGGTCTTTCTAAGAAATGGGATATTAAATGCGTTGGTGATTGAAAACACCAAGAACATTAATTCAATGCCATACCAACAAGTCTTCCGAAATTTGAAGGCCTATGAATTTGTAATTGATAAGAAATCCAAAAAGGTGACAAAGAAAGATGATTCATCATCTAGTAAGAATGTGGCTTTAAAAGCCAAAGATAAAACACAATAAAACTAGAGAGTCCGAGAACCCCATACAAAAAATCGGGATGAGCTTGAGGAAAAGCTATCACCGATGGCAAGAAGGTTTGAGACTTAATAATAGATTTGGAAAATACAAAAGCTATTACGGGAACCACAGTGTACCGAAGAAAACCGGGGACAGATCAACCGAGAAGAAGAAGGACACGAAAAAGTGAAGGATCTTCATCCGAAAAGAAAGGACTCCAAGTCCGAGGAAGAAAGTGATCGGGATGATGATACCAACAGATCTTTATAAATGCCAAAAGAAAGGTCACTTCCGGTATGATTGTCCGATTTAAGTGCTAAGGAGAGAAGAGAAAGGCAAGCTAAAAAGAGACAAGAAGTTCTCTAGCAAAAAGGCCATGGTTGCGGAAGAAGAACACTACGAGGAGGATCTAGCTCTTCGGATGAGATATTCTCGCACGGTGAAAGTGATGACATTTGTCGATGGCCATTGAGGAGGTAAACTCTTCTTTTCTCTGTTGTTGCTCCTATACTAGCACAAGAGTTTTCAAGTTCCACCGAAAAGCAGTCATTTTGACGATGGATTCTTTTGAGAATCGATGAAGGACTATCTTTGTTTTGCAAGGATCTGCTAAATAGAACTCAAGAGCATAATAAGGCGAAAATTTGAAAATCTAAAATGGAAAGACTCTAGCAATCTTGAAATCACTTCTCAATTAATGGGGAGCTCTTGATGAACTGGATGTTCGAAAGTACAACTCGAGAAAAAGAAAGTTCGATAATGACCCCAACCGAAAAAGCTAGAGAAATCCATGAAGAGATTGACTAATCGGGACTAAGTTCAATGACCCTCTCGAGAAGCATGAAACTCTACAGAGCTGTGAGGATATTGCATAGAAGAAGTTAACTCTATTGAATAATGCATCTAATGTAATAGATGAAATTTGAGTTACCAGAGATCTGTCCTTTATAAAACTGGATTGGGATACATTCGGGGAACCTCACAAGGTCATCCGAATCTTTGCATCAAGTAGCAAGAAGATAATCTTTGTAAAACCATTGGCACCTACACTTCAAACCGAAGAAATGCCCAAGGTGTTAGACAAAGGGTAAAGGACCTATGGTCTCAAAAAAACTGGAATGATCGGGTTAGAAAGCCCAAACCTCGGTGAAGGCTAGAAAACTGAGAAGACCGATTGGAAAGTTTCGAGCAAGTACTTCAAAGCCTCGGGCTAAGAATGCAAACCCCGAAAGGCTCCACCTTCGAACCATCGGAGGAATCCTCGGATGAGAAACACTCAGCCGAGAGACATTCTTAATCAAGAGACCAAGTCCTCATTATCTTTGAAAGACCCAGTTTTCAAAGATGCATAACCTGAACCCACTTGCCTAAGGGTAAAGGTTACTGAAGACGAAAGTCAACAAAGATTTAGACCTTTTGCACAAAAAGCCTAAGCATCTGAACAGAAGGCCTGAACCAAAGAAGAATTCAAAGGCACATGTTCATGCTAAAGCGAGCACACATACACAGAAAACTGTTAAGGCACCCAGAGTCGTAGATGTGTATGTTGATGTTTATGGAAGACAAATTAGCCACTCTAAAGTGATTAGAGTTGTCAGGCAGATTTGGATTCCGAAAGGTACATCTAACCTTGTAGGACCCTACACAAATTGGGTACCTAAGAATTGATCTGTTTTTCAGGAGGAAAACAAGGGCACTGAACTGACTAAAGATCACATGACACTGATGAGCAGAGATGAAAAAGCTCCTGATATATGGTATCTTGACAGTGGATGTTCAAGACATATGACAGGATACAAGAAGATACTTAGTGACTATGTTGAACAAAGAGGCCCACAGATCACTTTTGGAGATAACTCCAAGGGACAGACTGAAGGATATGGAACTTTGGAAATCGACTCAGTTCATATCCATGGTGTTTCATATGTATCTGGATTGAAGCATAACTTGCTTTCAATTAGCCAATTCTGTGATAAGGGTTTTAATGTTGAGTTCTCTAAGAACTTATGTTTTGTGAAAGATGATACATCATAGAAAGTATTACTGACTGGTACAAGAAAAGGGAATGTGTATCTTGCTGATTGGAGTTCAACTCCTAAAGATACATGTTTAGTTGCTAAAAGTTCCACAGATACCAGTTGGTTATGGCATAAAAGAATGAATCACCTAAATTTCAAAACCCTGAACAAGCTTCCAAGATTAGCTCTTGTGAGAGGGTTGCCTAATGAAGTGTTCAGTAAGGAACATATTTGTGATGCGTGCCAGAAAGGAAAACAAATAAGAGCATCATTTAAAAGCAAAGTTGAGGTTTCTACTGAAAGAATACTTCAATTACTGCATATGGATCTTTTTGGTCCAATAACACCAGTAAGCACTAATGGCAGGAAATACACATTGGTAGTAGTTGATGACTACTCAAGATATACTTGGGTCATATTCTTACTCAGTAAGAAAGAGACTCAGATAAAACTGCTAGAATTACTGAAAAGGCTCAGTATTGAGAAAAATCTGAGTGTGGTCAAAATCAGATCTGACAAAGGAACTGAGTTTATAAATCATATCATATCTGATTATTGTGCAGCAAATGGAATTTCACATGAAACATCAGCTGCAAGGACCCCTCAACAAAATGGTGTTGCTGAAAGAAGGAACAGGACTCTGAAAGAAACCGCAAGGACAATGATAGCTGAAGCTGATATTCCTAAAAGATTTTGAAATTTGAAAGTCATCAACTTTGCATGCTACTCTCGAAACAGATCCATCTTGACCAAGAGTCAAGGCAAAACACCCTATGAGCTTTGGAATGAAAAGGAAGCCTCTGTTTTTCTTTCTTTTCGTGTGTTTGGTTGCAAGTGTTTCATACACAATAATGGTAAAGATCATTTGAAAACATTTGATAGTAAAGCTGATGAAGGAATATTCTTAGGATATTCTGAAGTTAGTAAAGCTTTCAGAGTTTACAACTGTAGGACTCTTATTGTGGAGGAAACACCTCATGTTGTTTTTGATGAATCTCTTTGTGTTCAGAAGAAACAGGAACATGATGCAGATGAACTGACTAAGAGGATCACCAGATTAAGCCTGAAACAGAAAGATAAATCATCCACTGAACCTGAAAAGAAGAAGTCAGTCACTATCTATGATTGGAGTGACTCAGACTCAGATAAAGAAGTTCAGGATGGAACTCAGGATGGTGAGACTCAGGAAAACCAACACTCCAAAGGTGACCAATCTGAACAGACACCAGTTCAGACTCAGGTATGTGATGCCAATGAAGATGTGGTCACAGCTGAGGTAAATTCTGAATCTATCAACCAAAGGGGAACAAATGTCTCTGACAATGTTCTGAATAGAATCTCCCCCGAGGAAGATGATTCCCTTTACCCGATCGCCTCACCCAAGAAAAGGATAGTGTCTCGAACAAACCGCAAATCTGCAAAATATCTGAGAGCATTGGACCAAAATAGGAGCAATCCGATCGTGGAGACTTGAGAGCATAGAAAACCACTTGACTATCCACCTCAATAACCACTCGATCAGCGATCCGCATTCCTTCCAACACAGCCCTAGCTTTAGCGAGCTCAACAGACAAGAGCCTATCCTCACGAACTGCAAACACCCATTGAACAGCACCACAATGATCTCGGCAGACACCACCAAGCCCAGATGCAACACCTTCTCGGAACGTAGCGTCCGTGTTAATTTTCAGTACCCCCGCCACAGGAGGGCATCAGTTTGCACAATCAGTCGTCTGACTACGTTGTGGGTTTAGCAGGCACCTGTCCGCAGCAAGCCACCGACTCGGGGCAATCCCGAAGAGCATGTTCAATGGATTCAATTTCATCCCCACACCTTTTACAGCTTGGCTCAACATTCACGAACCGAGAAATCAAGTTCAGGGTAGTCGGGAGTATACCATGCAAGACCCGCCAAATGAACAACTTAATTTTCGGCACCACATCAAGCCTCCAGACCCATTTCCATCGAGGAGACGACTCAGGAACGTGCATTAAATCCGATCCGTGGCCTTCCTGCATCCATGCAACATACCCAGTTTTGGTGGAGTAGACCCCCATTTTTTCAAATCTCCACATGATAGCATCAGGACTCTCGTGAGCAAAAGGCATAGCCAAGATCTTAGTGGCCGAATGGGGTTCAAAAAGTTGCTCCACCAAGCCCGAATTCCAACCAGAAAAGTCATCATGCATCAAATCTCGAACAACTAAATCCGGCCTCAACACACCTTGGGGAGTCGGGATCGGCGGGGAATCCAATCCAAACACCCAAGGTTCCTCCAAACCTCAATAGCCCGCCCATCACCCACCACCCATCCAAGACCAAGCTCCAGCACCCTCCGACCTTCTAAAATACTTTGCCACGTATAGCTAGCATTGTATCCCATCCGAGCCGTGCGGAACTCACTGTTAGGGAAATATCGAGCCCGGAGAGTCCGAGCAAGCAAAGAATCCGGACAATGAATCAGCCGCCAACCCTGTTTGGCAAGCAAAGCTTTTTGTTAAAAGCCCCCAAGTCCCTCAACCCCAAACCACCCTCCCACTTTGGTCGACACAGCTCCTCCCATCTAAGCCAATGAGTTCATTTTTCATCCCCTTGGTGGCCCCACCAAAACCGTATAATAGCAGACCGAATCCGATCAATTACACCTTGAGGAATCTTAAAACAACTCATGAGGTACGTCGGAATAGCCTGGGCAACTGACTTGATAAGAGTTAATTTCCCTGCTTGTGAGAGCATTTTGCTTTTCCAGTCTTTCAGTTTCTTTTCCACCCGGTTCACCACCCCCGAAACAAAGCCGATCTCGACCTCCCCCAAATGTAGGCAGCCCCAGATCAGTAACATGGCTATCAACTTTCCTCACACCCAAAGCCTCCGCCAGAACCACAACCCGATCATCCGGCACACCACCACTAAATGAAATCTCCGATTTGGCTAAGTTAATAACCTGACCCGAAGCAGCTTCATAAATACCCAGAATCTCCTCCACTTTAGCAAGCTCTATGTTAGTTGCTCGGCCAAAGATGATGGTATCATCTGCAAAAAATAGATTAGAAACCACTGGAGCATTACGACATATACGAGCACCATGCACCCCACACTCAGCACAAATAAGGAACAAATAAGGAGACAGAGGGTCACCCTGCCGAAGCCCCCTAGTGGGAATGAAAGAGCTTGTAGGTTGACCATTCACCAAGACCGCAAAGGACACCGACCGAACACACCGCATAATAACATCAACCAAACTCACACCAAACCCAAGCTTTAACATCACACTCTCCAAGAAAGACCACTCCACCCTGTCATACCTTACTCATATCCAATTTAAAAGCATAAGTCCCATGATTGACAACCTTATTATTTTTCATAAAATGGAAGATCTCAAAAGCCAACAAAGCATTATCAGTAATCAAACGACCAAGGACAAAAGCAGACTGGGAAGGATCAATTATAGAAGGCATAAATTGCTTAATCCGATTAGCTATAGTTTTTGTAATAATCATGAAAGAGACATTACATAAACTAATAGGTCGAAAATCAGACGGACCATGAGGGTGCTTAACCTTAGGGATAAGAGCAATGAAAGTATGATTTAATGATGATGGACATACCCCATTATTAAGCACATCAAGCACAGAAGCAATAACATCACTACCCACTAAATTCCAAAATTTATGATAGAAAATAGCGGACATACCATCAGGGCCTGGGGCTTTACAAGGGTGCATCTGAAATAGGGCTTTTGTGACCTCCTCCTCCGTGAACGGCTGGGATAACATTCCTAGCATCTCGTCTGAAATTTTTTCGGTCCACAGCCTCCACAGCCAACCCCGTATCCAAATTACTCAGCCGTAAACAACTTCGAGAAGTGATCTGTTAGTGTTAGTGTCATGGAGACAATCCATTGTATGGACATAATACTCAGATAATATTTAGTGTTGGTTTAATATTATTATTTATTTAATATTAAATATATGGCGTTGCACTTATTAAAATACTATGTTTGATTGTTTGCATTTGTTCTTATCTGTGTTCCCATGAGTCATTGCTGTCATTGAGGTTGTGAGAACTCAGATGACTTAAGCATGATTCTCAAATGACCCCAATCAAGGATCATCAAGAATGAGATATTGATGATGCAATTGAGATTGGTGTGTGATCTGCATCATACTCTTAGAGAGTGTAGTAAGATCTCACTTACTACGAGATACTAGGTATCTCATGATGGATGCACAAATACCTTAGAGGGTATTGGTATACCCATCCGAGAAACCGTTTGATGTAGTTCCACTATATGTGTCTACGGGTGTCTCGGTTAGTGGGAGCGATGCGATGCTCCTTTGACTTGAGGTCAATACGCACGATATGTGTGGAGTGATGAACTTTGACCATGACCAACGCTTGCACCCTTCCATGGGTAGATACGGCTTGTATTGAGTTCATCACGAAGTGCATGTGCGTGGTAGTTGAGTCAAGAAAAGGATTCATTCCTCAAAGTGGATTTAGAGAGAATATTCATCTTCTCATCATAATTGGATCAAAATTATTGGTCAATGCACGTCAACTTGGACTTTGTGGCCAAGTGTGACACGAGTGATCAATTAGTGATTAGAGATAAATTGATTAAGTTATTTGGATGGACACTTCATCATGTTCAAGACTAATCGAGTATTCGTGAATGAAAAGAGAAAATCACAATAGCCCATGTTTCAGTTATAGGTAGTTGCACGTTTCTCGCAATGTACCTCCTATGTTGAGAATGTCTGATGTATTGTCTAGAGTTCAATTAAGACCATTAGTTTGACTATTCGCTCGATATATGAGGGCCTATGGGTCACACAACAAGCAGTTCCCTTTTACGGATTATAGTTGGTTGATTAAATGTTAAATTGGATTTAATATTTAATTTATGGAGAATTAATTAATAATAGATTAATTTAGAATTAATTATTATTAAAGTTTAATTAAATTGGATTTAATTAAATAGAAATTCCCAATAATAATATATGGAATATTATTATAGGATTTAATATATATGGAATCAAATCGTAGAGATTTGACATATATGGAATTTAAATCCGTAGAGATTTTATATGTGGGAAATAAATCTAAAAGATTTATTTAAATAAAGATTAGAGATTTTTATTTCCCAATCAGGTTAGCTTAAGATTTAAGCTGAGTCTCTCCTATATATATGAGCTGGAATTCATAATACGTGAGTTCATATTTTCTCCATAAAATCTAGAGTTAGAATTTTCCTAGCAAATTCATCTCGGGATTCAACGCTGGCAAATCTGTGCAAATCCGTGAACGGGGATTACGTGGATACCATAGTTGATAAATCTGTCTACGAATTACTGTAAGGATTCTCTTTATGTTTAACGTAATTAAATTATGCAATTAATTGTTCATTGTTGGTGAACTGTTTATTTCCGCTACGTATGTATTACGTGTTTACGTGCCTCTATATTCCAACATGATCAACAAAAACTTTCTGAATATCCCCTTCATTAGAGTGAACAACCCCAAAATCATCCACAACCGACTGAACCCAATTCCTCCTTTTCCTCCACTAGCCACCTTGTGAAAAAACATTGTATTCTTGTCCCCCTCCCGCATCCAATTGACCCTCGAGCATTGGAGCCAAAAGACCTCCTCCTTTCGTAACAAGGCCGAAATGTGATTCTCCAAAGAGCGTGCCTCCAAAACCACCTCCGTAGTCTGAGGAGCAGCTTGCAAAAGCTGCAGAGCCCTCGTACACCGCTCCACCTCTTTCGGGAGGTCCCCAAAGAACTTCTTATCCCAACTCGACAACACCTGGCTACACCCTGTAATATTCCGGACTAGGCTGAAAATAGAAGAGATCGGCCCTGGTTGCCAAGAATTTTTAACAATATCCACACAGTTCTCTTCTTACAGCCAAAACGCCTCAAACCGGAATAGCTTAACTAGCTGAATGTCCCTACCCCTTCGGCGAACTGGCGTCCACTCCACTAAGACCGGACAATGGTCTGACATGACTCGCGCCATGTGTAACCCGAGCCGTAGGGAATCGTGTTAACCAACTCTCATTAGCCACTCCTCTGTCAAGTCGTTCCTGAATATTACTCGACCCCGACTGCTTGTTAGACTAGGTAAAATGATGACCCGAGTATCCCAAGCCGATCAAACCACACTCCTCTAAACAATCACAAAACTCCCCCATCCTGTCCGCATACAAATATTGCCCCCAACTTTTCATAATTGAACAAGATTTCATTAAAGTCACCAACACACAACCACGACAAGTCATTTCCCCTTCCCAATATATTCAAAAGTCTCCATGTTTTTCACTTTTGAGACTCCTCAGGATAGCCATACACACCAGTGAAACGCCACACGTCAGTTTCACCAATGCATGCATCAATATGATGGAAAGAAAAGGACCTCAGCACCACATTGCACTCTTCCTTCCATAACTGACCCAAACCTCCCCGTCGCCTACCCCTTGAAAGGTCACAATCCACCCCTAAGCAGCCTTCAAAACCCAGCCTCAATGCAACCCGCCGTAACTCCTCCACACGTAAATGAGTCTCACACAAGAACACGAACTTAGGAGCTTTTTGAAGGATCACCTTCTTTAGAACAGGAACTTTTCGAGGGATCCCAAGCCCCCGGCAGTTCCATGCAAGGCAACTCATTGGGGTCGGCAAGGCTGCACTCCCGCTGCCGCCGCTGTTGTATCAGATCGCGCACGTTTAAAATTCTCTGGACCAGATTCACCACCGTCCTCATCCACCAAAGAGAGATGTCATTTTCCAGGGCCGGAATCCTGAGAGGCAGTGCCTGCCAAACCCCGCAAACGAGCAAGACGTTTCCAATTCTTCTTTCCCGAACCACCATCCCCAGAATCAGATAATGGGGCCGGGGGAAGCAAGACGGGTCTGGACTGTTGGCTAGTGAACTGGAAAGGGGGGGGAGGTTTGGTTATCAGGCATAGATTTATGTGTCAAGCCACCGACAAATGGGGCAATGAAGGGATTAGGGGCATAGGTTATTGGATCAGGGAGGCTGTTGATATGGAGAGTGGTTGTAGAGAGGGTAACACCCACTTGCATCAGTGATTGCGGGCCCGATATGGAGAGGTGGGTACGCAAGGTATCAAATAATTGCTCAGTGGCAACATTCATGGATGTAGTAGGTGGAGTGGGTGGAATGTTACGTGATTGGACGGTGGAAAGGGTAGTAATTGGCAGCAACCCAGTGGGGGTAGCCGTAGGAGGGTTGAGAGAGTTACGAATTGGACCAGTATTAGGGTTAGACTTCGCAGTCTGAACTGACGCCTCACTAGCAGGCAACACTGAAACAATCTCAATCTGTGAATTCCTTTTGTGACGAGACTGCGGAGCTTTAATACTGGAGTCGTACTTAAGCTGGTTATCATCATCTCTATCAACTTCAGCACATGCCATCGTAGAGTGGCCAATTCTACCACAACCGAAACAGATAAACGGCAATGATTCATGAGATAAGGGAATACGCATTCACTCATCCCCAATCTTTGTTTCTATCGCTTGCAGAAGTGGTTTTGTGATATCAATTTCCACCTTGAATCGTATAAATTCATCTGGCTCACTATCCGTCGGCATCTCAAATTCATGTAGAGTCCCCACCCGACTGGCAATTGAACGAATCAGAGACTCAGATCGACAAATTAATGGTAAGTCATGCGCCATAATCCAAAATGCCGCCGTAGAAACCATCACACTCGATGGCTGTTCCATCCCAGATAATTTTTTGATTGCAAACAGATGCCCTGCAAAATGCCATGGCTGATTGCGCAAAACCCAGTCCCGATCACCAGACTGATCAAAGGATAAAATAACCAAGCTGTGTCCCCAGTTCCGGGCAGTAAGTTTCCCCTTCGCCCGGAACGCCTTCACCATGACATCAATCAGGGCAAAAACATTAGGAGGTTTCTCCGCAACCAACCTCCCCACAAGACAGACCGGCCCATATCTACTACTCTCCTTGCGCATAAAAACCCCCAGATCTAACACATCATCATCATCAGCCGATCCCTGCAAAGCCATTATGGATCAGAGTAATTTGGATCGAACTAGAAATGTGGAAACCTGCAACCCAAAAACACAGATAGACACTGAAAAAAGCGTTAATGAATCCGTAAACGGAATCAGAGGGACAAAAGAGAGACAAAAAAGGAAAAGATCCCGACAAAAAGGGAAACAAATCGAACACACGGAAAACAAGACAAAAAACCGTCAGGGAAATGACGGCTGATACCAAGAGGCCCCACACCCCAACCCTAATCTCGCCCAGGAGAAACCCTAACTCCGAGATTTCCGGAGAACTTTATGAGATTATGATAGTTATTTTTCCCTCATGTGGGAGAATTTAAGTGAAGTTGTTAACGTGTGAAGTGTGCTGGACAAGAAGCATGATTAAGCATCATGTGTAATATGTTATTTAACCAAGCAATTAATATAGTGAAAATAAAATGCATGAGAATTAATACTACTAATTATTTGAATTTTCAAGAGCAAATCGAATAAAGAAAAAAAATATGCATATTATTGAAAGATGAGGGAATCTTGACACTTGAGACTCTATCCTAATATTTGAATCATATTTTCTTTTAAAAATATAATTTAACTCCGTAAATTAAACCAGAGTTGTATAATACCGAAAATAAGACACGTCTTATGTAATTTTTTGCCAATAAATATATAATTTCATCAAATTGGAAGTTGCACACATGTAAGTATCTAAAAATTAAAAATACAAATTGAATACAACTCCAAACAAATGCACATATATATCGAAAACTGCAGGTGAGAAAATGGAGAAAAAGCACCAAAACAAGATGGGTAAATTACTAATCTTTATTCCCAAAACAAATTATTAGTCAAATAATAATAATAATAATCATAAATATATAATAGGAGTTATTTTTCCTTTTATAGTTTTGGCGCCAATCGTCTTCAGCCGTTGATCGTTTTTAGTGGATTAATCTTAATCGTCCATTATTTTGCATCAATTACTCATTTTATTTTTCACCACTTTTTTTTACCATTTTAGTTTTTGGTGGGAAACTTTGTGGGCCGTCCATCTATGAATTAGTTTGATCTGAGCCGTTGAAATGATGAACATAAATTCCACAATTTATGACAATCAACTTAAACCATATTTAATTGCACCTTTACCTTAGTCATACATTTAATTGTTGTTTGGCCTTCAAACTCTATAAATATTCAACTTACAATCCTCAATTTTATCTTCTCATTGCTTTGGTTGCACTTCGTTGGAATATCTACAAAGATATTCTTTATATTCACAATATAAATAGATTGGTATGATTTCTTTGTTGTAATGGTGTAATTTTTTATGGTTTCATTTTTTTCGGATATGATCTTTGTAATGTATAAAATTTACTTTTTAGTAATGTATAAAATTTAATATTTATTTTAATTTGTAAGGATGTAAAATCTATTCTACAAGATTTATTCATTATGTTCTATATAAATTTTATATCACAAAAGTTGTTTTTTCTGGAATTTTGTCACGTCTTTTTCCATTGAACGCCTACACTTAAATATTCTCCCGTCTATCTCTTCTCTTCATTTCAAGAACACATCGAGTGTATATAAAATCACAGGTAATATGTATGATGTATTCATTTTTTCGATCAATTGATGAAACCAACACCAACAAAACAAGTTTGTTTTATCTTTTATATGTACGATGATCTGTTTTCCCGATGCAAAAATTTTTTTTATTTTTTCAATTATTTGTGTATATCATGTTCTTAATTATCTATTAATAATTTATCTTCACAATTCAATCGTATGCTTAAGGATTTAATCCAAAATTGTATATATTTTTTTTATTTATGTCTCATAACTCATAAATTGTACTTTTTATTCAATTATATATTAAATAATAATGTATTGACCACCTCTCAAAATTCATATATTCTTGATATTCTTTAAAAAAACAGAACCTAAACAAAAAATGAATTGTAGCTTCCGATTTAATAAAATAAAACTACTGAGATTAATGTATATTGTAGTCATTTAATCTGTTACTCAAGAAACCAGGAGCATGATAATATTTTAGTTAACAAACTTATAGTGGATGGCTTCATAAAATAACTCAAACAATTTGATTTTAGTTTTGTAGAGTGTATCATATGCTTTATTTTTTTCCATGTAATATTCTTATTATTTAATCATTTTCTAGAATCATGTCTAATTATTAATGGCCGATTATTGATAATTTTATACACATGATAACACAAATTAGTATAAATTATTACATATTATTTATTTAATCACGTATTCATTTAGTTTAGTGAAAACGTCAAGTTTCAGTTCCTACAAACCGTCGTCTTTCCTGGTAAGTCGTAAATGATTTTTTTTTCTAATACTTTATTGACTTATTTATTTTGTTAAGCCCATAATATTTTTTTAATATTTATAAATACATAATTAACATCCATTGATTTAGCTCAAGTATTAAACTATCCGAATTAAATTTTTCATGTAATTGTCTTATTATTTAATCAATTCCTAAATTAATATCTAATTATTAATGACAAATTATTGATAATTTAATACACATGATAACAGGGATGGATCTAGGGGGCGCCGGGGGGCGGTCGCCCCCCTGGGGATTGAATTTTTTTGTATTATATGTGTCGAAAATTTAAGATTTATGCCTTAAATCGTTAAATTTTGTCATTTCGCCCCCGTTGGGATTCTAAATTCCGCTGCCCTTATCTAATGGAAAATTTCGCCCCCCTTGGGACGAAATCCTGGATCCATCCCTGCATGATAACACAAATTAGTATAAGTTGTTACACATTATTTATTTAATCACATATTCATATAATTTAGTAAAAAATATCAAGTTACAGTTCCTACAAACCGTCTTCTTTCTTAGTAAATCGTAAACGATTCTTTTTTTCTTTAATATTTTATTAACTTATTTATTTTATTAAGCCCATAATATTTTTTTAATATTAATAAATACATAATTAACATCCATTGATTTATCTCAAGTATTAAACCATTCATATTAATTTTTCCATGTAATTGTCTTATTATTTAATCAATTCCTATATTAATGTCTAATTATTAATGGTCAATTATTGATAATTTAATACACATGATAACACAAATTAGTATAAATTGTTACATGTTGTTTATTTAATCACATATTCATATAATTTAGTGAAAACGTTAAGTTCAATACCTACAAGCCGTCTTTTTTCCTAATAAGTCGTAAAATATTCTTTTTATTTAATACTTTATTGACTGATTAATTATGTTAGTTCTTAGGTAATCATGTTTTAAATCAATAATAATATATCTTAGTTATATGTTCTTAAAAATAAAATTATTTTTAATAATTTAGTTCTTATTTGTTTATATATATATTTCTCACCATTTTTTTGAAAACTTATAGATATTCATAAAAATGTAGTAAATATCTAAAACATACAATAATATTTAGGTTTATATTGATTAATTAATCATATGTTTGTAAACCTTCTATTGTTTCTTAAGTTTAAATGAGTTTTTTTTTAGAAAATTTTAATATATCTTAATATTAATCATTACTTTATTTACAACTGGTGATTTAGTTCAAAATCTTTATTAAATATTAATTACAAGGAAATTATCATATAACATAATAATTTGTATTGACATCATGAGTTAAAATTAATGGAATATTAATTATATTTCATTACACGTATTATCATAAAGTAATACCCATTCAATTGTATAAGTAAATACATATATTATAATTAATTTCATGTTCATATTTTTTAATCAAAACTTTTTATTATGAACTAATCTTTTTATTAAATATTAGAGATTATTATTCAAGTTCTGTGTGCATATAATTAGTTTATCATTTTGTTTTTTTTAATTAAAATTTAATTTTATGTATCTTTTGTATGTGCATTTAATTTTAGCTGAAATTCAATGAATAATGAAATTGACTTATACCGTCAAATTATGACTGTCAGTTATGTTTAAACAAACAATTTTTCCTATAATATACTGTTAATTTGTTCTATTATATGGTTAATTTTTTATGTTGTGTTATTTTTAAGCTGATATTGAATAGTGATGAAGCTAAATAGTCCAGAAATCATCAACCATGATCAATCTCCACATCAGAAAAACGCACAAGGTATGCATTTTGTTTAATATGAATTTATATTTTTTATACATTGAAATGTTTAATATATTTTTTTTAACCAACAATATGCAGTTTACAATTTTATTTTATTTTGCTTAAATGTTAACCTACTTATTTCATGTTTCAATTTCTTGGGCAGGCAATAAAGATTCTGAAATGAATAGACTTATAAACATGGCTTTGTCATCAATTTTTTGTTATTTTTATTAAAATTATTCATTACTATTGTATATTATTATAAGTAGTATTATATATTTCACTTTTGATTTGTTAAAAAAATATTATTCTATGTCAAAAACAGTTAGTGGATCGAGCAGTCAGCATATAAATGAGTATAATGTTGGAAATTTCTTTAATTTTTTCAACAAAATTTCTTTAATTTTTTTCCTGTTATTATTGAACCCTAAACATTAAATAATGAACCCTAAACCATGACCTATTCGGGCCGGGTGAACCATGAACCAGTCGGACCGGGTATAAAATATTTCATTAAGGGTACTAAGATAAATTTACACATCTAAAGGGTGTTCACCCCGGGGTGAATCACCCCATTTAGCATTGCCATATTTTTTTTGTGAACCGGTCAATTTTGATATGTAAAGTGTAATTTTTTTAATTTTTTTATTGTTTAGTTTCAATAATTATATTGTTTTAATAATGATAATAATTAACTAATAATAAAAAAATAAAATAAAATGAGTACTAAAAGTATACACCGTGATCTTCTGACTTGTCTGATCTTCTGATCTTCTTGACTTGTCTGATCTTCTAATCTTCTGACTTCATATTGAGTTCCCCCTCAATATATGACCTAACTAATACATCAGCCGTTTATACATCTCAGCTGGTCATCCTATCCTGATTTCTAAGTCATCAGTCAGCTAACAGGTCTGACTGGTCCTATTACAACCTGTTTTGGAACTTCCATCAAAACTACAAATTTCCCAACAATTTTCTCTTTTTTTATGGAACCAAAATAGTTAATCAGAAAAATAGATAGCCAAAAAGAATGTAAAGAACAAAAATAACAGTTCAGAAGACAATGAGAAGTTGTCTTAGGATCAGAAAGGTAGTGCATTTTCATTGATGATGGAAGGATTACAAGTACAATGAAAAAGCAAGTAGATACTTATCTATATGATCCTATCAGGAGTCTTCTGAACCAAACTTCAAAAGGAGAGGAGATCAGCTGGAATAGCAAAAATCTTGTACATTCTTTGCAGCAAGGCTTTCAGTCTGTCTCGTTCAATGATGTCTCCTTTCCTCGCAAAGTCGTAGAACAACTTTTTGAAGCCAATCGGGTCGAGGGATTTGTCAGATCGAAGGGGCGGGATCATGGTTACAAATCTGGGTGCAGAAGGCATCAAGGTCATGATCTTGCCTTCATGCATCAGAACCTTCTAAATTTTTTCGTATTTAGTCTCTAGCCAGTTCAGAAACTCAGCATCAAAAGCGCCTTGATCTGTGTGTTCTGGTATTTTTTGCAGGATGTACACATCACTTAACCAATTAACCTTGATCCTGGTCCATTATGGAATCAGATCTTATCGAGCTACCAGAATTTCTTCAACCTCTTCAGGTAAGGCACGTTCTTCCCAGCCCCCTCTCTTATGCAGCAACAACTTTCTTATTTTGTCTTCTGACATATGTTCTGCTCAGCCCTGCAGCATCAACAAACTTCTTCTTCTTGATGGCAGCCTCAATGACTCTCTGTCTTATTTGTTGTTCTTCTTTCTGTGCAGCTTTCATCTGCGATTGAGAACGAGTCATAATTGACTTCTGACTCGGCTTCTTTACCTGTTTGGCTTTCTGTTGTTTCCTCTCTTCAGCCTCAGTCTCTACAGTTTCTTCTTCTTATAGCTTTCTTGCCAGCTAAGACTCTTGGCCTGATCTTCAGAATCAAATCTTTTCTGAACATTTGAAGAAAAGTCTTCAATTTTGTCAACCTTTGTAACCAGTTCACCAAGGGAAGATTTCTGTTCAGCTATGGCCCTATCTTAAGTCTCCAACAACCTGCTATGTTCTTCGATTGTCTGGAACATGTCAACTAGCTCCGTATCTGGAGCCTCAGCAGTTGTTTCCTCCACAATGACAAGTGTTAAACCCCGACCAGATGAAGTTGTAGCCTATTTTTCTGATCCTTCTTCCCCCTTTTTGGTTACTTCAAAAAAGTTCGTCAGACGAATGTTCAGGGCTTTGAATTCTCTCATCACCTCTTCTTTCAGTTCTTCGACGGCCAACGGGGTTATATGCACATTTGAAGTTGTGGGCGCAGGTCCCATGATTCTGCTCAAAACTGATTCCAAAGATTTTCTGGCCTTGCTTATGGAGCCTTCAAATCTCCTTCAGACAGCGTCAAGGCTTGTATCAGTCTTCTCCAAAGAAGAGTAAACACTCTCCAGAAGGATTCCAATGTCAGAAACAATAGAAACTTCAACTGCAAGTTTATCTGATAGTGAATCTATGCGCTTCATCACTCTTTCAGATATTTCGTCGTGCATGTGCAACAGCTTTTCGATTGTCATCTTTCGTTCTGCTTCGACCAATGCCTGCTGTTCCTCTCTGAATCTGTCCATCAGGTTCTGTGCCAGACTATTAAATTGTGAATCAACAGATGCCTTCACCCATCTTGAATAGTCTTCGAAAGAAGGACTAGGGATTCAGCAGATAAGGTAACAACCTGTCCAGATATTGACACCCCAATAGTTAGGGACTCATCTGCAGCACCCTGGACTGGTTCATCGGCTGCTTGCTCATACTCCAAGAATTTATGAGCAAACTTTTCTTCCTCCTCATAAATGCCAAGTTTCTGATGCACCAACCATCCGATAGCCTCATCAGATGCCAACTCCGTAGCACTGGATACACCAGCATTCAGCTTGGCCCTCTTCTCCAAATCAACAAAATAATCAGACTCCAAGGCTTCCATCAGAATGAGAAAATCTTCAATATCCGTGAGTCTGATATCTCTCCAGAAGACAATTTCCTCCATTTGCTTTCTGATCCCCGGATGGTTAATTAGATCAGGAAAGTTCTTATCCAAAAAAACATTCATCTGTCTCCATAAGAAATACAGTGTGGAGTGTTCTTGTTCAGGTGATTCCAGGATAGTCTTCTTGTTGAATGGATTGTGGGAGACAGAGACAAACATGTCTTCTCTCTCTTCATCCTCCTGCATCTCCTGATCAGGTTCTTGACCAGGTGGGATCTCCTCAGATGGTTTTTTGGGTGTGGGTGTTGGAGTTTGTGTGGTTTCTGCAGGTGGGGTTGGCTCAGTTGTGGGAATCTCTGATTGAGCAGTATGTAGGTTGATTTGTCTGGGGGGTGATGGTAGGGTGATTTCTGGTTGTGGTGATGGAGGAGTGGGTGATCTGGGTATGTGAGTAGGTTCTCCTCCTTTAAATAGAGAGCTCAGGTGAGCAGAACCAGATGGTTCCGACTCATCCTGGGCCTCTTCCAGCCTTTCCTCCTCTTCTCCACCTTCACCTTCTTCTTCTCCAGCAATGGTCACAACCTCCATCTGATATAGTCAGATCCCTTCCCGTGCTGACTGTGTGCTTAGAGCTCACACCAGTCTCTCCACCAACTAACTCCACAATTTGCTCCTCAAGTTGCTTTTCAGCAGATTCCAAAATCTCCACATCACTATCCTCATCTTGTAGGCCTCTAGATGACATCCCCTTTTTCTTTGGAAGCATTGTAGTGAGCTTCCTTTGCCTTTTCTCACTCATATCTTTAGTTTTTCGAGCAGGCTTTGTTGCCATATGCTTCCTTTTCACGGCTCTTTTGCGAGACTGACCTTGTGCCTCTGATTGCACATATGGAGTTTGTGCCTTGTCTTTCTTTGTCTTGGGCATGTAGGGGGCAATATCATCATCTCTTTGCCCTGATAACTCTTCATCTCTTGAGAGAAGAGCTTTGTACTTTGGTGGATAAGTCTTTCTGCCTTGTTCTGACCATCTGTAGTCAGGAAGCTTATCAGCTAGGATGAGAGAGACTTTTTGGATGTTACTAATCTTCTTGGATATCACAACATGATTCTTTTCATTGATCATAAACTTATCTGTCTCATGTAGTAATCTGTGCTTGAACAATCCCAACCAGTTCATATCCCATGCCTTCTCAATAATGGCAGTCATCACACTTTGCTTCTGACGGGTCAAGGCATCAGGACTGAAAGCAATTCCTAGAATTACTTTTGAGACAATCTCAAAGAGTATTCTGTAGGTCCCAAACGGGTTTCGTGAGGGCAGAAGTCTAGAGGGGAGGGTGAATAGACTTCTGAAAACTTTTCGTGCAAGATCAGGTGTGATGGCAGGTTGCCTGATCAGAGTTCGAGTGAATCAGTTTGGACTGATATCCAACTTACTGATCGCCTGATGGCAGATCAGTTCAGTGTCTATCAGTTTAACTTATGTGCGGAAGCTAGTTTAAACCCGTGTGAAAAACCAATTTTATATAATCAGATTCTGACGTCTGTTTTCAATCAGCTGACTGAAATGTCAAACTGATCAGATCAGTTACTTGGTGCAGACTGATCCTAACTCAGAATATGTATGCAATTTTAAGTCAAGTTGTGTGCAATAGTGTAAAGCAGTTAGAAACAGATAAATGCACACAAGATTTTTATAGTGGTTCGGACAACCAGTCCTACGTCCACTCTTCCCTATCACAAGGGGCACCAACTTAACCAACTTAACCAACTAGACTTAGTTTAATGTGTTAGCCCAACACAGTACAACCAACAAATGTTTCAAGAGTTCTCACACAACCGATCCCAGAAATCAGAACTAGAAACCCTAGTCTGAAATCTTGCAAAACAAACTTAACCTAACTTTGGGTTTGGGTAAGATTTGTTGTTTTTTCCAACTGGAATTCTATCCTAGTTTTGAGGTAGCCTTAAGCTAGAGGATAAAAATTCTATGCTAAGAACTAATGAGATGAACACTTATAAAATAAACTTGAATATGTGTTCTTCGTGCTGAAATTTGCTTATGGCTTGAGCTTGATGATAATTTCCGTGTCTTCACTCTGAAGAGCAATCCCATATTTATAGACCTCGAAATCAAAGAGCCGTTGAAGAGCAATTTGAATTTCAGGCTATTTTTTATAGGTTGCAGGATGGATGTGACGTGCTTCAGGAACGGCATGGCCGAAAGCGTGTATATTTGTCCTTTATAGCCATTTGACTTATGCAGCGCCGAGTCCCGCATTGTCAGCTCCGTACGTACGTGTCTCGTTCTCATTGGTTAATAAGTACACTTTTCAGTGTTTGTTCTACCAACTAAAGTTGACATTCTTCTTGTTCTGATTGACAACGTATGACCTGGTGTAACATCAGTTGACACTTGGTGTGAGCTGACCTGATCAGATAAAACTGATCAGTCTACCTGATAGAGTCTTCTGGTGCAAGTTATCTTAGCTCAACTAGCAGACTCGGCTGATATAGGTCTTCTGGTCTTGATCTTCTGACCTTATCTGGTCTTCTGACCTGGTCATCAGATCTTCTGACCTCATCTAGTCTTCTGACCTGACCTATACATATTGAGTACCCCCTCAATATGTGACCTATCTTTTACATCAGCTGTCTATACATTTCAACCGGTTATCCTAACCTGATTCTAAAGTCATTAGTCAGCTAACAAGTCTGACTGGTCCTATTACAAACTGTTTTGGAACTTCCATCAAAACTGAATACAAATTTCCCAACAATTTCCCCCTTTTTGATGGAACCAAAACACTTAATCAGAAAAATAGGTAACCATGCAGAAAGTAAGAATATGAACAACAGAAATCAGAAGACAATGAGATGTTGTCTTAAGATCAAAAAGGTAACTTGTTTCATTGATAATTAGTTTGGAGATTACAAGTACAAGGGTTACCTATCATCTGATCTACAGAATATATCTTCTGACTTCTTCAAAATGAGATTCTCTGAAGATATGCTGGAATATTGAAAATCTTGTACATCCTCTGCAGCAAGGCCTCCAGTCTTTCTCTCTAAAAAATATCACCTTTCTTGCAAAATCGTAGAAGAGCTTTTTGAATCTGACTAGGTCAAGAGATTTATCATCTCGGAGTGGCGGAATCATCATTTCAAACTTGGGTGCAGAAGGAATTAAAGACATAATCTTTCCTTCCTGCATTACCACCTTGCAGGATTTCGGGTATTTGATCTCCAGCTAATTTAGAAACTCCGCGTCGAATACTCCTTGATCAGCATGTTCTGGCATCTTCTGTAAGATGTATACATCGCTGAGCCAGTTGACCTTGATTTTTGTCCACTCAGGAATCAAGTCCTTTCGAGCTACCAGAATTCCTTCTACTTCTTCAGGAAATGATCTTTCTTCCCAGTCAATTTCTTCTGCTGCAACTGCCTTCTTATTTTGTCGCCTAACATAGGTTCGGTTCAGACCGGCAACTTCAGCAAGCTTCTTTTTCTTGATCGCCGCTTCGATGACCGCTTGTCTCATTTGCTGTTCTTCTTTATCTGCAACTGTTACCTGCGATTGAGAACGGGTCACGATCGGCTTCTCTACTGGCTTCTTGATCTGCTTGGCCTTCTGCTTTCTCTGTGCTTTCTCTTCTGGCCCAGCAGATTCTTCTTCTTCTTGCAACTTCTTGGCCAATTCAAGACTTTTAGCCTGATCATCAGATTCCAATCTTTTCTGAACAGAAGAGGAGAAGTTTTCAATTTTATCAACTCTGGCAACAACCTCTGATAATGCTGACTTCTGCTCGGTGCTCTTGTCCTTCCCCCTTTTTGGTTGAATCAAAAAGGTGTGACAGCTTGTTCAGAGCCCTAAATTGACTCGTCATCTCTTTCTTAAGTTCCTCTACAGCAAGAGGAGTGATCTGAACGGTTGCAGAAGAAGGTGCGGGACCCAGGAGCCTGTTTAATCCAGATTCTATGGCCTTCCTGGTCCTCTCTACAGTAACTTCAAATCTCTTCCAACCCAGATCCAGGCAAGACTCAGTCTTCTCCAAGAATCCCCAGACACTTTCCAGTAGGATCTGCGTTTGTCCAAGCATGTCTGGAGTCTGAGCTTCTCAGAAGAGGATCAACCCTCTGCATCACAGAGCTGAGGATAGAATCATGCATATGGGTGATTTTATCAACTGTCAGTTTCCTCTCTCTGTCAACCAGTTCCTCTGTTCTTCTTCGAACCGCTTCATCAGATCTGTTGCGAGAGTTGTGAATTGTGCATCAATGGAAGCCTTTACCCCATCTTGTATTTTTGATGTCATAAGATCTAGGGTATCAGCACTCACAGTCTGGCTAGATGTTGATGCCTCGCCAAGTTGGGTCTCATCTGCAGCACCCACTCTTGGTTCATCGGCAGGTTGCTCATACTCAGTGAGAGTATCAACAACATCATCCTCTTCCTCCTCAGAAATGCCCAACTTCTGGTGCACCAGCCATTTGATATCAGCATCCGTAGCAAGTTTGGCTGCGCTGGATACACCGACATTCTGCTTTGTCATCTTCTCCAGATCCACAAAATAATCAGACTCCAAGGCGTTCATCAGAATGAGAAAATCTTCAATATCTTTGAGCCTGATGTCCCTCCAAAATACAATCTCTCCGATCTGCTTTCTGATCCCAGGGTGATTGATGACATCAAGGAAGTGCTGGTCCAGAAAAGCATTGACTTGGCACCGCAGAAAATAGATGGTGGAATCTTCTTGTTCAGGCGAGCAAAGTATTGTTCTTGTGTTGAAGGGGTTGTGGGAGATGGGGACATATAGATCATCACCAACAACATATGGTGTGAGCTCCAGTTGAGCGGGTTCTGGGGCAGGTGATGGTGTTTGTTTTCTGGGTGAGGGGGTAAGAGAAGGAGAAGGAGTAAAGGGTGATTTGGGAGAAGGTTCAGGTGACAGTGATTTGTGGGTTATGGGTGAAGGTGTTTTGGAAAGGGGTGTGGGTGATCTGGGGAAGAAAGTGGGTTCATGGCCCTTGAATAGAGAACTCAGAAGAGCTGAGTCAGAAGGGTCAGACTTAGTCTGAGCCTTCTCGGCTTGTATATCAGTCTCTCTGGCCTCCGTCTGAACAGGTTCTTCCACCAGCACCATTTCCTATCCTGTTGGCAGATCTCCTTCAGTTTCTATGATCTCCACATCACTGTCCTCATCCCTAAGACCCTCAGAAGGCATTCCAGCCTTCTTTGGCAGCAATGTTGTGAGCTTCTTCTGACGCTTCGCACCTGCATCAGAAGGCTTACTCACAGCTTGTTTCCTCTTTGCAGTTCTAGCCGTCTGCACAGATGATGTTGCCTTAGTCTTTGGCACATAAGGAGCTGGGTCATCATCTGATTGTCCAGGCAATTCCTCATCCTTAAGCAAAATTGCCTTAAACTTCTCCAGGTATGGTTTCCTCCCAATATCTGACCATGGATAGTTGGGGATCTTATCAGCAAGGATGATGCTGACTTTGTGGATGTTGCATATGTTTTTGGTCAGCACCACCTGGTCCTGCTCATTCACAGCAAATTTTGTTGATTCTTGCAGCAATCGATTTTTGAACAACCCTATCCAATTCATATCTGGGGCCTTCTCGATGATGGCAGTCATGACATGCTACTTTTGCTGGGTTAGGGGATCTGGGCCAAAAGCAATCCCCAGAATGACCCTCGAGACGATCTCGAAAAGCAGCCTATATTTCCTTCGGAGGTAGGGAACCTTGACATTTGTAATGTTTGAGTTGTTCCCAGGCCTCAGTAGCACTTTCTGAAGATACTCTTTATCAGACATCCCAACATTGAATTCATCAGGGTAGTTTCTGCCCATTGGAAGTCCAAATATCCTTTGCAAATCCGCATTTGTGACATCAATCTTGTTGCCACCGACGAAGGAATATAGTTCCTTGTTGTTCATCTCTTCCAATTTCCACAAAAACTCTAGGGATTCGATTATTGATACACTGTCTAAGTTCCTATAGCAAAACTGTTGTATTCCACATGCTCTCAAGCACTCAATTATCTCCATCGATTCCGGATCGCGAGTGATGTTGAAATAGACATATTTTTCATCGATGACGTGCTTAAGCATAGAGGAGTAATCACATGATTGTGTAGATGCCATTATCTGAAAATATATCACCATATAAACATTTATCAGTGATTTATCATAAGTGTAGGCATACACAAACAAAACAAATACCATATATACCAGAAAAAATTGTAACCATAACACACAGTACATATGAAATACCAAATATTAAACACTGCTAATTACCAAGGAAGCGATTTGATTAATTTTTGAAGAAAAGAAAGGATCGCTTGAGTAATTTTGAAAGTGTTGATTATTTTCTGGAAACTGAATGCGTGTTTGAATGTAGAGAAGATGAAAAGGTTCCAGAAATGGTATTTTAGGGTTTATATAAGTGAGAGGGAAAATAAAGCTTTGTACGAAAGATTTGAAAACACTTGAGTGTCCTTGATGTTAATCGGACGATCAAGATTGAGCGGTTGAAAAGTAATTAAATCGTGTGGTCAAGGATTAAAAGCGGCAGACTTTTGGACTTAAAAGTTCGTAATAAATGTATTTAATACAAAAATCCCACGTCCGCATTTAATGCTTGCAGGCATGACGTCATACAGTAATGGGAGCAATATTAGCTAACATAGAATAGGCATAAAAATAAATCAGAAAACTTATCTGACTGACTGATATTGTAATCAGTCAGTTGCCACTGTGTTCTGATCTAGTTGGCCTGATTACTGTTGACCTTACTGATGGTAGCCTATCCCTTAGTACTTCCCAACAATGTCCCACTTATCTGATGGTAGCATATCCCACTTATTTGATCAGATTTCTACTGATCCAATTTGATGATCCGCTTATCTGATACCAGACGAACTGCTGATCCAACCTGATATCAGAAGGATCTGCTGATCTAATCTGATCCAATCTGCTGATCAGATTTCTACTGAACCATTCTGATCAAGTCAGGCCTTGGGATGTGTGCAAATCTCCCGTCAAAGCCTCATCCTCGGGGAGTCGAAGAGTCGCCTCGATTCCCTAAGTCGGCGTGATGTGACAGTCCCGCAATGATGGCCTGACGTCACACTTCGTGAACTAATCCAACCAGCAGTCGCGTATCAGCTACGCGCTGTCCTTGCAAAGTCAATTTCTCTGAGGGGCCTCGAGAGTTCAAATTTTGTATTTCTACCCCTGTCCTTCCTCTATAAATAGAACGAAAGTTTTAGACACACAACACAACCCATTTACCATACTTATCGTTCCCAAGCTTGCACATGAGAAATTCCGGTGAGTCCTTAATTTCGGCAAGTCCTCCGGAAATAGTCTTCTCCTACCCCACACAAATGACCTCCGGTTCTCAGTCCAACTCTGTGCTTCCCCCTTTATGATCTCGTCTCCATCGGAGGATGATCATACGGCCATTGCTAAGCTTCACTACCACCGAGGTGGCAGATCTGCTGCCGGCAACATGGAGGTCTCTTCCTAGCCGTCTGTGCCTTGTGCGTCGATCGAGATGGCGATGTTAATGTCAATGAGCACTTTCTGACATGTAATATGGATTTAGTATACGATCTTGATCAGGCTAAATCCCATGAATTACATGTATGACACTTGTGTTCATGTATGACACTCGTGTTCATTTAAAGCGGGAAGTCTAATTGAGTTTAGGATTAGGGTTTAGGGTTTATCTTTCGACCTCCGGGTCTATTGTAATGAAAATTTCGACCTCCGGGTCTTTATTAATGAAATTCTCATTTAATTCCATTGTTGTGTAGATTCGATTTCCTTATGCAAAATTTGTCTTGTCCTTGTTGTCTTAATATTTATGCATCTTGTTAATCTGATCAGTTCCCCCTACATCTGATATTTCTTTTCTGATCAGATCTGATCAGTTGAGGTACCTTACTCAACTGATCCTCCTTAACCTGGTTAGTCCCTTAACCAACTGGTTCTGGAGACCAGTCCACCAAACATTTCTGGTGCACTTTCTCCAAGGTCCAGAAGCCCTAGCTCATTACAGAGTTCTCTGAATCTGACTTCAGCTAGTGGCTTGGTTAAGATATCAGCTATTTGCTTATCAGTATGGATCTTTTTCATTTTGATGTGCTTCTTTTCAACATGATCTCTTATAAAATGGTGTCTGACATCCACATGCTTGCATCTTGTATGTAGAACAGGATTCTGAGTTATTGCAATAGCACAATTACTGTCACAGAATATAGGTACGTTCATAGCTACAATGTTATAATCCCTCAGCTGCTGACTAAGCCAGAGCAGTTGGGAACAACAGCTTCCTGCAGCCATATATTCTGCTTCAGTAGTAGATGTGGCAACTGATGTCTGCTTCTTTGAAAACCAAGAGATCAGTTTACTACCTAAGAACCGACATGTACCTGAGGTTGATTTTCTGTCTATTCTGCAACCTCCATAATCAGAATCAGAATACCCACTAAGCTCTAGATTATCATCTGATGGGTAGAATTAACCAAGGTTTACTGTCCCCTTCAGATACTTAAGAATCCGCTTAGCTGCATCCAGGTGACTTTGCATTGGATTTGCTTGAAATCTTGCACATATACCTACTGCAAAAGTTATATCTGGTCTGCTGACAGTAAGGTATAGTAGAGATCCAATGAGAGCCCTGTATTCTTTTTGATTAGTTTTCTGACCATTCTCACCTGGATCCATCTTGAATCCAGTCATCATAGGAATTTTGGCTTTCTTACAGTTCTGAATTCCAAACTTAGCCAACAGATTCCTAGTGTACTTTGCCTGGCAGATGAATATATCTTCTGTACTTTGCTTAACTTGAAGACCCAGAAAGTAATTCATCTGACCCATCATGGACATCTCGAACTTCCCTTGCATCAGTTTGCTGAATCTGTCACATAGATTCTTGTTGGGAGATCCGAAGATGGTATCGTCCACATAGATCTGAACCATCAGAATATCTTCTCCATCTTCTATTCTGAATAAGGTTCTATCCACTATTCCTTTAGTGAATCCACTGTTTATCAAGAACTGAGATAGTGTATCATACCAGGCTCTAGGAGCTTATTTCAGGCCATAAAGAGCTTTTCTTAAACGGTACACCTGGTTGCCTTTTTCAAAGCCAAGAGGTTGTTCAACATAAACTTCCTCAGCTAGTACCCCATTTAAGAATGCACTTTTTACATCCATCTGATACACAATAAACCCTCTGTGGGCAGTATAAGCCAGAAACAGCAGAATGGCTTCCAGGCGAGCGTCTGGTGCAAAGGTCTCATCATAATCAATTCCTTATGATTGTGAATACCCCTTAGCAACAAGTCTTGCCTTATTTCTGGTTATGATATTATTCTCATCTCTCTTGTTCTTGAATACCCACTTTGTGCCAATCACATCTTGATGAGTTGGTCTGTCCACCAGTTTCCACACTTGATTCCTTTCAAACTGCTCTAATTCTTCTTTCAAGGCTAGGATCCAGCTAGCATCTTGTAGAGCTTCTTCTATGGTGGTTGGTTCCTTCAAAGACAGATAACAACAATATATGGCACTTTCACCAACCTGATGTCTAGTCTGGACTCGGGCATTCAAATTGCCAATTATCAGATTAGTTGGATGGTCAGATAACCAATTCCTTCTTTTCTGATTTATATCAGTTTGGATGTCATCATCCTCATCTGATATTGAGTCACTAGCAGGTGGGATTGGTGCAATAATAGGATCCACTTGACATGGACAAGTCTCAGCTGATGTTGGAATCATCATGTGCTGATGTCTGTCCGTAGGAACATCAGGTGTTTCCCCTGAACCAGATGGTTCAGTTGTTACTGTCTCAGCTGTTCCAGCTTCTTCATCGACAGTTGTACATACCTTTGGGTCTGATTGACCTGGTGAACCAGTAAGATCAAGTTCTGGAACATACACTGTTACGTGATCTGATCTTTTTTCCTTAATACTTAGCTGATCCATTTTCTGTGCATCAGGTACCGATTGATCTGGTACTGCTTGTTCTGAGGTAGATTTCTCTTGTTTAGAAGATGTCTCATCAAATACCACATGTGGTGTTTCTTCCACAACTAGGGTTCGCCTATTGAACACCCTGAAAGCCTTGCTGGTTGAGGAATATCCTAAGAATATACCCTCATCTGACTTGGCCTCAAAGGTTTTCATCTGACTCTTCCCATTGTTGTGTATGAAACACTTGCACCCAAAAACATGGAAGTAAGAAACACGAGGTTTTTTACCCTTCCACAGTTCATAGGGTGTTTTGAAGAGAGCCTTAGTCAAAGAACATCTGTTCTGAGTGTGACATGCAGTGTTGATGGCTTCTGCCCAGAAACGGTTTGGAGTGGCATGTTCAGCTAACATAGTACGAGCAGCTTCTTTGAGTGTTCTGTTTCTCCGTTCTGCTACTCCATTCTGTTGTGGTGTTCTTGCAGCTGATGTTTCATGCTGTATTCCAAACTTAGTGCAAAAGTCAGTAATAAAGGAGTTCAGAAATTCTGTACCTTTATCGGATCTGATTTTCATAATACTGACACCCTTCTCATTTTGTAATCTTTTGAGCAGCTAGGGTATCTTTGTTGTTGTCTCATTCTTCTTATATAAGAATAACACCCAGGTAAACTTGGAATAATCATCCACGATCACCAGAGTGTACTTGCGTCCGTTGAGACTTACTGGTGTAACTGGTCCGAATAAATCCATATGGAGCAGTTGCAGTACTCTGCTGGATGCTGGTCTTGGGATTCCCTTGAATGAGGCTTTTACCTGTTTTCCCTTCTAACATGCGAAACATGTCTTATCCTTAGAGAATACCTCATTCGGGAGACCCTCAACCAAAGACATCCTTGCTATCTTGTTAAGAGTTTTAAAGTTTAGATGGCTCATTCTCTTGTGCCAGAGCCAACTGCTGCTTTTGGAACTCTTAACAATCAGGCATGCATTTCTTGGACAACTGTTCCAATCTGTAGTATAGATCGTTCATTTCCTCTTACCAGTTAACAAAATCTGTTGAGTAGCTTGATTCTTGATAGTGCATTGATCAGTCGAGAACTCAACACTGAATTCGTTGTCGCAGAATTGTGAAACTGATAATAGATTATGCTTCAAACCATCGACAAACAAAACTCCAGTAACCTGTACATCATCATTCTCTAAGGTTCCGAATCCTCTGGTAAAACCAAAGTTATCATCACCAAAGAGTACACGTGGGCCTTCTTGTTCTACGTAAGAGCTGAAGAGATGTTTGCTTCCAGTCATGTGCCTTGAGCATCCACTATTGATGTACTAGAGAGTTGCTTGTACACCTCCTTTATTGGCCAAACCCAAGCGAACCTGCAATCAAATCAGGCTTTAGGTACCCCAGTAGACTTGGGTCTTGGGGGGTTAGAAATACCTTTTGGGATCCAAACAAATCTGGCACCTTTGTTGAAAACAGAGGGCTTGATTTGTCTCCCATACATATCTACATAATCATATGTTTCTTCATATGAAATTTGGTCAGTATGATCATGAGTGTGAGCCTTGGATGACTCAGAAGACTTGGGCTTTTTCATTGATATCTGTCTTCTTTTAATCCAGTGGGCTCAGGTGCAGCAGCCCTAGGTTTCTGATTATAAGGGTAGGTACGAGTGCTACCATTAAAAGATTCATATCTTTTTGGCATATCTGGTCTCAGCAGTTTACCCTTAGCTTGCTTGTTAGGCAGCTTGACCTGATTAGGTTTCAGATCAGATTTCCCTTTGAGAGGTTGTCTTTTCTGATTCCTAATCTGCTGATCAGGTTGAGGTTTCTTCAGAAGAAGATGGTTCTTCTGTTGATTCCTCGGCTGATGCTTGATCAGTTGGGGTCCATTTCTGTTCTCTTTCTGATCAAACACTTGCCTTACTTGTTCAGCAGGTCTGTTTCCCTTATCTGATACAGATTTTGCTTTTCATGTATCTTGATCAGAAACTCGTTTGATTACACTTTTCTGAAGTGAACCAGACGGGGCTTTTGAGGATGCAGAAGGGTTTTTATACCCAATTCCCTTCTTATTAGTTGACGTTCGAAAATAGTTGTTCAGATCTTGAACGGTCTTAGAAGATTTTGTGAAAACCTCTATTTTCTTACGCAAACTATCCTCAGTTGTTTTTAGACTCTCATGCAGTCGGAAGAGTTCATCAAACTTAGCTTGTAGGATTTTGAGATCATCAGCTTGTTGTTTGTTAATAACTAGTTGTTCTTTAACCAGTTTACCCTGATCAGTAGAACTGACTTTCAGAAACTCCAGTTCTGCAGTCATCTTCTGAACAATCTCAACTAATTTTAGTTCAGCAGCTTTTATGATAGCATTTTCTTTAACAAGTTGAATGTTCTCAATCCTTAGCTTGTCGTTCTCAGCTTCCACTATTGTATAAGTGTTTACTGCATTGGAGAGATCATCAAGCAATTGCTCACTGTAGAGCTGCAGATCAATCTCTCTAGTAGGTGTGCTCAGCACAGCTGGTGTGGAAACAGAAAACACAGATGGTTTAGAAGATACCTCAGATTGATCTTCTTCCTTGGCCATGAGGCAGATATCATCATCAGATGAGAACATCAGATCATCTTAGTCGTTGAAATCATCAGCATTGCTCATCAGGCAGAAGTCCTCCACAAATGAGTAACCTGAATCTTCTGAAGGCAGATAAGAGTCATCCATTTCTGTAGTGTCAGCAACCATAGCTTTCCTGTCTCTGTATCGTTGTTCTCTCCTGTTCCTCTTATCTTCTCTTTCTCTGGGTGTCAGGTCAGGGAAGTCTGCACTGTAGTGACCTGGTTTCTGGCAGTTGAAGCAGACTCCTCTCTCCACTGAACTTCTTCTGGCAGGTGAGTCATGTCTTCTGTATGATCTGTCAGGTGACTTCCTGGCCTGTCTATGATCTGAATATCTCCTAGGGATGGAAATGGGGCGGGTTAAAACCCAGACCCGACACGAATCTACCCCGAATGGGGCGGGTTAAAACCGGTCAAACGGGTTTCGGGGCGGGTTAAACCCGGTCAAACGGGTTTTTTGTCGGGGCGGGGCGGGTCGTGGTTTTAGGCAAACCCGCCCCGTAACCAGCCCCGTATATATATATATATATATATATATATATATATATATATATATATGTAATTTTCTAGGGTTTGTATTAGTAATTGTTTCCAATTTCTATCTTCAACCACTTTCCCGTTTCTAATTTTCTGCCTCTCACGACTCACTGCGGCGTCCTCCATCTGACCATCTCCTCTCCTCACCCCACCCCACCGCCGCAATCACCGGCCGGTCCGGCCCGCACACCGCCGCCGTAGGCTCGCAGTCCACCACTCACCACTTCCCCAGCGCCCAGCCCGCACCCCGCCGCCACAATCACCATCCCGCCCAGATCCACTGCCTCCACTGCCTCCACGCTTCCTTCTCACGAAAAAAGTTTCTGCTGACCATGACTCACCGTGACCCGACACGACTTCCCTCTCATGGCGAGCGACGACGATAATCGACTCGCCAAGCAAACCGGTACAATTTTTCATCATAAAAACATATTCCCAAAATTCAATCACTGGATAGAAGATTTAAAGAAACAACTCTTAAAGAGTGTAAGTAAAATCATAAACCACTTACATAGGCTTATGCTTCTCTTCTGCTAGAATAACATCATTCGACTTAAGGCCATATCTGTTGTTAAAAACCAAAAAGTTAAATTAGCTTCAATGCAAATAGAAAGATTGCAGATGTGCAACCGTGAATAAAAAGATCTACACAGAGGAGCTGAAGAAATTACCGGAAATATGGATGGAACCAACAATTTTGGGTATGAACAATCTAATAAAAGGGCTAAAATTGCAGGATTTCATAGAGGGATAGGTCCAATATGAATGTTATGATCAACAATTTAAATATTAAATGATGAATTGGTGGTACGTGAATAATAATGCAGTCTTTGATGATTTTTTTAGTGATTGACTCAATGTTTGGTCTCCAAAGTACCTTTCACTATTCTTGTTGGTCCTTTGTGCTGAAATTTCTTATGTGAATGGAAACCTTTCCATCAGTTTGTTGCATTTATGATATAAAACTATTTCTCATCTATATAGATAGCATTTCTCACGCTTTTAAACTTGAATGTACGTGTTATCATCCGTGTTAAAATACAACTGACTAAGACTGTTGTATTCGTACAAGCTTGTTTTGCTCTGTAAGTGTTGACTTGATAACATTTATGTGTGTTCTGATTAGCCTCTTAATCCATCTTGAAAATGTGCTCTTGCTTATGTTCAAACCTGTTGGTAAATCTCTTAGTGTTGATCTGCCTTTAAAATCAATATTCTTCATAGTTTCTTCATAAAAAATTGAGGAAATATTGGAAGTCTGAAAAGGGCGACAAACTGGCTGCTGGAAAATTAGTTGTGTTATCCTAAATCTATATAGTGTTTGATAGTGTTTGATATGTAAATATTTGATATTTGATATTTGATATTTGATAGCTTATAATCTGAATCTGTATAGTTTAAATACTAATCTATCTATATTTTTTTAAAATAGATGGAGTCTAGAGAAGGAGTTGAAGCTAATTCAGTGACTGCTCCATTAAATAATCCTCAAGAAAGTGATGTAGCAACGAATATGACTTCTGGAGAAGGAGAAGATGAAGATCAAGAGCATGATGGTGAAAATGATGATAACTTGGGAGGTGAGAATCAGATTAGTTCAAAAAGAAAGTTTACATCAGATGTATGGATTCACTTTGAAAGGTTCGTGAAAGACGAAACTCAGTATGCCAAGTGTATTCATTGCAAAATAGTTCTCAAATGTCCATCAACTTTTGGGACAACTAGTTTGAGGAACCACTATAATAAAGCTTGCAAGAGTAGACCTAGAAAATGGATATCCGTCAAAGTGTGTTGATGATGAGCAAGAAAGCTAGTGGTGATTCTAGTGAAGAACTTACAACACATGTTTTCAACCAAGAGGGTTCTCGGCGTGAACTTGATAATATGGTTATTTTGCACGATTACCCTCTTAGTATTGTGGACCATGTTGGGTTTCGAAGATATTCATCAAGCCTTCAGCCGTGTTTTAACATGATCTCAAGAAACACACTTAAAAGTGACATTTTGAAGGTTCTGATGATGAAAAGGCAAAATGTTACAAATTGGTGAGCAAACTTAAGTCTCGGATTGCAATCACAACCGATATGTGGACATCGGATAGTAGTAAGAAGGGGTACATGGCAATTACAGGACATTTCATTGATGATTCATGGATTCTTAGAAATATTCTTTTGAGGTACGTAAAATCCTATATTTTTATCTTTTTGATATATTTGCAAATTATATCTCTAATATTTATTTGTTCAACATAGGTTTGTATATGTCCCTGCACCGCATACGGCCGAGGTTATGGCTGTAATTCTTGTCGAATCATTCATGGCTTGGAATATTGAGCAGAAAGTGTCATCAATTACTGTTGATAATTGCTCGACCAATGATGCCATGCTCAAAGCAATACCAGGTAAACTTCCAAAGAAAAACTTTCTTCTAGATGGGAAGGTGTTGGGGAATGAGTTGCACAGATCTATTCGGGGTGAATATTTAAATATAAATTTAATTCTTTAATTATTACTAGCATGAATTAATCCTATATTAATTCAAATAATAATTGCAACAACATATCATGCATATAAAAAGCCACGTAAAACCTACGCATGCGGAATCTACGGGTTTACGTGAACGTACCTCTTGGGATGACAGTGACTTCGGTTGGACGGGCTAACCAAAAGGACTTCCCAAGTATTCCCTTAGCCCTTGCTCAACTATCCGGTGGAAGGACACTTGTCGAACAATTAACAAAAGGAAAAAATAAACTTTGTTGCACCACTTATGTGGATTTGCTAATTTTTCCAGCACATGGAATTGTACTTGGGAATGAAACAATCATCCCCTATTTATAGGAGGGAGGTGGTCGAATTTTTCAGTAGAAAATCAATGTGGGAAAAGACTTTTCTTGATCACCAAGAAATCTTGAATATATCTCCTATATTCTTTTTCCCATAATTAAAATATTCCACAAAAATCCCACTCCTCAACAATATGGTATTTTCGAAAATTAATGTGTGCAAGAATCCAAGATTTGAATCTTCTTGAATTTATGAGATATTCTTGTATTTCAAGAAATACATATCTTCCATAATATCTTTTCAAGAAAATCAAGAAAATCTTTCTTGCCCACTATATTTTCAAAATTTCGAAATTTTCTATATAGATAACCAAGTGGGAGATTTCTTGAATTTAATGAGATAGTCTTGTATTCCAAGAACACATATCTTCATTCCATAACAAAATTCAAAGAAAATCTTTCTCCCTCTTTTATCCATAAATTTTGAAAATTAGAGGAAAAATTAAGCAACAATATTTATTTTATTTTAATCACCTTTTTCAGTTAATGGACTATTTGTTGAGCTACTCAGGGGGCCTTTAGGAGAATTAAGATTGAATCTTCTAATGGATCTTGAATATCTAATATTGAGCCACAATATAATTCAAGCCCTTAAATATTAATTAATCCCACTACATAATTAATATTGCACTATCCATCTTAACCCATATTACAGTCAATATGGCTCCCGATCATTATTTCCCGTGTTTAAGATTATCTAGCCCATTAATTAATTCAAGCCACTGAAATAGCTTTTCGTTAATTAATATCTTTTATCCTTGGTCAAGGAACGGTTCAACATTATTATCCATACCGGAAACAAATTCCACTTGCAAGATTTGGTATGATAAAGCTTATGAACCTCCCAAGGGGGCAAATCAAACAAGCGTACTTGCACACGATTCTTCGTATTAAATCTTAGCAATCACATGTGACCAATAATATTGCCCAAGATAAAAAGTATTGAATCTCTCTTTGATTCGCTACCCATGATAAGTCAAAACAATAGTTACCAATCCCACGTGATCCTATTTAAGGGACGGATGTTAAGAAATAACGAACCACTGAGGTCTAATTCTTCCTTGTTCAGTTCTGAAGAATTTATCCTCCTGTAGGTCCTATTCAGCGCATCAGTCATGCACTAGTGTAATCTCTTGGTCAAGACAAACCAATCTGAGCCTTACATCTCAACCTTTCACGATGGGTTGTTCATTTCCATCTAGGTCGTGAATGGCGTACTTTTAGTTACAAGGGATTTATTAATTTAATCTTACGTGATCCGGTATCACTAAATTAACTACAATGTAACACGTCATTTAATTATTGAACAGATTATGCAAAAAGAAATATACGTAACATTCAATCATATTTAAAGCATCAGTGATAATTTTATTTCAGTAAATAAGTCTGAAAATTCAGTTTCGATTATACAAAGTAAAAAGCATACTTTTCAGTATAATCCCAACAATCTCCCACTTATACTCAAAGTCTGCTTTTAAGTATACTACAACATGTCTCGCGTAGTCCGTGACATCTAATGTCACCTACACGAACCTAATAATTTCTCCCACTTATACTCAAAGCAGATTGGCAACGGTCTTGGCACCCATTCCTTCCACATGTCTCTCGAATGTATTCAGAGGCAGACTCTTTGTGAATGGATCTGCTAGGTTGTCCTCAGACGCTATCTTTGCCATATCTATATCTCCTCTCTTAACGATATCTCGTATAAGATGGTATTTCATTTCTATGTGTTTACTGGCTTTGTGGGCTCTTGGTTCCCTTGAATTTGCAACTGCTCCGGCATTGTCACAATAAAATGATGATTTCTGTTTGGGCAAATTCGGAACCACATCTAAGTCCACTAGGAAGTGCTTGAGCCAAACCGCTTCTTTCGCTGCCTCGTTAGTAGCTACATATTCGGCTTCCATGGTAGAATCTGCGACGCATTTCTGCTTGACGCTTCTCCATGTCACGGCTCCTTCCCCCATGCAAAACACACTACCCGAGGTAGATTTTCTGGAGTCTACGTCTGATTGGAAATCCGAGTCCGTGTAACCGATGGGGATTGGACTACCTGACTGATAAACCAACATTCTATCCCGAGTTCTTTTCAGATACTTCAGAATGTTTTTAACTGCCGTCCAATGCTCTTTCCCGGGGTTACTTTGATATCTTGCCACCATGCCTACAGCAAAGCAAATATCCGGTCTCGTACACAGCATTGCATACATAAGGCTTTCGACAGCCGAAGCATAAGGAATGCCTTTCATGTCATCTATCTCCTCTTGCGTCTTAGGGGACATTTTCTTGGATAGATGGATTCCATGCCTGAAAGGTACGAATCCTTTCTTGGAATCTTGCATGCTGAAGCGTTTCAAGACAGTGTCTATGTATGAAGCTTGCGATAAGCCTATCATCCTTTTCTTGCGATCTCGAGTGATCTTGATCCCAAGGATGTGTCCGGCTTCCCCTAAGTCCTTCATATCAAAACTTTTTTGAAAGCCATGCCCTTACGCTCGATAACACCTTCACATCGTTCGATGATCGAATATAAATCTCACGTATAGTACTAAGAATACCAATGCGATTAAAACACGCTTTTTTATACACACAACTTTCAAACTCGTTTTGATCAAACCCATAAGACTTTATAACATGATCAAAAAATTGGTTCCAAGCTCGGATGCGTGTTTGAGTCCCAGAACCGACTTCTTGAGCTTACAAACAAGATGTTCTTGCCTTTGTTTCAATGAAACCTTGGGGTTGTTGCATATAGATCTCTTCATCAAGACTTCCGTTAAGGAAAAGCCGTCTTGACATCCATTTGCCGATTTCAAAGTAAAAATCGCAAAGAATCGATAAGAGAATACGGATGGACTTAAGCATGGCTACTGGCGAAAAAAGTTTCCTCATAATCGATCCCTCTTTTTCGAACGAGTATAACCTTTCGACACTAGTCTTGCTTTAAAGGTTTCAACCTTCCCGTCCGGTCCTCTTTTCCTCTTATATACCCACTTACATCCAATGAGTTTGACCTCATTAAGTGGTTTGACTAGCTCCCACACTCTATTATAAAATATAGAACCCATTTCGGCTTTCATTGCTGTTTGCCAAGAATCTGCATCCTTATCTTGGAGTGCCTCGTCATATGTCCATGGGTCCGATTCGTATTGTCAGGAATCAAGTCCGAGGACTCTCCTATTCCCATGAATCTCTCGGGCTGTCTAACAACCCTCCCACTCTGACGAGGCTCAGGTTGAAAGCGTATCGTTTGGTATATCATCTAAATACGGTTTGGCCTTTCGAGGTTTTCCCTCTAAGCTCATTTAAGGTAATCTCACTTCTGGGTTTTCTTTGATTCATATAGTCTTCTTCCAAAAATCTAAAGTGGGTGCTTATGACCACCTTTTGATCTTCAGGACCATAGAACATACACCATTTTTTTGTTCCTCGGGGTATCCTACAAACAACCTTAATTACGATCGAGGATCAATTTACGGCTTCCTTGTCCAACACGTAGGCCGGACACCCCCAAATTCTCATGTGTCTCATGCTAGGCTTGCGCCCGCTCCACAATTCTTTGGGAGTTTTGGGAACCGATTTGGATGGCACCAAGTTCAGAATGTAAGCCATTTGTTTCAAGGCATGACCCCGAACGACTTGGGAAGATCCGCATAACTCATCATTGATCTAACCATTTCCAAAAGAGTTCTGTTTCTTCGCTCGCAACCCCGTTTTGTTGAGGGGTTAAGTGCGATGAGTGGGATACAATCCCTTCATCGGATAAGTAGTTCAAAACTCATCATTTGAGGTATTCGCCTCCACGATCAGATCGTCGAGACTTGATACATTTTTCCATATGATTCTCTGCTTGAGCCTTAAATTCTTTGAATTTTTCAAAGGTCTCAGATTTATGCTTCATAAGGAAAATGTAACCGTACCATGAGTAATCATCAATAAAGGTGACAAAATACTCATAACCTCCTCTTGCTTTGGTTGACATTGGAACACATACATCTGTGTGAACGATCTCTAACACTTCTTTGGCCCTATTCCCCTTGGCTCCAAATGCCCTCTTGGTCATTTTACCCTCCAAACATGATTCGCAGGTTGGAAACGGTTCAACTTGAAGAAGCTCTAGTAAACCGTCTTTCACCAATCTTTGGATCCTCTTTGGATTTATATGACCCAATCTTAGATGCCAAAGAAGTGTCTCGTTCACGTCTGATGAACGTTTTCTTTTCTCGGAAACAGTTGATGTGTTATAGGATGCATTTCGTGAGTGGTGTGAACAGTTAATTGTATAGAGATTATTCACCAACGTTCCATGACAGATAAATTTATCATAAAGAGAAATGGTAACAACTTTATTAAAAGTAACCGAATATCCATCATGAAAAAGTTTAGAAACTGAAATCAAATTCTTTCTAAAACTTCTAACGCATGAACATCTCTTAAAATTAAAACTCGTCTTCAAAAAGACAGTGCACTTCTCTCATCGCTTCACCGCCACTCTCGAAGCATCGCCCGGTGTGATGAGGATCTCACTTCCACTTAGTTGTCGGGTCCGTTTGAACCCCCGTAATGTAAAAAAACAAACATGATCGGTGGATCCCGTATCCACCACCCATAAATAGGAGGCATACGCCCGCTAAACAAGTTTCAACAACTAGTGAGTGAGGATTACCTTTCTTTCCTTTCCTTTTGGGATTGGAACAGTGACCTCAATGTCCTTTTTTCTCCCCATAATTAAAACATATTCCCTTTGGTTTTTTCTTGACACCCAACCCAGCTAACCGACTTTTTTTTCTCACTTTTCTTAGTGATGAGTTTGCTTTGGTTCTGACCACTTTCCTTTTCTTGAGACTTGCCTGCCACTGGCCTAGATCTCGAGAAAAGACTTTTGGTCACCAATGCTTCGTCTTTCTTTCCTAAATGCTTCTCTACTATCTCCAAGGCTTCTTGTAGATTATCCATAGTAAACATGTGATCACTCATCACAAAACCACAGTAAAATCCATCGAAGCTCCTTGGCAGAGTAAGCAACAGAAATTCGATTTGGGCCTCATCACAATACTTAGTTCCGAGATAAGCTAGTTTTAGAAAATGGTGTTTGACTCGAGAACATGCTCCCTTACAGGTGTTCCCTCAGCCATTTTCAGCCTAGCCACGTCGTCGTTTTTAAACTGATCGATCATGCGGTCTTTTGTTGAAAACATTTCTTCAAGACTTTGCACAATTTCCGCAGCAGACTCAACACCTTCATGAATGTGTTTCAAATCATCAGACAGTGAAGTCAAGATTACATGTTTCATGGGTTCATTGGCCTGCTCCCAAATATTATACTCATGTCTTGCCGCATCAGTTGATTCATCAGTAGGCTTACGTGGCTTGGGTACATCAAGAATCCAATAATGTTTTTGTGCAGGTAGGACAAAGTTCATATTTCGTTTCCAAACGTTATAGTTTTCTCCAGTTAATTGGTGTTCTTTGAGTGTATATAACAGTGGATTAAAAGGTTGCGACATGATGAACTGAAATAAATAATAACATGCATAAGCACAAATATATCACAAGGTTCGATCACATGCATCATATTAAAATCTCAAAAAAAATATGAACATGCATCAGCCAACATCTCAAAACAGTTTAAATAAGCCACGTTGGGTGGGTCATTATTTAAACAAATTCAAGCAGGTTACAAACAAGAACAATTACAAACCTTTAATATCCAGATTAATAGTTGGCTCCCACTTGACCAATATAAAATTGACAGGGACTTCGGAGAAGTATATGCATATCAATTTTATACCTAAGTAATAACCATGATTAAATACAGGATTATTATTTCGCTTTGATCGAGCCTCGTTGGGAGGGTTATCGTCGCCACTAGTAATAACCTACAATCATCCGTTTGGAATTCATTCATGTGAAACCTATCTTTTGACCGTCCCGTTGGGGGAATTTCTCCAAAAGAATTCACAAATAAATAAATCATGGAGGTCAAAATTAATTCAATTTTATTATCCGGAATAAAATTGTCAATTAATTATTTAAACATACTTAGTAATTTTGAAGGTGAGATTTTTCCATTTGGCAACCCTCATGCAAACACATTTAAACAAATTAAATAAAGCATAAGATAGCGCAAATAAATCAAGCATAACAAAAAAATAAACATTTTGGGCACAAATTATCCAATTGTCATGGTTTATTTTTCTTGGCTTGATCTTGAAGAAACACGTCTCGAATTTCTCCCACTCGTTTGTCTCGAAAAAAACTTCGTCTCGAAACGCCACGCCCAGCGACTCGCGGACTGGATGCCAAGATCCGGTTTTCGGCCTCGTTCGATGCGTCCAAGAAACACGTGGCTGACTTTAATGTCTGCCGAAACATCCTGTATGTATTTCGCCAGCGCCGCCTCGCCATAACCTCAGCAGCCCCGCGTCCTACGCGCGCCAGCGTCGCCGCCCCAAATCCGCTCGACGTAGCCGCGGTTTTATCTTGTAACCTTTTCTCGCCAGCAGCGCTCTTGACGACCTCGCCTAGCCACGTGCGTGCCGGCCAGCGCCCGCGCCGCCGCCCGGATTACAGATTTTACAATCCTAATTCTTAGTCTCTTCGTTCCCGATCGATTAATTTATTTATAAAAAATAAATAAACCTAGATCTAGACTAATTACATTACATTGATCAAATCAAATAAATCCTAGTCTACTCGTGAGATTTTCTCACGGTAAAAAACAAATCCGAAGCTAATCGAATTAAAACCACAATTTATATGCATGCATAAATTAACACATTAAAATCCATGACAATTGGATACCTGCAAAATAGATCTAACAGTTCTACTATCCAATTTCAAATTTAATGTCCGCGAATTAAATTACAATTTAAAAATTTGAGGTCGTAAACTATGGCTCGATGCGATTGTTGGGGAATGAGTTGCACAGATCTATTCGGGGTGAATATTTAAATACAAATTTAATTCTTTAATTATTACTAGCATGAATTAATCCTATATCAATTCAAATAATAATTACAACAACATATCAGGCATATAAAAAGCCACGTAAAACCTACGCATGCGGAATCTACGGGTTTACGTGAACGTACCTCTCGGGATGGCAGTGACTTCGGTTGGACGGACTAACCAAAAGGACTTCCCAAGTATTCCCTTAGCCCTTGCTCAACTATCCGGTGGAAGGACACTTGTCAAACAATTAACAAAAGGAAAAAATAAACTTTGTTGCACCACTTATGTGGATTTGCTAATTTTTCCAGTACATGGAATTGTACTTGGGAATGAAACAATCATCCCCTATTTATAGGAGGGAGGTGGTCGAATTTTTCAGTAGAAAATCAATGTGGGAAAAGACTTTTCTTGATCACCAAGAAATCTTGAATATATCTCCTATATTCTTTTTCCCATAATTAAAATATTCCACAAAAATCCCACTCCTCAACAATATGGTATTTTCGAAAATTAATGTGTGCAAGAATCCAAGATTTGGATCTTCTTGAATTTATGAGATATTCTTGTATTTCAAGAAATACATATCTTCCATAATATCTTTTCAAGAAAATCAAGAAAATCTTTCTTGCCCACTATATATTCAAAATTTCAAAATTTTCTATATAGATAACCAAGTGGGAGATTTCTTGAATTTAATGAGATAATCTTGTATTCCAAGAATACATATCTTCATTCCATAACAAAATTCAAAGAAAATCTTTCTCCCTCTTTTATCCATATATTTCGAAAATTAGAGGAAAAATTAAGCAACAATATTTATTTTATTTTAATCACCTTTTTCAGTTAATGGACTATTTGTTGGGCTACTCAGGGGGCCTTTAGGAGAATTAAGATTGGACCTTCTAATGGATCTTGAATATCTAATATTGAGCCACAATATAATTCAAGCCCATAAATATTAATTAATCCCACTACATAATTAATATTGCACTATCCATCTTAACCCATATTACGATCAATATGGCTCCGGTCATTATTTCCGTGTTTAAGATTATCTAGCCCATTAATTAATTCAAGCCCTTTGAAATAGCTTTCCGTTAATTAATATCTTTTGTCCTTGGTCAAGGAACGGTTCAACATTATTATCCATACCGGAAACAAATTCCACTTGCAAGATTTGGTATGATAAAGCTTATGAACCTCCCAAGGGGGCAAATCAAACAAGCGTACTTGCACACGATTCTTCGTATTAAATCTTAGCTATCACATGTGACCAATAATATTGCCCAAGATAAAAAGTATTGAATCTCTCTTTGATTCGCTACCCATGATAAGTCAAAGCAATAGTTACCAATCCCACGTGATCCTATTTAAGGGACGAAGGTTAAGAAATAACGAACTACTGAGGTCTAATTCTTCCTTGTTCGATTCACGAAGAATTTATCCTCCCAGAGGTCCTATTCAAATAAGATCGGTCATGCACTAGCGTAATCTCTTGGTCAAGACAAACCAATCTGAGCCTTACACCTCAACCTTTCACGATGGGTTGCCATCTAGGTCGTGAATGGCATACTTTTAGTTACAAGGGACTGTTAATTTAATCTTCTGTGATCTGGTATCACTAAATTAACTACAATATAACACGTACGAATTATTGAACAGTTATGCAGTAAATATATGTAACATTCAATCATATTTAAAGCAACAGTGATTGATGGTCCCGAAAAACCCGATTTAAAACACGTAAAATCTCAATGGGATGTGACTTAATTTTTTTTTATTTTTCGAATGTGTTATGCAGATTTGCTAAAGTATGTATGACAGTTAATATGAAAGCAAATAAGAACACACGTATTTTTATAGTGGTTCGGACAACTCGTCCTACATCCACTCTTCCCTTCATGGGGCACCAACTTAACCACGGATGTTTACCGAAGTTCTCACTCAAACGGGACTTATCACCCTCTAAGGGATCGCCTACCCTCCCTTCCGGGATTGCTAGATGTTTACCGAGTTCTCACTCAAACGGGACTTATCACCCTCACGGGATCGCCTACCCATCCTTTCGGGATTGCTAGATGTTTACCGAGTTCACACTCACCTACAAACTTAACCGACTGATTTGGGTAAGGTTTGTTTGGTTTCCAACTAGGTTGAGATTGTCCCTTACATTTGTTTAGCCTCAATGCTAAGGATGGGAAAATCTCTCCAAGCTTAGGATATAGCATTTGTGCTTAGATCTAGGGTAGAACACTTTTGAATATATGTGTGTATTTATTTGCTCTGTGTGTTACATGAATGGAGTTGCTTGAATATTTGCCTTTAATTTCACTTTGCAGATCCTCCATCCTCTTTCTTTTGAAGATAGTGCAATGTATTTATAGTGGATTTGAATATTACCGTTGGAGAGTAATATTCAAATCCATACTAATAGTCTTCCAGCTTTTCTTTGTCTATTGCCTTTGTTGTTTGCGGACTTTATGTCACATTCATATATGTGTTGTTATCTTCTTATTGTCCAATTTGCTTTTGTGTGTCTAACGATGTCGATTAGCTATTCGGATCTGGTATGCATATTTCGGGTCCTTTGAAATTTGGTCCGCAGATTTCGGTCCGGTGCGGGTCACATTACGCATCGATTCAAATATCGATCAAGATCGATTCGGCATTAATCTAGCATCGATTCGGCATCAAAGATTGTGATCGATTCGCTCAAAGATATCGAAGATTGCATCGATTCGGCTCAAAGATCGATCTCTTGCATCGATTCGATCGATCTTGAATCGATTCGGCATATCAATCTTGATTCGATCAAGCATCGATCTTGCATCGATTCGACATCGATCTTGAATCGATTCAAGATCGATCTTTGCCATCGATCGAGATCGATCTTCAAAGATTCGATTCAAAGATCTTGCATCGATCGATTCAAATCGATCTTGAATCGATTCAATATCGATCTTGCATCGATTAAGATCAATCTTGAATCGATTCAAGATCGAGATCGATCTTGAATCGATTCGATTCAAATCGATTGATTCGGCAAAGATTCGATTTAAACCCATTCTTCTTCTTCGATTTCGATTCGATTTCTTCTTCTGATTTCTGATTTCTTATTCTTAACTTGTTCTCTCGTTCCCCCTCAACTTGTTATTTGTAGATTAATTTAAATAACACAAGTTGATAATGTTTTGGCATAATTTATCAAAACTAAAATATCCCAACAATTTCCCCCTTTTTGATAATGATGCCAAAACTAACTAACAAAAAAAAATATACGAGAAAAACAATGTTAGTTGAACAAGTGAAATGATGAAGAACATTTGATTTAAAAAAAAAGAAGATGATTGTCAACCTCCATGAATTTTAAAATTTATGCATTTTAAACTAAATGGGTTTTTAAAAAAAAAAGGTCAGTTCAGGTGTTCACATTAAAATCTAGTGAACTTTTGAACCCCTGCTCTGATACCACTTGATGGTCCCGAAAAACCCGATTTAAAACACGTAAAATCTCAATGGGATGTGACTTAAATTTTTTTTTATTTTTCGAATGTGTTATGCAGATTTGCTAAAGTATGTATGACAGTTAATATGAAAGCAAATAAGAACACACATATTTTTATAGTGGTTCGGACAACTCGTCCTACATCCACTCTTCCCTTCATGGGGCACCAACTTAACCAACAGATGTTTACCGAGTTCTCACTCAAACGGGACTTATCACCCTCTAAGGGATCGCCTACCCTCCCTTCCGGGATTGCTAGATGTTTACCAAGTTCTCACTCAAACGGGACTTATCACCCTCATGGGATCGCCTACCCTCCCTTTCGGGATTGCTAGATGTTTACCGAGTTCACACTCACCTACAAACTTAACCGACTGATTTGGGTAAGGTTTGTTTGGTTTCCAACTAGGTTGAGATTTTTCCTTACATTTGTTTAGCCTCAATGCTAAGGATGGGAAAATCTCTCTAAGCTTAGGATATAGCATTTGTGCTTAGATCTAGGGTAGAACACTTTTGAATATATGTGTGTATTTCTTGCTCTGTGTTCTATGAATGGAGTTGCTTGAATATTTGCCTTTAATTTCACTTTGCAGATCCTCCATCCTCTTTCTTTTGAAGATAGTGCAATGTATTTATAGTGTGGATTTGAATATTACCGTTGGAGAGTAATATTCAAATCCATACTAATAGTCTTCAAAGCTTTTTCTTTGTCTATTACCTTTGTTGTTTGCGGCTTTATGTCACATTCATATATGTGTTGTTTATCTTCTTATTGTCCCACCTTTTTTGTGTGTCTATGGATCGATCAAATTTATTGGATCTGGTATGCATATTTACGATCTCTTTGAAATTTGGTCTACCAATTCGGATGCAGTTGCGATCGATTCAAAGATATCGATCTTTGATCGATTCGGCAGATTAATCTTTGCATCGATTCGTCGATCGATCTTATCGATTAAACCTCTCAATCTTATCGATTCGGTCTCAATCTTCGCATCGATTGACATGATCTTGAATCGATTCGGCCTCTCGATCTTCGATCGATTCGTTGACGTCGATCTTCTTGTCGATTCAAGATCGATCTTGAATTAGTTGAGAATATCGAATTAGTCGATTAAACCTCGATCTTGCATCGATTCGACATCGATCTTGCATCGATTCGAAACATCGATCTTGAATCGATTCGGCATCTCCGATCTTATCATCGATTAAACATCGATCTTGAATCGATTAAACATCGATCTTGAATCGATTTAACTTATATCGATATCAAGATCGATTCGACATCAAATCTTGAATCGATTCAAAGATCGATCTTGAATCGATTAAAGATATCGATTCGAATCGCATGCCAGATTAAAACCGATTTTTCTTCTTCTTCTTCTTCTTCTGATTTCTTCTTCTTCTGATTTCTGATTTCTTGTTCTTAACTTGTTCTCTCGTTCCCCCTCAACTTGTTATCTGTAGATTAATTTAAATAACACAAGTTGATAATGTTTTGGCATAATTTATCAAAACTAAAATATCCCAACAGTGATAATTTTATTTCAGTAAATAAGTCTTAAAATTCAGTTTCGATTATACAAAGTAAAAAAGCATACTTTTCAGTATAATCCCAACAGAAGGTACTTCATATGCGATGTTGTGCTCATATATTGAATTTGATTGTGAGAGAGGGCCTTGGACTTGAAGTGATTAATGTTGCAATTGGTAGAATACGTAGAGTGTAGTTTATTGGAATGGTTCACCTGCTAGAGTAGAAAAATTTTCAATTTGCTGCTGAACAAGTGGGAGTTGATTACTCTAAGATGTTGTCTCTTGATGTTAAAACTCGTTGGAATTCGACTTACTTGATGTTGGAGACTGCTATTAAGTATAGAGATATTTTCTATAGACTTAGCTGACAGGATAAGAATTATAAAAGTCTACCATCTATTGAAGAGTGGGAGAATGCAATTGAATTGTGTGGAAAGTTGAAGTTATTTTATCGAGTGACTGAGATGTTTTCTGGAACTCTATATCCCACATCTAATTTTTACTTTCCACGGATTTGTGATATCAAAATGGAGATAAATAAGTGTTTGGTGAGTCCAAAGCCGATTGTAAAACTTATGGCTGAAAAGATGGCGGAGAAATTTGATAAATATTGGAACAATTTGCATGTTTTAATGGGGGTTGCTGCTGTTTTAGATCCTAGGTTTAAAATGAAATTGGTTGAGTTTTATATTCCTTTGATCTATGGTGAAAATTCAGATTCTAAGTTGCATGAGATTCGACAAAATTGTTATGATTTATTGGCTGATTACCAATCTAGATCATTGAGTGAGAACTTGGGTGACAATTATTTGGCTATTTCATTACCCGATGTTTCTAGTACAATAATTGATCCAGTTGAGAGTGATACATTACACATGTATGACAAATTTGTGGCTTCAAATTCAAGTTCTTCTAGTTCATTGCCAAAAACCACGGAATTCGACATATATTTGGATGAAGGTGTCTTGCCAAGAGCTCAAAATTTTGATATTCTTAGTTGGTGGAAAACAAATGGAGTTAAATATCCGTGTTTACAAAAGATGGCAAGAGACATTTTAGCTATTCCGATTTCAACAGTTGCATCTGAATCAGCTTTTAGCGATAGTGGTCGATTGATTAGTCCTCATCGTAGTAGACTTCATCCAACTACTATTGAGGCATTGATGTGTAGCCGTCGTTGGTTATGGAACGAGGAAAAAGGTAACTTTTTATTATATTTTTAACATCGGTAGATTTCTAATTCATATACTAAACGTATGATATAAATCATATAATTCACCATTTTAATGTTTGTAGGCTCTTCATTATCAATTGATCCTCTTTTACCAAGTTTACTTGACGAGGAAGAAGATGATGAGTAACACGGAGGTTGACACTTTGAAGAAGATAATCTTGAAGAATGTATCATCGGGTGTTGAAAATGAGACGCTTCTTTATTACGCTACTTTTTCATTGAACAATGTATGATTTTGAAGTTTTATGCTTTCTTTGATGTGGATTGATTAAGACTTTCGACTTTTGTACTCGCTTTGTTGTTTATTTTAATTTGAATGATTCTATTTTATGTTTTATTTTTTAGGAATGAAATGTATTTAAAAATGATATGTATGAAATTAGGAGTACGAATTAAAAAATTAAGAGAAAATAAAATTAAATATGCGGGGCGGGTTGAGCGGGTTAAAAAAACCCGACGGGGCGGGGCGGGTTTCGGGTTATGGGATTTTCTGGCGGGGCGGGTTACGGGTTTGGCCATACCCGCCCCAAACCCGTCCCGTTGCCATCCCTAATATCTCCTTTCTGATTTGTCATCTTTAGCACGATCATCTCTTTTCTTTTCTCTCTGGTCGTCTCTTCTATCATCAAGTCTGTTTCTTTCTTGTGATCTGTCAGACGATCTTCTTTCTCTTCCTCTGCTATTCTGATAGTCTTTGTAAAATCTTCTGTACTTTCCTAACTGAATGTTTGATCTTTCAAGCTTTCTGGTGAGTAGAGCAATCTGTTCAGCTTGACTTACAATGTTTCCAATAGGCTCAGAAGATTTTGAGCAACTGCCGCCTACTTTGAATGCTACTGCTTTTGTTGTTGCAGGTGTGGTTTCGGCAGATGACTCATCATATTCCTCTTGCCCTCTCTCAATCAGGTCGAATTCATGGGCTTTCAGATTTAAGAACAAACTGCTTGGCTTCATCTTTGCTATATCCTGGCAGTCCTTGATCACTGTGACCTTCATATCCCATTTGTTGGGAGATGCATTTAATAAAGATATATGATTTTGATTAGATCCCAAAACCCTGAGTATGACATGTTCAGAATAATCTTGATAGTTGAGTCAGGATTCAGTTTTAGAGTATTCAGGATGATATCTGCAAAATGTATAGTCAGCAGATATAGATCAGGTTAGGATCTAAAGATTCTGAAGAACTCAGTATGTTTCTGAAGAAGCTGAAGTTTCAGTATGAAACTAAAAGTTTCAGAAGACTCAGTGTGAAACTGAGATACTGAAGACTCAGTGTGAAACTGAGAATCTGAAGACTCAGTGTGAAACTGAGATACTGAAGACTCAGTATGAAACTGAGGAACTGAAGACTCAGCATGAAGATTCAGTATATCAGTCAGTATATCTGTGAAGACTCTGAAGACTCAGAAGACGCTGAAGACTCAGAAGACCCTGAAGACTCAGAAGACTCTGAAGACGCAGAAGACAGAAGACTGAAGAACTGAAGATCAAGAATACTGAAGGCACAGTAATTACTGAAGACTCAGTAATGTACTGAATGCTCAGTATAAACCTGAATGTTCCGAGGCACTGAACATATCTATCTGAAGGATGCAATACTGAGAAGATCACGATTCCTTAGAGAAATAGATATTTGCCAAGACATTCAAATGCAGACAAAAGGAACTAAGTCAGAGTGTTGTTAAGGTTATATCAACTCAGAGTTTGTAACCAAAAGAGTTGTTGAAGGTGTCTACCTTTAACTGGAGACAAAAGTAAAAAAGAGGAGACAACACTGTACCATACTGACACTGACAGCGACAGGTCGCTGAAAAGATGTCAGAAGTACAAAAGTTCCAGACTGCAAAAAGTGAAGACCGGCTACATGAAAGGCTATTGCCTAAAACGTGTTAGGGAGTTTCAAACCCTAAATATAGCCGTTCCTCACACACCATAAGAGGAAACTCACGAAGATATCTCCTCCAACGGATAGTTTTTCAAAGAGTGACCTTGGTGTATGCCTATAAATACTTGTGACCCTCTACATTGTAAGGTTACGGGAAATTTATAAGCAACTAAAGAGCTCAAACTTATTATCGCAAAGTTAAAGCACTCGAAAAACTTAGAATTTCCCAAGTGCTTTTAAATCTAAGAGAGCTCATTCCACTAAGCCTAGCTTGATAAGATATATCCGAAGCTTAGTCGAGATATCCTAGCCTTTGCATTGTTCTTTATTGTAAAGGATATCTCATCCTAGTTGGAAACCAACCAAGAAACCCCAAACCCTTTAGATGGTAGTTTGAGTGTGACTGTTGGTGAGAAGAGTTGTAAAGAGTTAGTAAACTAGCGGAGTAGTCAGAAAGCTCTAGAGGTGAAGTTAGTAAGCTACAGAGGTAGTCTGAAAGCTTGTTTGTGTTTGAGTAAGTAAACTACAGAGGTAGTCAGAAAGCTCAAGGTCGGGTTGAGTAAGTAAACTACATGGAGTAGTCGTAAAGCTCGGGGCGAAGTTGAGTAAGTAAACTACGCGAGGTAGTCGAAAAGCTCAAGGAAGTGTTTAGTGAATTTCTCTCAAGAGATCGAGAGAGTGGGACGTAGGAGCTTGAGTCTCCGAACCACTATAAATTGTTGTGTTGTTTATTGCTTTCTTTATCGTGCTTTAACTAATTTGCATTGACTTAAATCTGAAAGCATATTTTCACCGACATTTGGTTGGAATCAATCCTTTCGAAGTTGCATATAATTGAATCACGACCTAATCACTATTCCATTCAAATGAAGGTTTTCAAAGAAAGCTTAAAAAGAGTATAAACTAAAGGGCCAACCATTCCAAGACATCCGAGTAGCTAGAAGAAAGATAGTTACCAAACCGAACTTACTCTTCCGAGGGTTCAAGAAGTTGAATATCGATCCAAGCAACTCGGGATCAAAAACTTCGGGACTCGGTTGGGATTATCGAGGTTTCGAAAAGAAGCTTCGAGGATCCTTGTCTCGATGAGACTTTGACTCGAGTGATTTGTGCTTCTCGGGACCAAATCTTGAGGACAACCTCGACCCAAGTGACCTCGGTAAAAGAAAAGTTTTTTTAAAAACACCGAACACGTGTATTCCCCCATACACGTGTAAGACTCGTTTTGACGGGACCAACAAGTGGTATCGAACAATGGTTCAACTTGACCACTGCTTTGTTGACCAAAGTTTTATTTGCTAAATATACTTGTGGTCTATCCGAATCGATCTTATTTCTTTGAATTCTTAAAAGACTCGGATAAAAATGTCTTCTAAGAAACTTCCCATGTTCTCGATGAGAACTATGATTTGTGGAGATCGAGAATGCAGCTCACCGTATTCCAAACATGAGCGTATGTGGAGAGTGGTCTCGAAGGACCATTCCAATTTCATGTGGTGAATCGGAGGAGAGCGAAAATGAGAGAAACGATCCTAGAAAGCGAAATTTCCTAAGTCTGATGACCAACTGACTCCTGAGGAGAGAAAGTTAGTCAATCTAGACTATATTGCTAAAGACACATTATACAGTACAATTGATGATTGTGTGATGGGAATGATCTCTCACTGCAATACTGCAAAAGAAATTTGGGATACACTAGTTGTAATGTGCCAAGGCATAGATCATATCAAAGAAAACAAACTTTCAGTTGCAATAGGAAAGTTTGATAGTTTTGAAATGGAAGAAGGTGAATCAATTGGCAAATTGGAAGTCAGATTCACTAGTATTATGAATGATCTAGATGCACTTGGAAAGAAATATCCACAGAGAGAAGTTGCATTGAAAATTCTTAGAGGTCTTTCTAAGAAATGTGATATACATGCAGTGGTGATTGAAAACACCAAAAACATTAATTCAATGCCCTATCAACAAGTCTTCTCTGAGCTGAAGGCCTATGAGTTTGTAATTGATAAGAAATCCAAAAAGGCTGACAGCAAAGATGATTCATCATCTAGTAAGAATGTGGCTTTTAAAGCCAAAGATAAAACACATAAAACTAGAGTTCGAGAACTCCTTGCTAAGAATCGGGATGAGCTTGAGGATAAGCTAAGACCGATGGCAAGGAGGTTTGAAAGACTTAATAGTCGATATGGAAAATACAAAAGCTATTACAGGAATCACAGGTACCAGAAGAAACCTGAGGACAGATCAACTGAGAAGAAGAAGGACCTGAAAGCTGAGGGATCTTCATCCAAAAAGAAGGACTCCAAGTCCAAAGAGGAAAGTGATCAGGATGATGATGCCAACATATGCTACAATTGCCAAAAGAAAGGTCACTTCCAGTATGATTGTCCAGATCTGAGTGCTAAGGAGAGAAGAGAAAGGCAAGCTAAAAGAGACAAGAAGTTCTCTAGCAAAAAGGCCATGGTTGCAGAAGAAGAACATTCTGAGGAGGGATCTAGCTCTTCAAATGAGATATTCTCAGACAGTGAAAGTGATGACATTTGTTTGATGGCCATTGAGGAGGTAAACTCTTCTTTCTCTGTTGTTGCTCCTACACTAGCACAAGAGTTGTCAAGTTCAACGTAAGAAACAAATCAATTTGACCTGATGGATTCTTTTGAGAATCTATTGAAGGACTATGCTGTTTTACAAGAACTGCTAAATGAAACTCAAGAGCAGAATAAGGAACTGAAGGCTGAAAATCTAAAATGGAAAGACTCTAGCAAAACTGAGATCACTTCTCAATTAATGGGAGCTACTGATGAACTGGATGTTCTAAAAGTACAACTCTCAGAGAAAGAGAAGTTGATAATGACCCTAACTGAAAAGCTAGAGAAATCCACTGAAGAGATTCAGCTGATCAGAACTAAATTCAATGACCTCTCTGAGAAGCATGAAACTCTACAGAACTGTGAGGATAGTGCACAGAAGAAGCTAACTCTATTGAATACTGCATCTAAAGTAATAGATGAAATTCAGAGTTACCGAGAGATCCGCCACTATAAAACTGGATTGGGATACATTCGGGGGAACCTCACAAGGTCATCCGAATCTTTGCATCAAGTAGCAAGAAGGCAATCTTTGTAAAACCAAATTGCACATACACTTCAAACTGAAGAAATGCCCAAGGTTGTAGACAAGGGAAAAGGACCCATGGTTTCAGTAAAACTAAATGATCAGGTAGGAAAGCCCAAACCTCAGGTGAAGGCTAGAAAACCTGAGCACTCAGTTGGAAAATTTCAGGCAGTACTTCAAAGCCTCAGACTAAGAATACAAACCTGAAAGGATCTACACTGAACCATCAGAGGAATCTTCGGAAGAGAAACACTCAAAGAAAAGATATTCTCAATGAAGAGACCAAGTCCTCGATATCTTGAAAGACCCAAATTTCAAAGTCTGCATAACCCTGAACCCCACTTGCCTAAGGGTAAAGGTTATCGAACTGAGTCAACAAAGATTTAGACCGGTTTTGCACAAAAAGCCTAAGCATCCGAACAAAAGGCACGAACCAAAGAAAAATTCAAAGGCTCATGTTCATGCTAAAGCTAGCACACATACACAGAAAACTGCTAAGGCACCCAGAGTAGTAAATGTGTATGTTGATGTTTATGGAAGACAAATTAGCCACTCTAAAGTAATTAGAGTTGTCAGGCAAATTTGGATTCCGAAAGGTACATCTAACCTTGTAGGACCCTACACAAATTGGGTACCTAAAAATTGATCTGTTTTTCAGGAGGAAAACAAGCGGCACCGGTGATTAAAGATCACATAAAGATGATGATGAGCAGAGATGAAAAAAGCCCCGGATGTATGGTATCTTGACGGTGGATGTTCAAGACATATGACAGATTCAAGAAGATACTCAGTGACTATGTTGAACAAAGAGGCCCTTAGATCACTTTTGGAGATAACTCAAGGGACAGACTGAAGGATATGGAACTTTGGAAATCGACTCGATTCATATCCATGGTGTTTCATATGTATCTGGATTGAAGCATAACTTGCTTTCAATAAGCCAATTCTGTGATAAAGGTTTTAATGTTGAGTTCTCTAAGAACTTATGTTATGTGAAAGATGATACAACACAGAAAATATTACTGACTGGTACTAGAAAAGGAAATGTGTATCTTGCTGATTGGAGTTCAACTCCTAAAGATACATGTTTGGTTGCTAAAAGTTCCATAGATACCAGTTGGTTATGGCATAAAAGAATGAATCACCTGAATTTCAAAACCCTGAATAAGCTTGCAAGATTAGCTCTTGTAAGAGGGTTGCCTAATGAAGTGTTCAAGAAGGAACATATTTGTGATGCGTGCGAGAAAAGGAAAACAAGTTAGAGCATCATTTAAAAGCAAAGTAGATGTTTCTACTGAAAGAATACTTCAGTTATTGCATATGGATCTCTTTGGTCCAATAACTCCAGTAAGCACTAATGGCAGGAAATACACACTAGTAGTAGTTGATGACTACTCAAGATATACTTGGGTCATATTCTTACTCAGTAAGAAAGAGACTCAAGATAAACTTCCCGGAATTACTTAAAAGGCTCAGAATTGAGAAAAATCGAGTGTGGTCAAAATCAGATCTGACAAGGGAACTGAATTTATAAATCATATCATATCTGATTATTGTGCAGCAAATGGAATTACTCATGAAACATCACCGCAAAGGACCCTCAACAAAATGGTGTTCTTTGAAAGAAGGAACAGGACTCGAAAAAGAAGGCCGAAGGACAATGATATTGAAGTCGATATTCCTAAAAGGTTTTGGGCTGAAGCTGTCAACACTGTATGCTACTCTCAGAACAGATCCATGCTGACCAAGAGTCAAGGCAAAACACCTTATGAGATTTGGAATGAAAGGAAGCCTCTTGTTTCTTTCTTTCGTGTGTTTGGTTGCAAGTGTTTCATACACAATAATGGTAAAGATCGGTTGAAAACATTTGATAGTAAAGGCGATGAAGGAATATTCTTAGGATATTCTCAAGTCGAGAAAGCTTTCGAGTTTACAACCGTAGGACTCTTATTGTGGGAAACACCTCATGTTGTTTTTGATGAATCTACTTGTGTTCGGAAGAAACAGAACATGATTGAGATGAACTGACCAAGAGGATCACCAGATTAAGCACGAAAAAGAATGACAAATCATCCATGAAACACGAAAAAGAAGAAGTCGGTCACTATCTATGATTGGAGTGACTCAGACTCGAATAAAGAAGTTGAGGATGGAACTCGGGATGGTGAGACTCGGGAAAGCCAACACACCAAAAGGTGACCAATCGAACAAACACGATTCGGACTCGGTATATGATGCCAATGAAGATGTGGTCACACGGTGAGGCAAATTTCGAATCTATCAACCAAAGGGGAACAAATGTCTCGACAATGTTTCGAATAAATTTCCACGAGGAAGATGATTCCTTCCTCATTTTTCTGTTGTTCCTCGAAGTTTCTTGAATTAACCGAACCTAACATTTCAAATGTTGAGGATCTTTGTTGAAGGGGAACATCAAGAAAGAAATGGTTAGATAGTCATCCTACAAGTCAGTTGGGGTGATCTAACCGAAGGTGTTAAAACAAGAAGGTTCCATGGTGAGAGTGCACTATTCTGGCTGCTTCCTATCGGAGAAAGAACCTATTGAGATTGGTGAAGCTCTACAAGATTCTCCTTTGGATTCTTTGCTATGCAAGATGATTTGAATCAATTCTCAAGAAATGAAGTATGTGAGCTAGTAGATAGACCGAAAAGGCACAATGTCATTGGAACCAAGTGGGTTTTAAGAATAAAAGAGATGAAAACAACAACATTGTAAGAAACAAGGCAAGGCTAGTTGCACAAGGTTATTCCCAAGAAGAAGGCTTGGATTATGATGAAACATTTACTTTTTGTTGCAAGACTAGAAGCCATCAGATTGTTTCTTGCATATCTTGCCCACATGAAGTTCATGATCTATCAAATGGATGTGAAAAGTGCATTTTTGAGCGGTGTGCTTAAAGAAGAGGTTTATGTGGAACAATCTCCGGTTTCAAACAGAATGACCAAGTTTCTGTGCTCGAAAAAGCTTTGTATGGTCTTAAGCAAGCACCTAGAGCACGGTATGATACTCTTTCTCGGTTTCTTCTTGACCATGGTTTTGTCAAAAGGAATCATTGATAGAACTTTGTTCGGGGATAGAAGATGGGGAAGATATCTTCTTGGTTCGGATATAAGTTGATGATATCATTTTTGGATCTCCAAACCATCAATTTGTGTGAAAAGTTTTCAACACCGATGAAAGGCAAGTTTGAGATGTCAATGATGGGAGAGATGAATTTCTTTCTAGGTCTTCAAGTGAAACAATCAAAGGAAGGAATATTCATCAATCGTGCAAAGTACACCGTAGATCCGATTGCCAAATATGGTGTCAGATTGCAATGCGATTAGAATTCCTATGAATACTAACTACAAGATGGATCGATTCGAAGGCAAATCGGTGAGTCATCATCGATTATAGAGGAATCATTGGATCATTGCTCTATCTCACGGCAAGTAGGGCGGATATAACATTTTTGTTGGGATATGTGCAAGATACCAAGCTAATCCTAAGGCTAGTCACATGGAGGTCGCCAAAAAGATCTCGACGTATCTTAAGGAACAATGAATAGAGGATTATGGTATCCGGTGATGATAACCTTGAATTAACCGGGTTACTCGGATGTCGATTATGGAGGTTGCGAGAATTGACAGAAGTCCACCATTGGAACTTGTCAATTTCTAGGAAGTAAGTCGATATCTTGGTTTTCGAAGAAAAAATGGACCTCGATAGCAACCAAGATTATCGAAAATTTGAATACATGGTCGCAGGAAGTCTTTGTGCTTCGATTCTTTGGCTCGCACAACAATTAAGGGATTATAAAGTTGTAGCCAATGAAGTACCAATATTTTGTGACAATAATAGTGCCATTGCTATTTCACAAAATCCCAGATTGCACACGGATGCAAGCATGTGGATATCGACATCACTTCATCGAGATCATGTCGAGAAAAAGGACATAAGGATGGAGAAAATTCATCGATAAGAGAGTCGATATCTTGACTAAACCTTTGGGTCAATCAAGATTTCGTGAACTTTCAATTGAATTAGGGATGTTGGATCCAGTGTATAGAGTAAATCGAAAAATTGAAGGTTTTCGGATGCATGAAGTTTTTCGTAATTCTACCGAGAAAACTCGAGGATAAAATGGAAATCTCGAATCGAGTCTCGTGAAACTCAGTTCTTCAAGGTCAAGATTTCGGTGTTATCTTGAACCCATTCAAGATTTCAAGATCATCATCTTGACATTTTATCAAGATCAATACTCAGTAAGACTGATAGAGGGAAATTAGTCTGAAGAAGTAATGACTCATGCGACTAATTTATTGCTTAAGTGAAGCTCAGTAATCATTTGCAATAAATACAAAACACCTAAGGAATGTTTTTGGGCGGGATCTTTTGAAATTCCGAAGAAGGTCAACAGTCATTTAATGCTCTGTTACATTAATGACCAATGAGGATATATTGGCGGCTTACTTTTTGGGAATCGACCTTTCGCATACCCGATTAATCGGCGATTAATCTCAACCGTTGCTTTTCACCTAACCAACGAGAATTCCCACGATCTCAAAACTATATATTCCTCAAGAAGCCATTCAAACCAAATTTTATCAAACCCTTCGTTCCCAAAATCCTCTGCAAGAAAATCCCCTTTGCCCAGAAAACCTAAACCCTAAATCTTTAATCTCTCAAATGGCTCCTACCGTTTTTGACAAATTAGCCGAAACCAATAAACCTTGGTACGAGTTTGTTGTCTCGCTCGATAGCATAACCAACTCTAAACCAGAAGAGGAGGCTCTGCATTTGATCCGTTTGGCCAAGCTCACCAATCTCGTCTCAAACCGACCGGACCAAGAATACGCGAAAGAGGTAATCAAGTTCATCTGTAATATGAAAATAGATGAAGAGGATGGTATACATTCCGAGATTACTGTATCACATTTAGAACACTCGTCTAAATACATCGACTTTGAAAGGGAACTGTATATAATTCCGAAGAATTTAAACGATGTTTTTGAGCTTTGTGATAGAGGAGAGGATCCTGCTGTGTATATGTTGGGTAGAGAGCAGGAATTTTTAGATAGGATTGCTGAGAATCATGTAAAATTCGAGGCTACACTGCATAAGAGGCATTTGAAGCAACAATATAGAGTTTTGTAGGATATTGTGAGCAAATGCATCATGAGTCATTCGAGGAGTTTTGAGCAGATTAGTACCCCGAAGCTCCGATTAATGGCGGCGATCGAGGCTTCACCCACCACCAACTTCAACTGGCTCAGATTCTTGATTCAGATGGTGAGTGAGCAAGCCAAGGTCGTAAAAAGGGAGAAGGATGGGGCAATATCTATAAAAGGCAAGATCCACCATGCCACCAAAATTGCATTTATTTTGGAGATGTGCAGAGAGGAGGAGGACATCTTCGCCAATTCGACCCCATTTCCCAAGTCCAAAGTGATGTTCAAGCCCATTGCTACGAAGAGGACTATTAAGGGAAAGAAAGAGAAGAAAGTGGAATCACCAATTGCGGCTGCTGAGAAAGAAACCCAACAAACCATGGGGAAGGTTTTGTTGGATGCCAAGAAGGAGCAGGGTGAGAAGTTGAAGAAGCAGAAAACCCTCGTTCCAAAGCGCAAGAGGATGGTGGTTCTCACTGATGAAGATGAAGAGAGTGAGACTGAGGAGATTCAGCCTGAGAGCCAAGCTGCTCAGAAATCACCTTTACTCGTATTGGCTCAGGCAATCTCAAAGGCACAGGATCAAACTGAGGAGCATGTCTTCTCTGAGGTTCTTGAGACTTCGCTTAGCTCAGATAAATTTTCTCAGGAAATTTTTCAGGGACCTCAGACCTCAGAAAATGTTCAGATTCCATCTGAGGATGTGGCGGCTCAGACCACAGAAGATGCTCAGATTCCTGCTGAGGAAGTGCCCGTTCAGTTCTCAGAGCAAACTGAAAATCCCACTGAGGAGGCGCCTGCTCAGACCTCAGAGCCAAGCCAGATTCAAACTGAGGAGCAACCTGCCCAAACCTCAGAGTTTGCTGAGCCTCAGGAGCAAGTGAATTTTGATGAGCTCCTGAATGAGCTCTTAGTAGATCTTTCAGCAGATTTTCCAACTGAACCTGAGAGCCCGATGCTCAAGAAAGGTGAAGCTGAAGAAACCGAGTGGAGGAGCAAGGGGGAACGGTTCATCCTTGACCGCTACCCTGAGCTCAGCTCATATCCTGATCTGCAAGATATCTTCTTCAGATTAAGATCGACGATTTTCATCCTCAATCAGACTCTTCCGGAAATGCTTAACATTGCTGCATTCAGAGGGGAAGACTGGTGGAATGAGGAGATAGCCTTCCTAACTGAATTCTCAGGATTCAGAAAGACAAAGCTCAGGATGAAAATTTCCGATTTTGATGAGCTAGTTCAGAAGAAGATTGCTGAGAGGAAAGCTACTGAAGTTGGTGCCCCTAGCAGCAGAGATAAATCTCAAGATGGGGACCAACAGGGAGATGCTGAGGATCAGTCTCAGATGGAGAAGGAAACTCTTTGTGCTGATCAACCTGAAATCATTCAACCTCAGACTGAAGCTAGCACTCTTCAGGTACCTTTTGACACTATTAACAATTATGACAAAGTTACTAAAGTTTCTATCTTTAACTCTGAATTGTCTGATGTACAAACTGAGGCTCAGTTAGAGGCTGGAGCTCAGGATGAAGCTGATGCTCAGGTGCAGACCGACCCTCAGGATGATCAATCAGCACAGAAGGTGCAAAATGTTCCTGAGATCGACCTCACTCCCTTGATGGAGAAGCTTGAGAAGGTTGAGCCAATGCTGAACAAGATCACTCAGATGGAAGAGACATTGGCCAGCCAAGCTCAGAAGATGGAGAATCTGAGTTCATCTTCAGAACTGGTGCAACTTCAAGACACTCTGACCTCAAAGATGACCTCCATGGAAGACAAGCTGAATGAGAAGCTGGAGGGAGTCAAGACGGTGAGTCTTGAACTTAAATGAAGCACCGAGGAGAGAACCGAAGTTTCTAGAGGTGAAATTAAGAAGAAGAACGAAATCTTGATCAAGTCTGCTGTTGAGGAAATAAGCTCAATGCTCATGACCAAGATGACAGAGATGTTTAAAGATGCTCTCTCTGGCCAGTTTGCCCATCTTTCTGAAGAATTTTATGTGGCTAAGAACCACCTCAGGAGGCTAGAAAATGAACAGGATCAGTTAGCAGGAGAGATGCGCTGTGTAAGCAAAGAGCAATACCATATGGACACAGCACTCTCTAGACTTCTACCAAATTACGGTGCCAAGAAGGGGTGTTAGGTCCCGATTAAAACCGATTTTGCGCGTGCGGAAGAAAACATTTTGTTCAATGCATATAAAACAGGGCAGAGTGATTCCATATTTTTTTTTTGCTTTTAAGAACGATGTGTGTGTTTTGCTTATAATCAAATGCATATGGCAAGTAAGAACATAAAGCAGTAAAGAACACACGATTTTATAGTGGTTCGGAGTATAACTCCTACATCCACTCATCCCTATCAACAGGGGCACCTACTTAACCAACTGGACTTAGTTTAACGTGTTAGTCCAACACCCAACAGATGTTTACCGAGTTCACACTCAAACGGGACTTATCACCCTCACGGGATTGCCTACCCTCCCTTTCGGGATTGCTAGATGTTTACCGAGTTCACACTCACCTACAAACTTAACCGACTGATTTGGGTAAGGTTTGTTGGTTCCAACTAGGTTGAGATTTTCCCTTACATTTGTTTAACCTCAATGCTAAGGATGGGAAAATCTCTCTAAGCTTAGGATATGACATTTATGCTTAGATACAATGAAGAACACTCTTGGGTAAATTTGGATATTTAATGCTCTGTGTTCTTGAATGGAGTTGCTTGAATATTTGGCTTTCATTTCACTTTGCAGATCCTCCATTGTCTTCTTTTGAAGATAGTGCAATGTATTTATAGTGTGGATTTGAATATTACCGTTGGAGAGTAATATTCAAATCCATACTAATAATCTTCCAGCTTTTCTTTGTCCTTTTGCACTGTTGTTTGCAGCTTTATGTCACATCCATATATGTTGTTATCTTCTTATTGATCATTGCCTTTTTGTGTGTCTAACGGATCGATCATTTCATGGGACATCGTTCATTGCTTCGATTTCGTCACCGATCCGTCCGTTGAAATCGATCAGAGATTTACGGTGTGTTGAAATCATCGTTCATTTGATTTCCCGATTTCATCGGGCTGATTTCATTGTTCATCAGCCGATTTAACTGCTCATCAGTGATTTCCTTTATTCATCGGGCTGATTTTCGGTCGCTTTGATCGATCACCACGATCGATCACTCAACAGATCAGTCCAAGATCAAGATCTGGATCAGACAAGAAATCGCTATAGAAATCACCGCTCTTAAAGAATCGCCATGAAGATCAACCGCATAAAGAATCGCCATGGTGATCACTTCTTCTGAAGAATCGCTATAGTGATCACCGCTTCAAAGAATCGCCATGATGATCACTGACTCTAAAGAAATCGCATCGTAAATCGGATTGCCGCGTCGGCCAGACGCGACGTCGGTTAACTTCGGAACTCATCCTTCTCATCTGATCTTGATCAGCCTCGTCTGCAACCTCGTCTGATCTCGATCATCTTCGTCTGATTTCATGAGTTCCCCCTCAATTTGTTCTTCCGTTCCCCCTCAACTTGTTATCTGTAAATTAGCTTCAAAAAACACAAGTTGATAATGTTTTGGCATAATTCATCAAAACTAAAATATCCCAACAATTTCCCCCTTTTTGATAATGACGCCAAAACATTAAAATATATGCATTTATACAGAGATCGGGTTTTTGTTTTTAAAAGATCAGTTCAGGTGTTCACTTTGAAATAAATGAGTGAACCTTTTGAACAACCCGCTCTGATACCACTGTTAGGTCCCGATTAAAACCGATTTTGCGCGTTCGGAAGGAAACATTTTGTTCAATGCATATAAAACAGGGGTGAGGGCAGAGTGATTCCATTTTTTTTTTTTGCTTTTAAGAACGATGTGTGTGTTTTGCTTATAATCAAATGCATATGGCAAGTAAGAACATAAAGCAATAAAGAACACACGATTTTATAGTGGTTCGGAGTCCAACTCCTACATCCACTCATCCCTATCAACAGGGGCACCTACTTAACCAACTGGACTTAGTTTAACGTGTTAGTCCAACACCCAACAGATGTTTACCGAGTTCACACTCAAACGGGACTTATCACCCTCACGGGATTACTACCCTCCCTTTCGGGATTGCTAGATGTTTCCGAAGTTCACACTCACCTACAAACTTAACCGACCGATTTGGGTAAGGTTTGTTGGTTTCAACTCAGGTTGAGATTTTCCCTTACATTTGTTTAGCCTCAATGCTAAGGATGGGAAAATCTCTCTAAGCTAGGATATGGCATTTATGCTTAGAGATACAATGAAGAACACTCTTGGGTAAATTTGGATATTTAATGCTGTGTTCTTGAATGGAGTTTCTTGAATATTTGGCTTTCATTTCACTTTGCAGATCCTCCATTGTCTTCTTTTGAAGATAGTGCAATGTATTTATAGTGTGGATTTGAATATTACCGTTGGAGAGTAATATTCAAATCCATACTAATAATCTTCAACTTTTTCTTTGTCCTTTTCCTTTGTTGTTTTGCGACTTTATGTCACATCCATATATGTTGTTATCTTCTTATTGATCAACCGCTTTTGTGTGTCTAACGGATCGATCATTTCATGGGATTCTTGTTCATTGCTTCGATTTCGGGTCTTTGATCCGGTCCATTTGAAATCGATCTGTAGATTTCGGTGTGTTGAAATCATTTGTTCATCATTTGATTTCATTGTTCATCGGGCTGATTTCTTTGTTCATCGGGGTGATTTACGGTCGGTTTGACCGATTCGATCATCGGCCGATTCGACCGATCGATTCACCGAATCAGTCTCAGTGCATCTGGATTCGATCGACAAAACCGCATCGTAAAACCGATATAGAAATCACCAACATCTCGATGCTTCTTCTGATCACCGCATAAAGAATCGCCACAAATGATCACCGCTACAATAAATGCTATAGTGATCACCGCTTCAAAGAATCGCCATAATGATTAGTTTCTTCTGAAATCTTGATCAAAAGCGCGGTGTCGGCCACTGACGTCGATTAACTTCGGAACTCATCCTTCTCATCCGATCTTGATCAATTTCGTCGCAATGACCTCGTCGATCTCGATCATCTTAAATCGATTTCATGAGTTCCCCTTCAATTTGTTCTTCCGTTCCCCCTCAACTTGTTATCTGTAAATTAGCTTCAAAAAACACAAGTTGATAATGTTTTGGCATAATTCATCAAAACTAAAATATCCCAACAAGGGGGAAAGGCCAGGTGAAGACCTCAGGAAGTTATTGGCACGTACTTTGGAGAAAAAGGCGTAAAAAGAAGCTGAAATGAATATCCTATCTAAAGCCTTGAAGGAAGTCGAAGCTACTGACAAGATGAAGTTCAGTAAGGTGGAGAAGCCGATCTACACTCAGGTTTCTGAGGAAACCATGCTTGATGTTGCAAGAGAGAAACTGAGTGATAGAGCTAAGGTTGGAACAAGCCAGGCTGCTGCTGAATTGCCTATGAAGAGGAAAGCCTTGGGCATTGTTGAACCTGAGAGCAAGCGTGCTAAGGCTTCTAAGCCAGTGCAAAGAAAGTTGGTTGAAGAATTAGAAGAGTCTGCAGGTCAACCTCAGAGAAAAGTCTTCAACACAAGGAATGCTCTGAAGACACTCCAGATAGAACAAGCAAAGAAAGTTGTTGCTTCGGTCTCAGGCGTGCCTGTGATCAGGAAGAAAATAGATGAAGAGCAGAAGCGAAGGAGTGGATACAAAAAGTTTGCGAGCAAACGGAGAGGGACTTCAAAAGCACAAAAATGGCCACACATTGACAAATGGATGCCCATCCAATTCAACGATAGTTGGGAAGAGGTCAAGAGAACCTTCTGGTTCTACTATGTTGTGCTCAGGGAATGGAAAGGGGAAAGCTCAGATCCAAATGAAGCTTTTATTGAATATCTCCTAACCTTCTATCCTAAATATCTCCAATGCTGGATAAACCTTGCGGATGAAGGAAAGGTGCAGATAGTATCCCCCGGTCCATATACCTACCCTCCTCCAAGACTTGATAATGGCTTGGTGAATGAAAAAGCCATTACTCAAGAAATTGCTCAATATGCTGCACAGTTAGGTCTGACAGGGAACAATCCGGATATCATCAAGGAAAGAAATGCACTGAAGAAGAGGTATTTCGGAATGTTCAACCTGGAGGTGCCCGCTGATGAAATTGAAGAAGATGCAAATTGAAGAGCAGAAGACTGAAGAGCTAAATCTGAAGATGAAGACTTACCTGAAGACACTTGTAATTTTTCTATCTTTTTGTCTCTTATTTTTGTTTCTGATAAGACTCATTGTAAACTGTAACAGTCTACCTATCATCAATGAAAACTTATCATTTGTGCTCAAAAGATAATATCTCATTATCTTATTTACATGTCTTTTTACTTTTGATATGCCTGTATGATTGTCTCTGAATTGTTTGTTTATGGGGGAAATTGCTTTAAGTATTTGGTGATGAATTCTTTGAATAATTCATTACCGAAGAAATTATTGAGAGACTAACTGATAAGAGATTCTCTACTTAAGAAATTGTTGGGAGATTCTCTGTTCAGAAACCAATCTTGTAATAGGATAAACTGAAACCTGAGTTTAGGTTATATGTTTGTAACAAGATAGGTTTTGGCATCATCAAAAAGGGGGAAATTGTTGGGAGATGAATATAATAAAGATATATGATTTTGATTAGATCCCAAAACCCCGAGTATGACATGTTCAGAATAATCTTGATAGTTGAGTCAGGATTCAGTTTTAGAGTATTCGTGGATGATATCTCGCAAAAATGTATAGTCAACAGATATAGATCAAAGTTAGATCTAAAGATTCTCAAGAACTCAAAGATGTTTATGAAGAAACCGAAGTTTCAAAGATGAAACTAAAAGTTTCAAGACTCAAGAAGAAATCGAGAATCAAGACTCAAAGTAAATCGAGATATCAAGACTCAAAGGCGAAATCGAGAATCAAGACTCAAAGTGAAATCGAGATATCAAGACTCAAGATGAAATCGAGGAATCAAGACTCAAAAGATGAAGATTCAAAGATATCGGCCAAGATATCTGTGAAGACTCAAGACTCGTAAGACGCCAAGACTCGTAAGACCTCAAGACTCGTAAGACTCAAGACGCAGAAGATGTAAGATCAAGAATCAAGATCAAGAATATCAAGGCACAAGAATTATCAAGACTCAAGAATGTAATCAATGCTCAAGATAAAACTCGAATGTTCCGAGGCAATCGAACATATCTATCCAAGGATGCAACATCGAGAAGATCACGATTCCTTATAGAAATAGATATTTGCCAAGACATTCAAATACGCACAAAAGGAACTAAGTCGAAAGTGTTGTTAAGGTTATATCAACTCGTAGTTTGTAACCAAAAAGAGCCGTTGAAGGTGTCTACCTTTAACCGGAGACAAAAGTCAAAAAGAGGAGACAACATTGTACCATATCGATAATCGACAAAATGGATGTGAAAAAAGATGTCAAGTACAAAAGTTCAGATCGCAAAAAAGTGAAGATCGGCTACATGAAAGGCTATTGCCTAAAATGTGTTAGGGAGTTTCAAACCCTAAATATAGCCGTTTCTCACACACCATAAGAGGAAACTCATAAGCTATCTCCTCCAACGGATAGTTTTTCAAAGAGTGACCTTGGTGTATGCCTATAAATACTTGTGACCTCTACATTGTAAGGTTACGGAAATTTATAAGCAACTCAAGAGCTCAAACTTATTATCATAAAGTTAAAGCACTCGAAAAACTTAGAATTTCCCAAGTGCTTTTTAAATCGAAGAGAGCTCATTCCACTAAGCCTAGCTTGATAAGATATATCCAAGCTTAGTCGAGATATCCTAGCCTTTGCATTGTTCTTTATTGTAAAGGATATCTCATCCTAGTTGGAAACCAACCAAGAAACCCCAAACCCTTTAGAAGGTAGTTTGAGTGTGACTGTTGGTGAGAAGAGTTGTAAAGAGTTAGTAAACTACGCGGAGTAGTCAGAAAGCTCTAGAGGTGAAGTTAGTAAGCTACAGAGGTAGTCTGAAAGCTTGTTTTTGTTTGAGTAAGTAAACCACGGAGGTAGTCGTAAAGCTCAAGGTCGGGTTGAGTAAGTAAACTACGTGGAGTAAGTGTAAAGCTCGTACGAAGTTGAGTAAGTAAACTACGCGAGGTAGTCAGAAAGATCAAGGAAGTGTTTAGTGAATTTCTCTGAAGAGATCAGAGAGAGTGGACGTAAGAGCTTGAGTCTCTGAACCACTATAAATTACTGTGTTGTTTATTGCTTTCTTTATACGCTTAATCGTTGCATTGACTTAAATCTGAAAGCATATTTTCATCGACATTTAGGTTGGAATCAATCCTTTGGAAGTTGCATATAATTGAATCACAACCTAATCACTATTCCATTCAAAGGAAGGTTTTCAAACAAAGCTTAAAACGAGTATAAACTAAAGGCCAACCATTCAAGACATCCGAGTAGCTAGAACAGATAGTTACCAAAACCGAACTTACTCTTTCCGAGGGTTGAAGAAGTTAGTTATCCGATCCAAGCAACTCGGGATCTCTCAAAAACTCAGGACTCGGTTGGGATTATCTCGAGGTTTACGAAAAAGCTTCTCAGATCACCGTCTCGAAGAGACTTTGACTCGAGTGATTTGTGCTTCTCGGGACCAAATCTTGTGACAACGACCCAAGCTGACCTCAGTAAAAGAAAAGTTTTAAAAACACTGAATACGTGTATTCCCCCCATACACGTGTAAGACTCGTTTGCACCGAGACCAACACCATTTATTCGTTAAAGATCTCAGAATCTTGTAGTTGATGTCTTTGTCAGTCATTTCACGTCCTAATTCTCCGAGCTTGTTGATCGACATGGTAATCCTTACATCTAGCTGGTTGATTGTCTCGTTGGGCAGCATCTTGAGTTTCTCGAATTTAACCAGTTTGGCCTGTAATCTGCTGTCCTTGATCTGTTCATTTCCTTCGCATATCTCAGCTAGAGTGTCCCACATCTGCTTCTCAGTCTTGAGATATTTGATCTTCTCTCTTGTGATCTTATCCATCGTCTTCATGATGATATGTCTTGCAACCCTATCCAGATTTGACAGCTTTCTTTCTTCAGCATCCATCAGAGATGGACTCTTTCTGATCCGAGCGCCAACTGGAAAATCTGGATCACCTCCTTCAGCTGGGTTGTTGTGATAGATGATGATCAGTCCTTGTTCAAGAACTTTCATCATTATGCTGCTTATAGCTCCCAGATGATTGCTCATGAGTATGACCCAATCTGCATACTCATCAATAGAACACTTGGGTAGATCATGATACATACCAGATTATCCATGCTTAGTGAGTTTTTGATAACAGATGAAGTTTAAAAATGGTTTTTCAAGATCTGTTCAAGTGACCACAAAGGTTCTTCCTCAAGAACCAATGATATTCAAAGCCAGTGGTCCGTAGAACCACTGCTTTGATACCACTTGTAGGTCCCGAACGGGTTTCGTGAGGGCAGAAGTCTAGAGGGGAGGGGTGAATAGACTTCTGAAAACTTTTCGTGCAAGATCAGGTGTGATGGCAGGTTGCCTAATCAGAGTGCGAGTGAATCAGTTTGGACTGATATCTAACTTACTGATCGCCTGATGGCATATTAGTTCGGTGTCTATCAGTTTAACTGATGTACGGAAGCTAGTTTTAACCCGTGTGAAAAACCAGTTTTATATAATCAAATTCTGACGTCTGTTTTCAATCAGCTGACTGAAATGTCAAACTGATCAGATCAGTTGCTTGGTGCAGACTGATCCTAACTCAGAATATGTATGCAGTTTTAAGCCAAGTTGTGTACAATAGTGTAAAGTAGTTAGAAACAGATAAATGCACACAAGATTTTTATAGTGGTTCGGACAACCAGTCCTACGTCCACTCTTCCCTATCACAAGGGGCACCAACTTAACCAACTGGACTTAGTTTAATGTGTTAGTCCAACACAGTACAACCAACAAATGTTTCAAGAGTTCTCACTCAACCGATCCTAGAAATCAGAACTAGAAACCCTAGTCTGAAATCTTGCAAAACAAACTTAACATAACTTTGGGTTTGGGTAAGATTTGTTGTTTGTTCCAACTAGAATTCTATCCTAGTTTTGAGGTAGCCTTAAGCTAGAGGATAATAATTCTATGCTAAGAACTAATGGGATGAACACTTATAAAATAAACTTGAATATGTGTTCTTCGTGTGGAAATTTGCTTATGGCTTGAGCTTGATGATAATTTCCGTGTCTTCACTCTGAAGAGCAATCCCATATTTATAGACCTCGAAATCAAAGAGCCGTTGGAGAGCAATTTGAATTTCAGGCTATTTTTGGTAGGTTGCAGGATTGATGTGACGTGCTTCAGGAACGGCATGGCCGAAAGCATGTATATTTGTCCTTTATAGCCATTTGACTTATGCAGCACTGAATCCCGCATTATCAGCTCCGTACGTACGTGTCTCGTTCTCATTGGTTAACAAGTACACATTTCAGTGTTTGTTCTACCAACTAAAGTTGACATTCTTCTTGTTCTGATTGAGAACGTATGACCTGGTGTAACATCAGTTGATACCTAGTGTGAGCTGACCTGATCAGATAAAACTGATCAGTCTACCTGATAGAGTCTTCTGGTGCAAGTTGTCTTAGCTCAACTAGCAGACTCGGCTGATATAGGTCTTCTGGTCTTGATCTTCTGACCTCATTTGGTCTTCTGACCTGGTCATCAGATCTTCTGACCTCATCTGGTCTTCTGACCTGACCTATACATATTGAGTTCCCCCTCAATATGTGACCTATCTTTTACATCAGCTGTCTATACATTTCAGCTGGTCATCCTAACCTGATTCTAAAGTCATCAGTCAGCTAACAGGTCTGACTGGTCCTATTACAAACTGTTTTGGAACTTCCATCAAAACTGAATACAAATTTCCCAACATAATCTGTACTTCCTCTTCAAATATGGTGCTTTAACATTGGTGATGTTGTTGTTGTTGGCAGGTCTCAGAAGGACTTTTTGAAGGTACTCTTTGTCCGTCACTCCAGTGGTGAACTCATCAGGTGAATTCCTTCCTGCTGGTAGGGCAAAGATTAGTTGCAAATCATCATTGGATACATCTATTCTTGTTCCACCGACAAAGGAATAGAGCTCCTTGTTGTTCGTCTCCTTCAAATTTCTTAAGAATTCCAAGGACTCAATGATGAAGACACTGTCCAAGTGTCTGTAACAAAATTGCTCCAGCCCACACTGACGAAGACAATCCAAAATTTTTAGAGATTCTGGATCTGTGGTTGCGGTGAAAATCACATATTTCTCGTCTATGACCTCTTTCACCATTGAAGCGTAATCACAAACTTTAGGTGTTGCTCGTGAAGTTGCCATTTCTGCAAACACATACACTGCCTAAATTAGGTTTTCAAAGTCCATACAGTTTCAAGTGATGCGAGACACATCAATATTGAAGCATTTACACACATAATATCCCCAAATATGTATATTGTTCATAGTTTTCAGAGGTTAAGCATAAAGCAGATTAGATTCGATACAATATGAACAAATGAACAGTACATCATACATGTACAACCTATAACCCTAACGCATAATATTTATGAAAAATAGATTCGAAGTAAACAAATTATCAGAAAAGCGATTTGATGATTTTGAAATAAGTTTTAATCGCTGGATGAATGTTGTGAATTTTGAAAACTTTCTGGATAAGTTTGAGTGTTTGAATACGATAATGCGAAAGGTTTTTAGAAAAAGGGTTTAGGGTTTTAAATAGGTGGGAGGGAAAAATATTTTTGAGAGTACTTGAGTGTCTGTGTTTTAAACGGATGGTCAAGATTAAGCAGTTGAAAAGTAATTAAATCATGCGGTCAAGGATTTAAAATGACAAACTTTTGGACTTAAAAACTCGCAATAAATGCATTTAATACAAAAACCCCACGTCCGCATTTAATGCTTGTAGGCATGACGTCACAAAGTAATGGGCACAGTAATAACTAACATAGATTAGCATAGGCTTATAGAAGGATAAATCAGAAAACTTACCACGTTGTTCTGATCTGGCTTGCCTGATTACTGTTGACCTTACTGATTGTAGCCTAATACTTAGTATTTTCCCAACAATATCCCACTTTTCTGATTAGGTTCCTTCTGATCCTATCTGATCAGTTTAAAGTTCCCCCTTCAACTGTTATCCCTTTTCTGATCAGTCCCTGACTGATCCTTCTTTTCTAGTCAGTTTCTTAACTAACTGGTATTGGAGACCAGTCCACCAAAGATTTCTGGTGCACAATCCTAAGTCCAGAAGTCCTAGCTCATTACATAGTTCTCTGAATCTAACTTCATCTAGTGGCTTGGTTAAGATATCAGCTCTCTGCTTATCAGTGTAGATCTTTTCCATTATGATATTCTTCTTTTCCACACGATCTCTGATGAAATGATGTCTGACGTCCACATGCTTGCATCTTGTGTGTAGAACCGGATTCTGAGTGATTGCAATAACACTATTACTGTCACAGAATATAGGCACATTCGTAGCTACAATGTTATAATCCCTCAGCTACTGACTGAGCCAGAGCAGTTGGGAGCAACAACTTTCTGCGGCCATGTATTCTGCTTCAGTAGTAGATGTGGCAACAAATGTCTGCTTCTTTGAAAACCAAGATATCAGTTTGCTTCCTAAGAACTGACAAGTACCTGAGGTTGACTTTCTGTTTATTATGCAACCTCCATAATCAGAATCAGAATACCCACTAAGCTCTAGATTATCATCTGATGGGTAGAATAAACCAAGGTTTACTGTCCCCTTTAAATACTTAAGAATCCGCTTAGCTACTTCCAGGTTGATTTGAATCGGATTTGCCTGAAATCTGACTCACACTCCTACTGCGAAGGTTATTTCTGGTCTGCTGGCAGTCAGGTATAGTAATGATCCAATGAGAGCCCTATATTCTTTCTGATTAATTTTCTGACCATTTTCGTCTGGATCCATCTTGAATCCAATCATCATAGGTATTTTGGCTACCTTATTGTTCTGAATTCCAAACTTAGCCAACATATTCCTAGTGTACTTTGCCTGACAGATGAATATCCCTTCTGTATTTTGTTTAACTTGAAGACCCAGAAAGTAATTCATCTGACCCATCATGGACATCTCGAACTTCCCTTGCATCAGTTTGCTGAATCTATCACATAAGCTTTTGTTGGGAGATCCGAAGATGATATCGTCCACATAGATCTAAACCATCCGAATGTCTGCACCATCTTCTATTCTGAACAATGTTCTATCTATAACTCCTTTAGTGAAGCCACTGTCTACCAAGAAATGGGATAGTGCATCATACCAAGCTCGAGGAGCCTGTTTAAGTCCATAAAGAGCTTTTCTTAAATGGTACACCTGGTTGCCTTTTTCAAAGCCAGGAGGTTGTTCGACATAAACTTCCTCCGCTAATACCCCATTTAAGAATGCACTCTTTACATCCATCTGATACACATTAGATCCTCTGTGGGCAACATATGCCAGAAACAACCGAATGGCTTCCAGACGAGCGACTGGTGCAAAGGTCTCATCATAATCAATTCCTTCTGATTGTGAATACCCCTTAGCAACAAGTCTTGCCTTATTTCTGGTGATGACATTATTCTCATCCCTCTTGTTCTTGAATACCCACTTGGTGCCTATCATGTCTTGATGAGTTGGTCTGTCTACAAGTTCCCAAACCTGATTCCCCTCGAACTGCTCTAGTTCTTCTTGCATAGCTAGAATCCAGCTGGCATCTTGTAGAGCTTCTTCTATTGTGGTAGGTTCCTTCAAAGACAGATAGCAACAATACATAACACTTTCACCAACCTGATGTCTAGTTTGGACTCAGGCATTAGGATTGCCGATTATCTGATCAGTCGGACGGTCTTTCAACCAAGTCCTTCTTTTCTGATGTATATCAGTTTGGACATTGTCATCCTCTTCTGATATTGAGTCACTAGAGGTTGTGAGAGGTACATGTTGACGTTATACTGGAATGTATGCTTTTACTTTGTATAACCAGACTGAATTTCAGACTTATTTGCTTAAATAAATTATTTATCAATGTTGCTTTAAATATCATTGAATGTTACATATATGTACTACATAACTGTTTAATAATTAGTACATGTTACATTGTAGTTAATTTAGTGATACCAGATCACAATAGATTAAATTAATAGTCCCTTGTAACTAAAAGTACAGAATTCGCAACCTATATGGAAATGAACAATCCATCGTGAAAGGTTGAAGTGTAAGGCTCAGATTGGTTTGTCTTGACCAAGAGATTGCACTAGTGCATTATGATGCGCTGAAGAGGACCTACAGAAGAATAAATTCTTTAGTACTGAATATAGAAGAATTAGACCTCAGTGGTTAGTTATTTCTTAATCCCCGTCCCTTAAATAGGATTGTGTGGAATTAATAACTATTGCTTTGACTTATGATGGGTAGAGAATCAATGTGATTCAATACCTTGTATCTTGGGCAATATTATTAGTTACATGACGATGGCTAAGATTTAATACGGAGAATCGGTGTGCAAGTGCGTCTTGTTTGATTTGTCCCCTTGGGAGGCTCAGAAGTTTTATCATACTAAATCTTGCAAGTAGAATTAGTTTTTGGTATGGATAATAATGTTGAACAGTTCCCGAAACAAGGAAAAATATATTAATTAATGTGAAGCTATTTCAGTGTCTTAAATTAATTAATGGACTGGATAATCTTAAACGCGGGAAATAATAACCGGAAGCCATATTAACTGTAATATGGTTTAAGATGGATAGTGCAATATTAATTATGTAGTGAGATTAATTAATATTTATGGGCTTGAATAATATTGTGGCTCAATATTGGAAATTCAAGGTCCATTAGAAGGTCCAATCTTAATTCTCCTAAAGGCCCCTCAAGTAGCCCAAATATAAAGTCCAATAACTGAAAAATGTGTTTAAAATTAAATAAAATATTGTTGCCTATTTTTCCCTAATTTTTCGAAAATAAATAAATAAAGAGGGAGAAAGATTTTCTTTGAATTTTGTTGTGGAACGAGGGGAATTTTGTTATGGAACGAGGGAACTGAATTTTCCCCTCAAGAAAGATTTTCCCCTCAAGAATTTTCTTTATTCAGTTCTTTGAATTCTTTAGTACTTTATTCTTGAATTTAATGAGATTTACTTTATACAAGTTTATCTCATTAAATTCAAGAAATTTCCCACTTGGCTATTTATTTGGTGTTTTTCGAAAATAATGAGTAAAATATGGAAGGAAAGATTTTCTTGGAAATATATTATGGAAGATATGTTTTCTTGGAATACAAGAATATCTCATAAATTCAAGAAGATCCAAATCTTGGAAATCTTGGCCTTATTTTTCGAAAATTCCATAACAAGAGAAGGTGGGATTTTTTATGGAATATTTTAATTATGGAGAAAGGAATATATGGGATATATTTAAGATTTCTTGGAGATCAAGAAAAAGATTTCACCATCTTATTCACACATAAAAATTTCGACCAATACCCTCTCTATAAATAGGGGATCAATGATTCATCCCAATGCAATTCCATGTGTTGGAAAAATTAGAAATCCACAAAGGTGGTGCAACATAATTTTATTTTTCCTTTTGTTAATTGTTCGCGAGCATCCTTCCACCGGATTGTTGAACAAGGACGAGGGAATACTTGAGAAGGCTCTTTGGGTTTGTTCGTGTGAACGGGATATCCATCTTCTCAACGGTTGTCACTCTGAGAGGTTAGTTCACGTAAACTCCTAGCAATTTCGCATTCGTAGGATTTATGTGACGAATTTGTATGCATGATTTATTGTTGAATTATTATTTGAATTAATATAGGATTAATTCATGCTAGTAATAATTGTTAGAATTAAATTTGTATTTAAATATTCACCCGAATAGATCCGGGCAATTAATTCCCCAACAGTACAATAATAGGATCCACTTGGCGTGGACAAGTCTCAGCTGATGTTGGAATCATCATAGGTCGATGTCCGTCTCACGAACATCAGTGTTCCCCCGAACCGGATGGTTAGGTTATTATCGTCTCAAATTGCATCGAATTTTCTTCATCGACAGTTGTATGTACCTTAAGGTCTGATTGACTTGGTGAATCATTAATATCAAGGTTAGGAACATACTCTGTTACGTGATCTGATCCCTTTTCTTTGATAATTAACTGATCCATTTTCTGAGCATCAGGTACTGGTTGATCTGGTACTGCTTGTTCTGAGGCAGATTTCTCTTGTTCAGAAGATGTCTCATCAAAGACCACATGAGGTGTCTCCTCCACAACTAGGGTTCGCCTGTTGAACACCCTAAAAGCTTTGCTGGTTGAGGAATATCCTAGGAATATACCCTCATCTGACTTAGCTTCAAAGGTTTTCAACTGACTCTTCCCATTGTTATGAATAAAACACTTGCACCCAAAAACATGGAAGTAACAAACACGAGGTTTTCTGCCCTTCCACAGTTCATAAGGTGTTTTGAAGTAAATCTTAGTCAGAGAACATTTGTTCTGACTGTGACATGCATTGTTAATAGCTTCTGCCCATAAGCGGTTTGGAGTTGCATGTTCAGCCAACATTGTGCGAGCAACTTCTTTGAGTGTTCTGTTTCTTCGTTCTGCTACGCCATTCTATTGTGGTGTTCTGGCGGCTGATGTTTCATGTTGTATACCAAACTTAGTGCAAAAATCAGTTATAAAAGAGTTCAGAAACTTGTACCTTTATCTGATCTGATTTTCACGATCTGACGCCCTTCTCATTCTGCAATCTCTTGAGCAGCTCAGGTATCTTTGTTGTAGTTTCATTATTCTTATACAAGAATACAACCCAGGTGAACTTGGAATAATCATCCACGATCAACAGAGTGTATTTGCGTCCGCTGAAACTAAGTGGTGTAACTGGTCCAAACAAATCCATGTGAAGCAGTTGTAGTACTCTACTGGATGCTGGTCCTGGGATCCCCTTAAATGAGGCTTTAACCTGTTTTCCCTTCTGACATGCGACACATGTCTGATCCTTAGAGAATACCTCATTCGGGAGACCCTCAACCAGGGACATCCTTGCTATCTTGTTAAGAGTTTTAAAGTTCAGATGACTCATTCTCTTGTGCCAGAGCCAACTGCTACTTTTGGAACTCCTAACAATCAGGCATGCATTTCTTGGACAACTGTTCCAATCTGCAGTGTAGATCGTTCCTTTTCTGGAACCAGTTAGCAAAATATGTTGAATGGATCGATTCTTGATAGTTCATTGATCAGTCGAGAACTCAACGCTGAATCCGTTGTCGCAGAATTGTGAAATCGATAACAGATTGTGCTTTAAACCATCGACATACGAGACTCCAGTAACCTGTACATCATCATTCACAAAGGTTCTGAATCCTCTGGTAAAACCAAAGTTTTCATCACCAAAGAGTACACGTGGGCCTTCTTGTTCTATGTATGAACTGAGGAGATGTTTGTTGCTAGTCATGTGCCTTGAGTATCCACTATCGATGTACCAGATAGTTGCTTGTACACCTCCCTTATGACCAAACCCACGCGATCCTACAATCAAATCAGACTTTAGGTACCCCTGTAGGATTGGGTCCTGAGGGGTTAGTGTTACCTTTCGGGATCCAAACAAATAGGGCACTTCTATGATAATCATCAAGATCAGAAGGCCTAATTTGTCTCCCATAAGCATCTACATAATCATACATCTCTTCATGTGCTTTCTGGTCAGTATGATTATGAGTGTGAACCTTGGATGAATTAGAAGACTTGGGATTTTTCTGGTTAGTCTATCTTCTTTTAATCCAGTGTGGTTCAGGTGCAGATGCCCTGGATTTCTGGTTGAAGGGATAGGTACGACTGCTACCATAAAAAAGATTCATATCTCTTTTGCACAAATGGTTTTAGCAGTTTACCCTTAACATGCTGGTTAGGCAGCTTGACCTGATTAGGTTTTAGATTAGACTTTCCCTTGCGAGATTGTCCTTTCTGATTCCTAATATGTTGATTAGGTTGAGGTCTTTTCAGAAGAACATGGTTCTTCTGTTGATTCCTCGGCTGATGCTTGATCAGGTGAGGTCCATTTATGTTTCCTTTCTAATCAGACACTCACATTTCCTGTTCAGCAGGTCTTTTTCCCTTCTTCGATACAGATTTGACATATCGTGTATCTTGTCCAGAAACCTTCATAAATTCACTTTTGGAATGTGAACCAGGTTGGACATATGAGGATCCTGAAGGACTATCAAACCCAATACCCTTCTTATCAGTTGACTTTCGAAAGTAGCTTGTTATTTCATCAACATTTTTAGAAGCTTTTCCAAAAATCTCTACTTTCTTTCGCAAATTGTACTCACTTTGTTTTAGACTCTCATGCAGTCGAAAGAGTTCATCAAACTTAGCTTGGAGGATTTTGAGATCATCAGCTTGCTGGTTGTTGATAACTTGTTGTTCCTTAACCAGTTTACCCTGATCAGAAGAGCTGACTTTCAGAAATTCCAGTTCTTTAGTCATCTTCTGAACAATCTCATCTGCTTTCAGTTCAGCAGCATTACTTACAGCATTATCCTTGACAAGCTGAATGTTCTCAGCCCTTAGCTTATCGTTCTCAGCTTCCACTATTGTATAAGTGTCCACTGCATTAGAGAGATCATCAAGCAATTGCTCATTGTAAAGTTGCAGGTTAATCTCTCCAGCAGGTGTGCTCAGCACAACAGGTGTGGAAACAGAAAACACAGAAGGTTTAGAAGTTACCTCAGTTTGATCCGCATCCTTGGCCATGAGACAGATGTCGTCATCAGATGAGAACATCAGATTGTCGAAGTCGTCGACATCATCAGTAGTGGTCATCAGGCAGAAGTCTTCTATAGATGAATAACCAGAATCATCTAATGGCAGATAGGAATCATCTATCCCAGATGTATTAGCAACCATGGCTTTTCTATCTCTGTATCTTTATTCTCTTCTATTCCGCTTATCTTCTCTTTCTTTTGGAGCCAGGTCAGGGCAATCTGCACTGTAATGACCTAGTTTTTGACAGTTAAAATATGCTCCAGGTTCCGTGGAATTTCATCTGCCAGGTGAATCATTTCTTCTGTAGGATCTATCAGGTGACTTCCCAGTTTGCTTGTAATCAGAATTCCTTCTATCTGATATGTTGTCTCTTCTATCATCAGAACGATCATCTCTCTTATTTTCTCTGCGTTCATCTCTATGATTATCTCTCCTGTCACCAGAACGATTCCTTTATTGTGATCTGTTAGTAGATCTCCTATCTCTTCCTCTGCTGTTCTGATAGTCTCTATAAAATTTCCGATATTTTCCCAGTTGAACATTGGATCGTTCAAGCTTTCTGGTCAGCAAAGCAATCTTTTCAGCCTGGCTCATGATATTTCCTATTGGTTCAGTAGACTTTGAACTGTTGCTAGCTGCCTTGAATGTAACTGCTTTTGATGTGGCAGGTGTAGCTTCAGCAGGTGACTCGTCTTCTTCTTCTTGATCTCTTTCAATCAGGTCGAATTCATGAGCCTTTAAACTGAGAAACATGTTGCTTGGCTTCATCTTCGCAATATCTTGACAATCTTTTATCACCGTTACTTTCATGTCCCATTTCTTGGTCAGGGACCTCAAGATCTTGTAGTTGATGTCTTTGTCAGACATTTCTCATCCCAGTTCACGAAACTTGTTGACTGACATGGTGATTCTTCCATCAAGCTAATTTATGGTTTCATTTGGCAACATCTTGAGTTTTTCAAACTTTACCAGTCCAGCTTGCAGTCTGCTGTCCTTAATCAGATCATTTCCTTCGCACATCTCAGCAAGGGTATCCCACATCTGCTTGGCAGTCTTGAGATACTTGATCTTCTCACGTGTTATCTTGTCCATCGTCTTCATGATGATATGTCTAGCAACAGTATCCAGATTGGATAATTTTCTTTCCTCGGCATCCATCAGTGAAGGACTCTTTTTGATTCTGGCTCCAGTTGGATATTCTGGATCACCTCCTTCAATTGGGTTGTTGTAATAGATGCTGATGAGTCCTTGTTCAAGAACTTCCATCATTCTGCTGCTTATCGCACCCAGATGGTTGCTCATGAGTATGGTCCAGTCAGCATACTCATCAATAGAGAACTTAGGCAGATCATGATACATTCCAGAAGTGTTATCCATGTTGAATATATGAGTTTAAAAATAAGTTTTTCAAAGATCTGTTCAAGTGACCACAATGGTTCTTCCTCAAGAACCGATGATACTCAAAGCCAGTGGTCCGTAGAACCACTGCTCTGATATCACTTGTAGGTCCCGAATGGGTTTTAGTGAGACAGAAGTTTAGAGGGGAGGGGTGAATAGACTTCTGAAACCTTTTCGTTGGATCAGGTGTGAATAGCAAGTTGCCTGATCAGAGTGCGAGTGAATCAGTTTGGACTGATATCCAACTTACTGATCGCTTGAGAGCAGGTCAGTTCGGTGTCTATCAGCTTAACTGATGTGCGGAAGATAAGTTTAACTCGTGTGAAAAACCAGTTTACTAAATCAGATTCTAAGTTATCTGTATCGGATCAGATGATAAAGTGCCAAACTGATCAGATCAGTTGCTTGGTGCAAATCTGATCCAGACTTAGAATATACATGCAATAGTTAAACATGTGTGTGCAGATAGTGTAAAGCAGGTAAATCAAATTAAGGCACACAAGATTTTTATAGTGGTTCGGACAACTTGTCCTACGTCCACTCTTCCCTATCAGCAGGGGCACCAACTTAAACAACTGGACTTAGATTAATGTGTTAGTCCAACACAGTTAAATAGATGTTTCAAGAGTTCTCACTCAACCAATCCCAGAAATCAGAACTAGAAACCCTAGTCTGAAATCTTGCTAAACAAACTTAACCTAACTTTTGGTTTGGGTATCAGATTTGTTGTGTTCCAACTGGAAATCTATCCTAGTATTTGGGTAGCCTAAAGTTAAAGGATAAGATTTATGTGATAAGAATTTATGGGATGAACACTTAGAAAATATTCTTGATTTTGTGTTCTTCGTGCGGAAATTGCGGATAGCTTGAGCTTGATGATAATTTCCGTAACCTTACTAAGAAGGTTTGATACCATATATATAGGCACAAAATCAAACTAGCCGTTGGAGAGCAATTTAAATTTCGGTCTTTTTAAGGTAGGTTTGCAGGATGGATGTGACGTGCACAGAGGCGGCATGGCCAAAAGCATGCAAGTTTGTCCTTTATAGTCGTTTGACTGTGATCCACCGAATCCCGCATTGTCAGATCCATACATACGTGTGTTGCTCTCAATGGTTATCAAGTACACTTGTTTAGTGTTTGATTTACCAACTTAGTTTGACATTCTTCTTGTCTGATGAACTCGTATGACTTTGGTGAATCTTTGGTTGTCACCTGATTGAGCTGACCTGATTAGTTAAAACTGATCAGCCCATCTGATTGAGTCTTCTGATGTATGTTGTCTTAGCACAACTTACAGACTCTATTTCGTTCTTCTGATGTAGGTTATATGAGGTCTTCTTGGTCTTGTTCTTCTGGTAGTCATCTGATCTTCAACTCTTCTGATTCTTCAGCTTCATGTCTTCACCTGATCATCTGACTATCTGACTTGTCTGATCTTCTGATCTTCTTGACTTGTCTGATCTTCTGATCTTCTGACTTGTCTGATCTTCTGATCTTCTTGACTTGTCTGATCTTTTGATATTCTGACTTGTCTGATCTTCTGATCTTCTGGCTTGTCTGATCTTCTGACTTGTCTGATCTTCTTCAAGACTTAACCTATACATATTGAGTCCCCCCTCAATATATGACCTAACTAATACATCAGTTGTCTATACATCTCAGCTGGTCATCCTATCCAGATTTCTAAGTCATCAGTCAGCTAACAGGTCTGACTGGTCCTATTACAACCAGTTTTGGAACTTCCATCAAAACTACAAATTTCCCAACAACTTTTGTACATAAAAAATCATCAAAAGGAACTTCGTTGTGATATGTATGTTGATCTTGAAGATGCTTATTTGAATGGAGAGGGGGAAGGAAGTGTTATTGGTAAATGTATTATGTTGTCTCCTTCATTTACTAGATATCCACGTACATGATGCAGAATTATCAAGATGCTATGACTATTTGTTGTTGGGTTGGTTATCCACAGTTGTTTAAAATATTTACGTGAAATACAAAATGATAAAAAAATATTCGTTATATGTCGGATAGAGGTCAATATCCCCGAAGATCGTCCTGATATTGTGTTTCGCATCTTTAAGATTAAATTGGATGCACTAATTCTTGATATTTGCCAAAATAAAATATTTGGAAACGTTAGGGTAGGTGAATTTTTTTTATCTAAAGTTTTATTTATAATTATGTTCTATTATAATAATGATTTATTATCATAAATTAAATGTAGAATTTTGTAATAAATTTATATATTATTTTGCAGTTTTGTATACTGTGAAGTTTCAAAAACGTGGGCATCCTCATGCACATATCTTGTTTTTTCTTGAAAATTATAATGATGCTCCTTCAGGTGATGATATTGATCACATAATTTCAACTGAATTACCAGATGAGGTGAATGATAAACAACACTTTGAAGCTATCAGTGATTTTATGATGCATGGTCCTTGTGGTCCAACTGTTAAGTACTCTCCGTGCTATCCTAACAAAGGTGAATGTACAAAGAATTTTTTGTCCGAGAGTTCATTTGATGATGATGATAGATATCCTATTTATAGGTGAAGAGATGATGGAAAAACCGTGAAGAAAAAGAATATTGTTTTGGACAATAAATTTGTTGTTTCTCATAACAGACATCTTCTCTTAAAATACAGTGCACATATTTATGTTGAATGGTGCAATCAATCTAGAGCCATTAAATACTTATTCAAGTATATCAACAAGGATCATGATCGTGTTATTACTAATTTTGTTAAAATAATGGGGAATCTAATCATACATCAGATGTTGATGAGATTAAGATGTATTATGATTGTAGGTATATTTTGCCTTGTGAAGCTTCTTGGAGATTATTTGGTTTTGAAATTAACTATAAGTATTTGTCTGTTGAACGTTTGTCATTTCATCTTCCAGAAAAACGAAATGTTGTGTTCAGGGACACAAATTCATTGGATTCAGTTTTGGATAGACCGGGTGTAAAGACTAGCATGTTTTTAACTTGGTTTGAATTGAATAAGCATTCTGATGAAGTTGCTGAGTTGACATACACTCAAATTCCTCAGTTTTTTTTTATTTTTAAAAGAAAAATAAGGACTTGGGAACCTAAGCAGAGGGGATTTGTTGTTGGTCATATTTCTTATGTACCACATGGTACTAGTTAGATATATTATCAGAGGATTATGTTGAACGTTGTTACTGGACCTAAGTGTTTTGATGATTAAAAAAAATTAGAGTAAAGTTTATCCCACACTTCGTGGTACATGCCTTGCTAGGGGGTTGTTGGATGATGATAGAGAATATGTTGATGAACTTGAACAGACTAGTGTTTGGGCCTCTGCATCTTCAATGAGATCTCTTTTTGTTACTCTTCTCAATTCTGGATTTTTAAATAATCCGTTTAAGATATGGGATAAATGTTGAAAATACCTGTCTGACGATATTTTGTACAAGAGAAGAAAAATAATACGGTATCCAAGTATTTCTTTTTTATTTTTTATATTATACATTCTTTAAATTAAATTCCCTCCGCCCCATTATTTTTTGCTCACTTTCCTTATTCTTCCGCACCAAGTTATTTGTATGCTTTCCTTATTTAGGCATTTTATATAATTAATCATAATTATATAATTATATTATTTTAAACATTTTAAATATTTTTTATATTATTGGTGTATATATGTCATGTTATATATATATATATATATATATATATATTATTTGTAATTATTTAATACCTTATTAAAAATAATCATTTATTACTTTATGTATGTTTTTTAATGATGTTTCTTATTTATTCTTCTTATCTTTGTAGAATTAAGAATGACGGATGGTGAGATCAAGAACTGTTGTCTTTTGAAAATCGATAATATGTTGCGTTCTCTTGGTAAGAGTTTGCATGATTTTGATGGGATGCTTCTGGCAGTTTGGTTATAACAGTATAAATCCCATAATAGGATGATTTTGACTGAGTTATCTTATAATAGAGTTGCACTAAGGATGGAGTATGAAGTTTTGCTAAGGAGATTGAATGATGAGCAGTGCATTATTTTTTGATAAAATAATTAGTCGGTATTGTCAGATTTAGGTGGAGTATTTTTTGTATATGGTTATGGAGGTTTTGGGAAAACTTTTTTTTTTAATAGAGAACACTATCTGTTGGACTGCGATCTGATGATGAGATAGTATTTAATGTAGCATCCAGTGGCATAACATCACTTTTACTTCCTGGTGGACGTACAACACTTTCTAGGTTTTGTATTCCAACCAATTGTATGGAGGATTCTACATGTAACATTAACCAAGGTAGTCACTTCGTTGAACTTTTGATTATGTGCAAGCTCATGGTATGGGATGAAGCTTCAATGGTTCACAAACATTGTAGTGAAACATTAAATACATCATTGATAAATATCATGGAAATTTCTGATCCATCACGGTCTGAAATACCATTTGGTGGAAAGACAATTATTTTTGGGGGAGATTTTTGACAGATCTTGCCTGTCATTCCGAAAGGAAGGAGGAATGACATTGTACATGCCACTATCAATTCACCTGATTTGTGGAATGCATGCACTGCTTTGAAATTGACAAGAAACATCAGATTGATGCAATTTGATTCTGTTCCAGGGATGAATGAAATGAAGTCATTTTCTAAATGGATTGAATCAGTTGTTGATGGAAGTATAGGGACAAGAATTGATAATGGTTCTGACATTATCATATTGGTCATGATCTAATTGTTTCTATTGTTATTTGTATGTATCCTGATTTTAAATCTAGGATGTACAATTACATTTTTTTACAGGACAGAGCTATCATTGCCCTGACACTTAATATTGACTATGTTTGTTTTCCACTGGGGAGATCTAGATGGAGGATGGGCTTCCCCTAATTCCGGTCACTTTTTGGATTTGCACATCACATCCTCCATCCAAATACACATCCACCCCTATTATACACTTATACCCTAAAATTACCACATCACTACTTTTCTTACACCAACTCATTCTCTCTCTTACTTTTCTTATAACAATTCATTATCTCTTCTACTTTTCTTACACTTTTATTTCTTATAATCATTATCACACTAACTAGCAATAATAAAATAATACACCATCATAATAAAAAAGTATTGATTTGACATAAAACTTCATCCACCTCTACCACATCCAACACAAAACAAACATAGAATACTATTCATAGGATTTGTCTCATCCAACTTTATTCCCCATCCGAATTTGCCCCATCCACCTCAAGCAAAAAACAAACGTGAATGATTACATGGTTCGGTTAAATCAAAAGAAGTCTCACAAGTATCTCAGTTCCGATAGTGTTTACAGGTCTAATTTCAATTTTTATTCTCTAGCTGATGTTCATAATCCTAAGTTCCTTAACACTTTGAAATTTTTTGGTGTTCTCGACCATGAACTTAATCTCAAAGTTGGAACACATGTTATGTTGTTGAGAAATGTTGGGATATTTTAGTTTTGATTAATTATGCCAAAACATTATCAACTTGTGTTATTTAAGTTAATCTACAGATAACAAGTTGAGGGGGAACAAGAAAATAAGTTAAGGGGAAACTCATGATATTAGACGAAGATGATCAAGATCAAACGAGGCTGCAGACGAGGCTGATCGAGATCAGATGAGTAGGATGAGTTCTGAGTTAACTGGTGAGCTGAACAAGAAGAAGCATGCTGATTTGTCAAGAAGAAAAACTGATGTAATGTGCGTAAATCAAATCGAAGAAGAAAAATGCGATCCGATCAGTATCGCGGCGATATGGTCGTACCGCAGGCGATCCGATCGTAGAGTGTTGCTCGATGCGCATACCCGACAAGCCGCCGATGCCGTTTCGCTTGGCGCCGTCAGCGTTCGATGTCTTTGCCGCTTTATGTCGATCGGGATGCAACGATCGCCGATGCCAGGCCGATCGACAAATCTCGATGCCGCCGCTTATCGTCGTCTTTGCTCGACATCGCGGCAATCCAGATCTGATCTTTGATGATCCAGATAAAAACAAAGGAAATCGTAAGAGATGAACAAATTGAAATAAAAATAGATGAACAATTGAAATCAAGAATATGAACAAAGTGATTTCAAAGAGACCGAAATCAAAAGGAAATAAATCGATCCGTTAGACACACAAAAAGTTATCCAATGAGAAGATGACAACACATATATGGATGTGACATAAAGCTGCAAACAACAGTGCAAAAGGACAAAGAAAAGCTGGAAGACTATTAGTATGGATTTGAATTTACTCTCCAACGGTAATATTCAAATCCACACTATAAATACATTGCACTATCTTCAAAAGAAGATAATGGAGGATGCTGCAAAGCGAAGATTAAAGCCAAATATTCAAGCATCTCCATTCAAGAACACAGAGCATTAAATATCCAAATTTACCAAAGAGTGTTCTTCATTATATCTAAACATAAATGTCATATCATAAGCTTAGAGAGATTTTCCCAACCTTAGCTTAAAGGCTAAAACAATGTAAGGGAAAATCTCACCTAGTTGGAAATAACACCAAACCCAAACCCTTTCTTGAGAGAGAATTGGTGGTTAAGTAAGGTAGTTAATAGGCAATCCCGTGAGGGAGATAAGTCCCGAGAGAGTGAGAACTCATTAAACATCTATAGGTAATCCCGTGAGGAAGATAAGTCCCGTTGAGTGAGAGCTCCATAAATATCTGTTGGTTTAGTTGGTGCCCCATGCAGGAAAGAGTGGATGTAGGAGTTGGACTCCGAACCACTAAATAAAAATACTTGTGTTCTTACTTGCTTTCATATTAAATGTCATACATACTTTAGCAAATCTGCATAATAACACACAAAAAAAAAATTAAGTCACCTCCCATTGAGATTTTACGAGTTTTAAATGGAGTTTTTCGGGACCAACAAGTGGTACTAGAGCAGGAGTTCAAAAGTTCACTAGATTTTAATGTGACCACCTGAACTGATCTTTTTTTGTTAAAACCCATTTATTTTTAAATGCTTATCTTTCATAAAATTCATGGAGGTTGATAATCATCTTCTCATCATATTTTTTTAAAAAAATGCATACAGCATTCTTCATCATTTCACTTGTTTAACTAACACTATTTTTCTCGTATGTTTTTATTGTTAGTTAGTTTTGGCATCATTATCAAAAAGGGGGAAATTGTTGGGATATTTTAGTTTTGATTAATTATGCCAAAACATTATGAACTTGTGTTGTTTAAGTTAATCTACAGATAACAAGTTGAGGGGGAACGAGAAAACAAGTTAAGGGGGAACTCATGATATTAGACGAAGATGATCGAGATCAGATCGAGGCTGCTGGTGAGGCTGATCGAGATCAGATGAGTAGGATGAGTTCCGAGTTAACTGATGAGCTAAACAAGAAGAAGCATGTTGATTTGTCAAGAAGAAAAACAGATGTAATGCGCAGAAATCTGAAATCAGAAGAAGAAATGTGATCTGATCAGTACTGCGGCGATCCGGTCGCATCGCGGCGATCCGATCAGAAGCATGCCGCCCGATGACGCTACCCGATGACGTGGTACCGATGTCCGTCTTCGCTCGATGCCGCGGTCGTCGCCGATGTCGCGGTTGCCGCTCGATGCCCCCGCTACTCCCGACGCCTTTGCAAAGGTCGATGCGATCCGTAGATGAACAAAGGAAATCAAGAGATAAACTGTGGAAATCGTAAGAGATGAACAAAGGAAATCAAAGAAAGAAGTCGAAATCGATCGCTTAGACACACAAAAAGTTGTCCAATGAGAAGATGACAACATATATATGGATGTTACATAAAGCTGCAAACAACAGTGCAAAAGGACAAAGAAAAGCTGGAAGACTATTAGTATGGATTTGAATTTACTCTCCACCGGTAATATTCAAATCCACACTATAAATACATTGCACTGTCTTCAAAAGAAGATAATGGAGGATGCTACAAAGTGAAGATTAAAGCCAAATATTCAAGCATCTCCACTCAAGAACACAGAGCATTAAATATCCAAATTTACCCAAGAGTGTTCTTCATTATATCTAAGCATAAATACCATATCATAAGCTTAGAGAGATTTTCCCAACCTTAGCTTAAAGGCTAAAACAATGTAAGGGAAAATCTCACCTAGTTGGAAATAACACCAAACCAAACCCTTTCTTGAGAGAAAATTAGTGGTTAAGTAAGGTAATTAATAAGCAATCCCGTGAGGGAGATAAGTCCCGAGAGAGTGAGAACTCATTAAACATCTATAGGTAATCCCGTGAGGGAGATAAGTCCCGAGAGAGTGAGAACTCATTAAACATCTATAGGCGATCCCGTGAGGGAGATAAGTCCCGTTGAGTGAAAGCTCCATAAATATATGTTGGTTTAGTTGGTGCCCCATGAAGGGAAGAGTGGATGTAGGAGTTGGACTCCGAACCACTATAAAAATACTTGTGTTCTTACTTGCTTTCATATTAACTGTCATACATACTTTAGCAAATCTGCATAACACACACTAAAAAAAAATTTAAGTCACCTCCCATTGAGATTTTACGAGTTTTAAATCGGGTTTTTCGGGACCAACAAGTGGTATCAGAGCAGGAGTTCAAAAGTTCACTAGATTTTAATGTGACCACATGAACTGATATTTTTTTGTTAAAACCCATTTATTTTTAAATGCTTATCTTTCATAAAATTCATGGAGGTTGATAATCATCTTCTCATCATATTTTTTTTAAAATGCATACAACATTCTTCATCATTTCACTTGTTTAACTAACACTATTTTTGTCGTATGTTTTTATTGTTAGTTAGTTCTGGCATCATTATTAAAAAGGGGGAAATTGTTGGGATATTTTAGTTTTGATTAATTATACCAAAACATTATCAACTTGTGTTATTTAAGTTAATCTACAGATAACAAGTTGAGGGGGAACGAGAAAACAAGTTAAGGGGGAACTCATGATATTAGACGAAGATGATCGAGATCAGACGAGGCTGATCGAGATCAGATGTGTAGGATGAGTTCCGAGTTAACTGATGAGCTGAACAAGAAGAAGCATGTTGATTTGTCAAGAAGAAAAACTAATGTAATGTGCAGAAATCTGAAATCAGAAGAAGAAATGCGATCTGATCAGTGCAAGGCGATCCGGTCAGTATCAGGCGATCCGATCGTAGCAGGTCTTTTTAATGTCGTATACCCGACAAGCTTCTTAATGCCAGGTCCGCTCGGTGTCGCCACCGATGTCGTCTTTTCGCTTCGATGCCGCGGTCGCCTCGACGTCAGGTAAAAGGTAGATGCAAATCAGATGAATAAAGGAAATCGTAAGAGATGAACAATGAAATAAGAATAGATGAACAGTGAAATCAGGAAAGATGAACAAGGATTTCAAAGAGACTGTAAATCAAAGCGAAATAAATCGATCCGTTAGACACACAAAAAACCGGTCTAATGAGAAGATGACAACACATATATGGATGTGACATAAAGCCGCAAAACAACAACAAAGGAAAAAAGGACAAAGAAAAGATGAAAGACTATTAGTATGGATTTGAATTTACTCTCCAACGGTAATATTCAAATCCACACTATAAATACATTGCACTATCTTCAAAAGAAGATAAAGGAGGATGCTGCAAAGCGAAGATTAAAGCCAAATATTCAAGCATCTCCATTCAAGAACACAGAGCATTAAATATCCAAATTTACCCAAGAGTGTTCTTCATTATATCTAAACATAAATGCCATATCATATGCTTAGAGAGATTTTCCGAACCTTAGCTTAATGGCTAAAACAATGTAAGGGAAAATCTCACCTAGTTATCAATAACACCAAACCCAAATCCTTTCTTGAGAGAGAATTAGTGGTTAAGGAAGGTAGTTAATAGGCAATCCCGTGAGGGAGATAAGTCCCGAGAGAGTGAGAACTCATTAAACATCTATACGCAATCCCGTGAGGGAGATAAGTCCCGAGAGAGTGAGAACTCATTAAACATCTATAGGCAATCCCGTGAGGGAGATAAGTCCCGAGAGAGTGAGAACTCATTAAACATCTATAGGCAATCCCGTGAGGGAGATAAGTCTCGTTGAGTGAAAGCTCCATAAATATCTGTTGGTTTAGTTGGTGCCCCATGAACTATAAAAATACTTGTGTTCTTACTTGCTTTCATATTAAATGTCATACATACTTTAACAAATCTGCATAACACACATTAAAAAAAATTAAATCACCTCCCATTGAGATTTTACGAGTTTTAAATCGGGTTTTTCGGGACCAACAAGTGGTATCAGAGCAGGAGTTCAAAAGTTAACTAGATTTTAATGTGACCACCTGAACTGATCTTTTTTTGTTAAAACCCATTTATTTTTAAATGCTTATCTTTCATAAAATTCATCGAGGTTGATAATCATCTTCTAATCATTTTTTTTAAATGCATACAACATTCTTCAACATTTCACTTGTTTAACTAACACTATTTTTCTCGTATGTTTTTATTATTAGTTAGTTTTTGCATCATTATCAAAAAGGGGGAAATTGTTGGGATATTTTAGTTTTGATTAATTATGCCAAAACATTATGAACTTGTGTTATTTAAGTTAATCTACAGATAACAAGTTGAGGGGGAACGAGAAAACAAGTTAAGGGGTAACTCATGATTGTTGGGGAATGAGTTGCACAGATCTATTCGGGGTGAATATTTAAATACAAATTTAATTCATTAATTATTACTAGCATGAATTAATCCTATATTAATTCAAATAATAATTGCAACAACATATCATGCATATAAAAAGCCACGTAAAAACCCACGATGCGGAATCTACGGGTTTACGTGAACGCATTCTCTCGGGATGGCAAAGTGGCTTTGGTCGGACGGACTAACCAAACGGACTTCCCAAGTATTCCTTAGCCCTTGCTCGACAAACGGTGGAAGGATACTCATGAACAATTAACAAAAGGAAAAAATAAACTTTGTTGCACCACTTATGTGGATTTGCTAATATTTCCAGCACATGGAATTGTACTTGGGAATGAACTAATCATCCCCTATTTATAGGTGTGAGAGTGGTCAAAATTCTTGTGATATTTCAATGTGGGAAAAGACTTTTCTTGGTCACCAAGAAATCTTGAATATATCCCATATATTCTTTTTCCCATAATTAAAATATTCCACAAAAATCCCACCTCCTAAAGTTTATGGAATTTTCGAAAATATTAAGGTGCAAGAATCCAAGATTTGGATCTTCTTGAATTTATGAGATATTCTTGTATTTCAAGAAATACATATCTTCCATAATATCTTTTCAAGAAAATCTTTCTTGCCCTCTATTTTCCAAAATTTTGAAAATATCACTATGTATAACCAAGTGGGAGATTTCTTGAATTTAATGAGATAATCTTGTATTCCAAGAATACATATCTTCATTCCATAACAAAATTCAAAGAAAATCTTTCTCCTCTTTTTATCCATAATTTTTAAAAAAATAGAGGAAATATAAGCAACAATATTTATTTTATTTTAATCACCTTTTTTAGGTTATTGGACTATATGTTGGGCTACTCGGGGGCCTTTAGGAGAATTAAGATTGGACCTTCTAATGGATCTTGAATATCTAATATTGAGCCACAATATAATTCAAGCCCATAAATATTAATTAATCCCACTACATAATTAATATTGACTATCCATCTTAACCCATATTACGATCAATATGGCTCCCCGGTCATTATTTCCGTGTTTAAGATTATCTAGCCCATTAATTAATTCAAGCTTTGAAATAGCTTTCCGTTAATTAATATCTTTTGTCCTTGGTCGAGGAACGATTCAACATTATTATCCATAAGGAAACAAATTCCACTTGCAAGATTTGGTATGATAAAGCTTATGAACCTCCCAAGGGGCAAATCAAGCAAAAGCGTATTTTGCACCGATTCTTCGTATTAAATCTTAGCAATCACATGTGACCAATAATATTGCCCAAGATAAAAAGTATTGAATCTCTCTCGATTCGCTACCCATGATAAGTCAAAGAAATAGTTACCAATCCCACGTGATCCTATTTAAGGGACGAAGGTTAAGAAACAACGAACCACCGAGGTCTAATTCTTCCTTGTTCGATTCAAGAATTTATCCTCCTCAGAGGTCCTATTCAAGATCGGTCATGCACTAGTGTAATCTCTTGGTCAAGACAAACCAATCGAGCCTTACACCTCAACCTTTCGCGATGGTTGTTCATTTCCATCTAGGTCGTGAATGGCGTACTTTTTAGTTACAAGGGATCGTTAATTTAATCTTTCGTGATCCGGTATCACTAAATTAACTACATGTAACACGTCATTTAATTATTGAACAGCTTATGCAAAGAAATATATATAACATTCAATCATATTTAAAGCATCAGTGATAAAAAATTTATTTAAGTAAATAAGTATGAAAATTCAGTTTCGATTATACAAAGTAAAAACATACTTTTCAGTATAATCCCAACAATCTCCCACTTATACTCAAAGTCTGCTTTTAAGTCTACTACAACACGTCTCGAGTAGTCCGTGACATCTAATGTCACCTACAAGAACCTAATAATTTCTCCCACTTATACTCAAAGCAGATTGGCAACGGTCTTGACACCCATTCTACTCACATGTCTCTCGAATGTATTCAGAGGCAGACGCTTTGTGAATGGATCTGCTAGGCTGTCCTCAGACACTATCTTTTGCCACATCTATATCTCCTCTCTTAACGATTTCTCTTATAAGATGTCTTTCCTTTAATGTGTTTGTTTGACTAGTGGACTCTTGGTTCTCTTGAATTTGTAAATCGCTTCCCAGCAGATATTGCAGACAAATTGAGGAAAACCATCCAAGTCCACTAAGAAGATCTAGAGCCCAATCGGTTCTTTCACTGCTTCACAAGCAGCTACTTACCCGAGTCCCATGGTTGAGTCAGTGATGCATTTCTGCTTCACACTCGTCCATTTGATGGCTACACTTCCCAAATGGAAACACACTAATCGGAGCGAGATAATTTATGGAATCTAAATCGATTGGAAACCGAGTCCATGTAGCCGATGGGGATTGGAGTATCGATCGATAAATCAACATTCTATCCCGAAGTTCTTTTTCAGATACTTCAGAATGTTTTTAACTGTCGTCCAATTCGCTTTCCCGGGTTACTCTTGATATCTTGCTACCATGCCACGACAAAGCATATATCCGGGTCTCGTACACAAGATTGCATACATAAGGTTTCCTCTGACCAAGCACAAGGAATGCCTTTCATGTCATCTATCTCCTTTTGCGCCTTAGGGGACATTTTCTTGGATAGATGGATTCCAAGTCCGAAAAGGTACGAATCCTTTTTGGAATCTTGCATCTTCAATTGTTTCAAAACCAAAGTGTCAACGTATGAATACTTTGCGATAACCAGATCATCCTTTTCTTGCGATCTCGAGTAATCTTGATCCCAAGGATGTGTCCGGCTTTCCCTAAGTCTTTCATATCAAACTATTTTGAAACTCCATGCCCTTACGTCTGACCACACCTTCACATCGTTCCCGATGATCACAATGTCATCTACGTATAGTACTAAGAATACCAATGCGATTCAAACGCTTTTTTTATACATACAACTTTCAAACTTGTTTTGATCAAACCCATAAGACTTTATTACATGATCAAAACTTTGGTTCCAAGCTCTGGATGCCTGTTTGAGTCCGTAAATGGACCTCTTGAGCTTTACAAACTAGGCGTTCTTGGCCTGTTTCAATGAAAACATGGGGTTGTTGCATATAGATCTCTTTATCAAGACTTCCGTTAAGGAAAGTTGTCTTGACATCTATTTGCCAGACTTCAAAGTCGAAATGCGCAGCAATCGATAAGAGAATACAAATGGACTTAAGCATGGCTACGGGCGAAAAAATTTCCTCATAATCGATCCCTTTCTTTCTGAGTATAACCTTTCGCCATTAGTCTTGTTTTAAAGGTTTCAACCTTCACGTCTAGTCCTCTTTTCCTCTTATATACCCACTTGCATCTAATGGGTCTGACCCCATTAAGTGGTTCGACTAGCTCCCACACTCTATTATGAAACATAGAACCCATTTTGGTTTTCATTGCTGTTTGCCAAGAATCAAGATCCTTATCTTAGAGTGCCTCGTCATATCTCCATGGGTCTCGATTAGGGAATCAAGTCCGAGGACTCTCCTATTCCCATGAATCTCTCGGGCTGTCTAACAACCCTCCCACTATGACTAGGCTCCGGTCGTGAAAGCGTATCGTTTGGTATATCATCTAGTACAGTTGGCACTGAGGTTTGCCCTCTAAGCTCATTTTAAGGTAATCTCACTTCTGGGTTTTCTTTAGTTCATATAGTCTTCCTCCAAAAATCTAAAGTGGGTGCTTATGACCACCTTTTGATCTTCAAGACCATAGAACATACACCCTTTTGTTCCCTCGGGGTATCCTACAAAAAAATTTTAATTTCGACGACGATCCAATTTTACCGCTTCCTTATCCAACACGTAGGCCGGACACCCCCAAATCTTCATGTGTCTCATACTAGGCTTGCGTCCGGTCCACAATTCTTTGGGAGTTTTGGGAACCAATTTGGATGGCACCAAGTTCAGAATGTAAGCCGCTGTTTCCAAGGCATGACCCCAGAACGACTTGGGAAGATCCGCATAACTCATCATTGATCTAACCATTTCCAAAAGAGTTCTGTTTTTCGCTCTTCGCAACCCCGTTTTGTTGAGGGGTTAAGGTGCGATGAGCTAGGATACAATCCCTTCATCGATAAGTAGTTCAAAAACTCATATTTGAGGTATTTCGCCCACGATCGGATCGTAGAGACTTGATACGTTTTCCCTATGATTCTCTGCTTGAGCCTTAAATTCTTTGAATTTCTCAAAGGTCTCGATTTATGCTTCATAAGGAAAATATAACCGTACCTTGAGTAATCATCAATGAAAGTGACGAAATACTCATAACCTCCTCTTGCTTTGGTTGACATTGGACCACATACATCCGTGTGAACGATCTCCAACACTTCTTTGGCCCTATTCCCTTGGCTCCAAATGCCCTCTTGGTCATTTTCCTCCAAACATGATTCGCGAGGTTGGAAACGGTTCAACTTGAAGAAGTTCTAGTGAACCGTCTTTCACCAACCTTTGGATCCTCTTTTGGATTTATATGACCTAATATTAGATGCCAAAAGTGTCTCGTTCACGTCGATGAACGTTTTTCTTTTTTCTCGAAACATTGATGTGTTATAGGATACATTTCGTGAGTGGTGTGCACGGTTAATTGTATAGAGATTTTCCATCAATGTTCCGTATCAGAGATACACTCATCATTTCAAAAATGATGTCATTCTTATTAGAAGAAACTTAGTGTCCTTTAATCGAATTTTAGAAACCGAAAAGTGAATTTTTTCTAAAACCGGGAACACAAAGATAATCTCAAAAAAACTTTATCTTCAAAAGATAGGTGCACTTCTCCCATCGCTTTTAAGCTGCTTTCGTGTAGCATTGCAATGTCTCGCTACTTCGTAGTATTGCAATAATCGTTACTCTTGTAGTATTACAATATCCGCCACTTACGTAGCATTGCAATGTCTTCTACTTTTCGTAACGTTGACCCGGTGTGATGAGGATCTCACTCCCCACCACGTTCTTGGGATCATTTAGAACCCATGAAGCCAACATGATTAGTGGATCTCAGATCAACCACCCACTAATGAGAAGTATCGCCGCTAAACAAGTTTCAAAACTAGCAGTGTGAGAATTACCTTTCTTTCCGTCCCCTTTTGGGGTTGGAACAGCAAAACCTCCATTGTCCTCTCTCACCGCAGACTTAAGCACTTCCTCTTTGGATTTTCCTTGACTCAACAAGCATTCTCATCTTACCATTGCCGCTTGGCAACAGATTGAGTTTTATTGCTTATGGCCTTTGGTCCTTTCTTTATCTTGCCTACCCTTGGCCTAGAAGATGAAGACGGACCACTTGCCGTCAAAGCTTGAGTTTGATGCCTTATCATCATTTCTGTCGAGTCCAAAAGTTTGCAACAAATTAGCTAGCGAGGCCAAAATGCTCAAAAACCTTTTCAAGGCAGAGAATGAAGTACCAAATTCATCCGAGTCTCTAGATCATAATCTGACTCGGAATCTCAAGTTTGTTGGAGATGGGCCATCTATTTTGAGGACGTAATCCCTTCACGGGGTTTTTCCTCCACCATTTTCAAATGATTTACATCTCTCAAGAAGGTGATCCGACGAGTCCCGCATGTTTTGACTCGTCAGTTGGCTCATCTGATTTTTAGTGTGTCAAAATCCACTTGTGCTTTTGTGCAGTTAGGACAATTATAATTTTCCAATCAATATAGTTTCCATACATATTGTATTGACTTTAAGTATAATAACAATTGGATTAAAAGGTAACGACATATCTCGAATCGAAATAAACAACTATATGCAATAAGCACAAGTATATCACAAGGTTCGATCACATTTCATCATATTTTAAAATCTCAAAAAAAATATGAACATGCATCAGCCAACATCTCAAAACAGTTTAAATAAGCCACGTGGGGTGGGTCATTATTTAAACACATTCAAGCAGGTTACAAACAAGAACAGTTACAAACCTTTAATATCCAGATTAATAGTTGGCTCCCATTGACCAATATAAAATTGATAGGACTTTGGGGAAGTATATGCATATCAATTTTATACCTAAGTAATAACCATGATTAAATACAGATTACTATTTCGCTTTGATCGAGCTCCGTGGGGGGGTCATCGCCGCCACTAGTAATAACCCACAATCATCCGTTTGGAATTCATTCATGTGAAACCTATCTTTTGACCGTCCCGTGGGGGAATTTCTCCAAAAGAATTCACAAATAAATAAATCATGGAGGTCAAAATTAATTCAATTTTATTATCCAGGAATAAAATTGTCAATTAATTATTTAAAACATACTTAGTAATTTTGAAGTTGAGATTTTTCAATTTGGCAACCCTCATGCAAACACATTTAAACAAATTAAATAAAGCATAAGATAGCACAAATAAATCAAGCAAAACAGAAAAATAAACATATTGGGCACAAATTATCCAATTGTCATGGTTTGATTTTTCTTGGCTTGATCTTGAAGAAACACGTCTCAATTTCTCCCACTCGTTCGTCTCGAAAAAAAAATTGCTTGCTCGAACCGCCACGCCAATGGCTCGCAAAGGATGCACGCCAGATCCGGCCGCGGCCATTGTTGGGATAAGCCTACTCGGCACCGCCCGGCAGTTGCCACGCGCCAAGACACCGGGCACGACTTCGGCGAGTCGGCCCGCGATCCGCAGATCCGTCTTGCCTTCGCCAAGGTCCTCAGCGGCCTTCGCGTCTCTTAGCGCCAGTCGGCTGGCCGCCCGTCATTTCGGCTCGAGCGCAAGCGCACCGCTGGCGCGGGCCCTCATCCTCATAGGCTGCCGCCGCCCGCCCTCAAGGCCCATGCGTGCCGGTAGCAGCCCGTCCGCTTACGCCGGTTCTCGATTTCATCCTTTAATTCTTCATCTCTTCGTTCCGATCCGGTTACAATTTATTTACAAAAAAATAAATAAACCTAGATCTAGACTAGTCTATTACATTGATCAAATCAAACAAATCTTAGTCTACTCGTGGATTTTCTCACGAGGCAAAATAAATCCGAACTAATCGAATTAAAAAACCACAGTTTATATGCATGCAAAATAAAACATTAAAATCCATGACAATTGGATACCTGCAAAACAGATCTAACCGTTCTACTATCCAATTTCAAATTTAATGTCCATTTAATTAAATTACAATTTAAAAATTGAGTCTAAATAAGTGGCTTCGATACGCTTGTTGGGAAATGAGTTGCACAGATCTATTCGGGGTGAATATTTAAATACAAATTTAATTCATTAATTATTACTAGCATGAATTAATCATATATTAATTCAAATAATAATTGCAACAACATATCATGCACATAAAAAGCCACGTAAAACCCATGTCACGGAATCTACGGGGTTTACGTGAAAGTACCTCTCGGGATGGCAGTGGCTTTGGTCGGACGGACTAACCAAAAGGACTTCCCAAGTATTCCCTTAGCCCTTTGCTCGACAATCCGGTGGAAGGATACTCGCATGAACAATTAACAAAAGGAAAAAAAATAAACTTTGTTGCACCACTTATGTGGATTTGCTAATATTTCCAGCACATGGAATTGTACTTGGGAATGAACTAATCATCCCCTATTTATAGGTGTGAGAGTGGTCGAAATTCTTGTGATATTTCAATGTGGGAAAAGACTTTTCTTGGTCACCAAGAAATCTTGAATATATCCCATATATTCTTTTTCCCATAATTAAAATATTCCACAAAAATCCCACCTCCTCAAGTTTATGGAATTTTCGAAAATATTAAGGTGCAAGAATCCAAGATTTGGATCTTCTTGAATTTATGAGATATTCTTGTATTTCAAGAAATACATATCTTCCATAATATCTTTTCAAGAAAATCAAGAAAATCTTTCTTGCCCTCTATTTTCCAAAATTTCGAAAATATCACTATGTATAACCAAGTGGGAGATTTCTTGAATTTAATGAGATAATCTTGTATTCCAAGAATACATATCTTCATTCCATAACAAAATTCAAAGAAAATCTTTCTCCCTCTTTTATCCATAATTTTCGAAAAAAATAGGAAATATAAAGCAACAATATTTATTTTATTTTAATCACCTTTTAGGTTATTGGACTATATGTTGGGCTACTTCGGGGGGCCTTTAGGAGAATTAAGATTGGACCTTCTAATGGATCTTGAATATCTAATATTGAGCCACAATATAATTCAAGCCCATAAATATTAATTAATCCCACTACATAATTAATATTGACTATCCATCTTAACCCATATTACAATCAATATGGCTCCCGGTCATTATTTTCCGTGTTTAAGATTATCTAGCCCATTAATTAATTCAAGCCCTTTGAAATAGCTTTCGTTAATTAATATCTTTTGTCCTTGGTCGAGGAACGGTTCAACATTATTATCCATGGGAAACAAATTCCACTTGCAAGATTTGGTATGATAAAGCTTATGAACCTCCCAAGGGGCAAATCAAGCAAGCGCATTTGCACACGATTCTTCAGATTAAATCTTAGCAATCACATGTGACCAATAATATTGCCCAAGATAAAAAGTATTGAATCTCTCTCTGATTCGCTACCCATGATAAGTCAAAGCAATAGTTACCAATCCCACGTGATCCTATTTAAGGGACGAAGGTTAAGAAACAACGAACCACTGAGGTCTAATTCTTCCTTGTTGGGATTCAAGAATTTATCCTCCTCAGAGGGTCCTATTCATCGATCATGCACTAGTGTAATCTCTTGATCAAGACAAACCAATCTCGAGCCTTACACCTCAACCTTTTTTCGCGATGGTTGTTCATTTCCATCTAGGTTGTGAATGGCGTACTTTTTAGTTCCAAGGACTGTTAATTTAATCTTCTGTGATCTTATCACTAAATTAACTACAGTGTAACATGTACGAATTATTGAACAGTTATGCAGTAAATATATATAACATTCAATCATATTTAAAGCATCAGTGATAAATAATTTATTTCAGTAAATAAGTATGAAAAATCAGTTTCGATTATACAAAGTAAAAGCATACTTTTCAGTATAATCCCAACAATGATATTAGACGAAGATGATCTAGATCAGACGAGGCTGATCGAGATCAGATGAGTAGGATGAGTTCCGAGTTAACTGATGAGCTAAACAAGAAGAAGCATGTTGATTTGTCAAGAAGAAAAATTGATGTAATGTGCAGAAATCTGAAATCAAAAGAAGAAATGTGATCCGATGGTACCTTTGCGATCCGTCGGTATCAGGCGATCCGATCAGTAGCGTCTTCGCCTCGATGACGCGGTTTTCGATGTCGCGGTCTACTCGGTGTCTTTCGATGTCAGGTCTTCATTTTATGCCGTATACCCGATGTTTTCGATGTCGTGGTCTTTGCCTTCCCGATGCCGTCTTTACCGACGTCGTGGCAATCTTGATCGATCCAGATGAACAAAGGAAATCGTAAGAGATGAACAAAGGAAATCAAAGAAGATGAACAAAGTGATTTCAAAGGACCGAGAAAGTAGGCGAGGTGAAATCAGATCCGTTAGACACACAAAAAGCTGTCCAATGAGAATATGACAACATATATATGGATGTGACATAAAGCTGCAAACAACAGTGCAAAAGGACAAAGAAAAGCTGGAAGACTATTAGTATGGATTTGAATTTACTCTCCAACGGTAATATTCAAATCCACACTATAAATACATTGCACTATCTTAAAAAGAAGATAATGTAGGATGCTGTAAAGTGAAGATTAAAGCCAAATATTCAAGCATCTCCATTCAAGAACACAGAGCATTAAATATCCAAATTTACCCAAGAGTGTTCTTCATTATATCTAAGCATAAATACCATATCATAAGCTTAGAGAGATTTTCCCAACCTTAGCTTAAAGGCTAAAGCAATGTAAGGGAAAATCTCACCTAGTTGGAAATAACACCAAACCAAACCCTTTCTTGAGAGAGAATTAGTGGTTAAGTAAGGTAGTTAATAGGCAATCTTGTGAGGGAGATAAGTCCCGAGAGAGTGAGAACTCATTAAACATCTATAGGCAATCCCGTGAGAGAGATAAGTCCCGAGAGAGTGAGAAATCATTAAACATCTATAGGCGATCTCGTGAGGGAGATAAGTCTCGTTGAGTGAAAGCTCCATAAATATCTGTTGGTTTAGTTGGTGCCCCATGAAGGGAAGAGTGGATGTAGGAGTTGGACTCCGAACCACTATAAAATACTTGTGTTCTTACTTGCTTTCATATTAACTGTCATACATACTTTAGCAAATCTGCATAACACACACTAAAAAAAAATTAAGTCACCTCCCATTGAGATTTTATGAGTTTTAAATCGGGTTTTTCGGGATCAACAAGTGGTATCAGAGCAGGAGTTCAAAAGTTCACTAGATTTTAATGTGACCACATGAACTGATATTTTTTTGTTAAAACCCATTTATTTTTAAATGCTTATCTTTCATAAAATTCATGGAGGTTGATAATCATCTTCTCGTCATTTTTTTAAAAAAAAATGCATACAACATTCTTCATCATTTCACTTATTTAACTAACACTATTTTTCTCGTATGTTTTTATTGTTAGTTAGTTCTGGCATCATTATCAAAAAGGGAGAAATTGTTGGGATATTTTAGTTTTGATTAATTATACCAAAATATTATCAACTTGTGTTATTTAAGTTAATCTACAGATAACAAGTTGAGGGGGAACGAGAAAACAAGTTAAGGGGGAACTCATGATATTAGACGAAGATGATCGAGATCAGACGAGGCTACATACGAGACTGATCGAGATTAGATGAGTAGGATGAGTTCCGAGTTAACTAATGAGCTGAACATGAAGAAGCATGTTGATTTGTCAAGAAGAAAAACTGATTTAATGTGCAGAAATCTGAAATCAGAAGAAGAAATGCGATCTGATCAGGTACCGTGCGATCTGGTCAGGTACCGTACGATCTGATCAGGTAGCGTGCTGCCTGATTCCGTGCTACCTGATGCTTCCTGATGTCGTGCTGGCTGGTGCTGCCTGCCTGATGTCGTGCTGCCTGATGCTACCTGATGCCGTGCTGCCTGCCTGATGCTGTGCTTCCTGACGTCGTGCAGTGCTGATGCAGTCCAGATGAACAGTGAAATCAGAAGAGATGAACAGTGAAATCAGCAAAGATGAACAGTGATTTCAGCAGACCAGAAATCAGGCGAGCTGAAATCAGATCCGTTAGACACACAAAAAACTGTCCAATGAGAAGATGACAACATATATATGGATGTGACATAAAGCTGCAAACAACAGTGCAAAAGGACAAAGAAAAGCTGGAAGACTATTAGTATGGATTTGAATTTACTCTCCAACGGTAATATTCAAATCCACACTATAAATACATTGCACTATCTTAAAAAGAAGATAATGTAGGATGCTGTAAAGTGAAGATTAAAGCCAAATATTCAAGCATCTCCATTCAAGAACACAGAGCATTAAATATCCAAATTTACCCAAGAGTGTTCTTCATTATATCTAAGCATAAATACCATATCATAAGCTTAGAGAGATTTTCCCAACCTTAGCTTAAAGGCTAAAGCAATGTAAGGGAAAATCTCACCTAGTTGGAAATAACACCAAACCAAACCCTTTCTTGAGAGAGAATTAGTGGTTAAGTAAGGTAGTTAATAGGCAATCTTGTGAGGGAGATAAGTCCCGAGAGAGTGAGAACTCATTAAACATCTATAGGCAATCCCGTGAGGGAGATAAGTCCCGAGAGAGTGAGAACTCATTAAACATCTATAGGCGATCTCGTGAGGGAGATAAGTCTCGTTGAGTGAAAGCTCCATAAATATCTGTTGGTTTAGTTGGTGCCCCATGAAGGGAAGAGTGAATGTAGGAGCTGGACTCCGAACCACTATAAAAATACTTGTGTTCGTACTTGCTTTCATATTAACTGTCATACATACTTTAGCAAATCTGTGTAACACACATTAAAAAAAAATTAAGTCACCTCTCATTGAGATTTTACGAGTTTTAAATCGGGTTTTCAGGACCAACAAGAAATATAGATCATTCAAGGGGATTATGTAACATGACCAGATTATTTTATTTTTATTATTTAAAATAAAATTTATTATTTTGTAATATTTACCATTTCTTATAAGATTATTTTTATAATTTCTTTTTCTATATGTGTAGGTTGGTGATCACTAGGTTGAGTGATAGAGTAATCGAAGCTAAAGTCCTTACAGGTAGCAGCGCTGGTGAACTAGCATTGATACCTAGATTGTCACTGACTCTTTCTAATCCTAGGTGACGCAGCACGGAAGACGTGATACAATTTGCAAGGATTAAACATTACATGAGAATAATCTCAGTTTTTTTTCATAAATCATCAAAAGCTCCTTTACAATGATCTTGAGACACCTATTTATAATCCATAAACTAAAACCACCCACTAACTTAATTAAAATATAAAAAAATTCCTAAACTATAAAAATATAAATATAAATAAATAAAATGCAATATTATTCTCCATCATTCTTTCCCTCTTCGAAAAGATTCGTCCTCGAATCTGCAATAATATTATCTCCAGCAGTGTAGTAGAGTCGACAACACGCTCATCTCCAGAAAACGCAAAAGCAAAATTAATTAACTCCTCAAGAAACTTGACATCAAACACATCTGCAGACCGGACGTGGCCCAAAGTCTTGAGACGATAAACACGTGGGATTTTCAGAGACGTGCCAAAATAACTATCATTATTAATGAAATAATAATAATAATTAAATTTAGGCCAAAAATTAATATTTAAAAAAGAAAGTCAGGCCTATTGGTTGCAGGCCCAAAGTTGCTTCTCAGCCCAACTTCAACTTTAACACTACTGTCAAACATCTTATACCAATACAACCCTTCCACCAAATTCGTTCCATCAAAATATGAACTCTCAAAATTTTTATTAAACCCACAATGCTCAAAACGGCCCAACTCCCTTAATGGACCGAGACTTCCTTCCCCATCACTGCCGGAAAGCCAAACCTTTGAAAACTTACCCCAAGGCACGTTTGGAAAAAGCCCACGACTGAGTAGGGCAGGAGAGTGCACGTCCTCCTCAACGGGCGCACGATCTCTGAACAGGGCAGCAGCACTAAGATCACCATTGTCATCAACAACTGTCGCACAAGGAAGAAAGGTGCGGCAATTCCACACGGAGGCGCATAACGGCGTGCGGTGGTTGATCTTGGCACAGGTGGAGCGGTTGATGGTGGTGGGTTTCTGAAGGTTGGCGAATGACGACGTGAAATGCGGCGATTCGCGTGCTATCGCGGCCGATCGCAAAGGATTCTGTTGGTGTGGATGGTGACTGAAGGCGCGCGATGGTGTATCATGGCAGATCGCGTAGCTGTTGGCGGTGAGAGGATGGCGCAGATGTGACGCCGGTGGTGCAGCCTTGGTTGAGGCGTCGCAAGAGGCGAAGGCGAATTGTTGGTTTTGAAGGCAGGGCGGAAGGCAATGCAGGGGATGGTGTGCAGGGGTGGTCGGATCTAGATCCGGTGGAGGCGCTGTTGTGGCTGCAATCAAGGCTGCCAAAACTGGAGATGGTGGTGGCAATGACGCCAACAAATCCGGTGTCGGTTCGTCCCATTGGCAGTAGCAATCGAATATGGGGCGGTGAGATTTGTAGCAATTTTTATAAGAAAATGAGATTTTTACCCGCTTCAATAAAAAATAAGTTTTATCTCCAATTTTGACATAAAAATCTTTCATTTACCCTTAAATTAAATATATTCATTTTTCTTTATTATTCATTTCTCACCTACACAACCCATGATACATATTTTTCTATCTACTATCTTCATCCTACTCTCTTCATCATCTCTTTCCAAAATCATGATAAGTAATTTAATTTAGTAATTTATTTTTTCTTCTTATCTTAATTTTTTCATAATGTCTCGCTGGACATAATTCTTCCTATTGAGATAATATTCAAAGTTTGAATCCTATCTCGATAGATATAAAATTTGTCTTAATGGATATAATTCTCCAAATCGAGACATTATTCAAAGTATGAATATTTGAATATTAATTGTCTCGATATATATAAATTTTGTCTCGTTGGGTATAATTTTTCCCTATCGAGATAGTGTTCAAAATATGAATATTTGAATACTGTCTCGATATATATAATTATAACGAGCGAGATAAACACCAATCTACCAAGACAAACCCTATCTCGATAGATAGAATTATATCCCGTGATAAACACTAGCTCATTGATATTAGCACTAGCCTAGCGAGATAAATATTGTCTCGATAGATAAAATAATATCCAGCGAGACAAACAGTTGTCCATCGAAATAAATACTAGCCCAGCAAAATAAACACTTGTCTCGATAGATAGAATTATATCCAGCGAAACAAACACTTATCTATATTGCACTATCTAAAAAATGGAAAAGAAAAGCAAAGTATCGTTTCATACATTATAAACGAAATTTGTCAACATTTGCGACTATTTCTTAAAAAAAAGGCTTGACTATACAAAATTTACACTTAAAAAACAACCCCTGAAAATCAGATTCAAACTCACAAAACTTCACATGAACAGAACTAAAAACTCTACAAGAAAGAAGAAAGGTTTCTACAACTGCTGTCTTCTGCGCAGGCTTATCGAATACGATTGAATTGAGCGAACGGATATGCATCTGCCTTCTGCACAGGCTTAGCTACTTCAGGCGTCACAAAAGCATTCCAAAACCTTAGAAGTTTCATCCCGTCCGAAGCATCCCACAAATATAGGGTGTTCCCGAGAGCAATGGAAAGAATGTTGCTTCTGCCCCAATCAAGTAAATTCAAGCAGTAGTACTCATCGTCTAATGTCCTCTCCGAAGTCTGTCACAAAGATATTAATCGTGTGAATAATTCAAAAAACATTCCATCTAAATAGCTACGAAACACAACACAGTGTATATATTTATCTCCCAAAAACCTTCAAAACGAAACGTACTTCTTACCACTTGTGACCTCCAGCACTAAATTCTCCTGTTTCGTATTTGTGAATTTCATGCTTGCGGAGCAAAGAAAACGACCGACTTTCATCAGAAAGTGTGTAGGGTGAAGCCTCTCTTGTTTCCAATATCGTTACTTCTGACACAAATAATACAAAAAAACATAAGAAACACATGATCAATGACAGATACACAATTTAGCCTCAGCCCCACTAAACACCCAAACAAATACACAATTTAGCCTCAGCAGTCAGCTCCACAAATCAAGATTCAATTTTTTTTCATCCTCAAGAAACAGGAAGAACTTTCTTGACAATCTCATCACTCATTGCCACAATCTGGGAATCGAGCGCCTTGACCGTCGCCTCCTTCTGCGACTCCAAGCTTGTGAGCGCCTCCTAGCTAGTAAGGGTATTATAGGGTATTGAGGTCCATTTATAAATAAAATTATTATTTATCTAGCTAGGAAAAAACTTGTCTCGCTGGGCAACCATCTATCTTGCGAGGCAAACACTTGTCTCGCTAGGTAAAACTTTATCTCGCTTGGTAAAAAGTTATCTCACTAGTGAAAACTTGTGACGTTGAAAACTCATCTCACTAGGCAAAAACTAATCTCGCTAGGCAACCATCTATCTCGCTAGGCAAAAACTTGTCTCGCTAGTGAAAATTTGTCTCGCTGGGCAAAAACTTGTCTCGCTAGCCAATGAATTTATCTCATCTCATAAATCTGGAAATCGCCTAGATATGGAAATCGCCCAATAAGCATATATAAATCGACAAAAGTCGCGCATATATAGATACAAATCCATACGTATTTATCTCGAAAAAATAGATACAAATCCATAAATAAATACGAATCTATACAATTCATTTACCTGTTCTTGCGCTACCGCCGACGTTTCGATCGGCTGCGAAGCTTCAACTGCCGTCGCCTTCTCCATTCGTCGGTCGTCGCTCGCTGCCGCAGGAGACTCTTCCATTCGCCGGTCTTTGCTCGGATGGTGGTGGTGGTCGTCGCTCGGATGGTGGTCTTTGGTGTTTGGTGGCTGTGTGAGAGAGATTAGATTTAGGGGGTGTGGTGGCCGTCAAACGAATAGGCAGGGGTAGTTCAATTCCTAAAAATAAAATTTAGGGTACATTGCTTTTGGTGGAAAATGAATAGAGAGGGTATTTTAGTCCTTTTAAGTTAAAATTGGGTAGAAAATTCACTTTCTTATAAAGTTAGTAAAAATCCCCTTTTATTATGAATTTTGGGTAAAAACACTCATTTTCCTTATATTCTATCAATTGCAACAGTCAATTGAGACCAGAGGAAATCAAATTCCTCCTCCGTATCGTAGACCATTATCATCATTGATACTTCCACATGACTCTGAATCTCCTCTATGGGATTGACCGCAGGTCTCTTTCCCTTGGCAACTGTCGGTGCCATCTTAACAGAAGCGTAGTCAGACTCTGGATACCAACTGACGCAGCACGGAAGACGTGATACAATTTGCAAGGATTAAACCTTACATGAGAATAATCTCATTTTTTTTCATAAATCATCAAAAGCTCCTTTACAATGATCTTGAGACACCTATTTATAATCCATAAACTAAAACCACCCACTAACTTAATTAAAACATAAATAAAATCCTAAACTATAAAAATATAAATATAAATAAATAAAATGCAATATTATTCTCCATCATTCTTTCCCTCTTCGAAAAGATTCGTCCTCGAATCTGCAATAATATTATCTCCAGCAGTGTAGTAGAGTCGACAACACGCTCATCTCCAGAAAACGCAAAAGCAAAATTAATTAACTCCTCAAGAAACTTGACATCAAACACATCTGCAGACCGGACGTGGCCCAAAGTCTTGAGACGATAAACACGTGGGATTTTCAGAGACGTGCCAAAATAACTATCATTATTAATGAAATAATAATAATAATTAAATTTAGGCCAAAAATTAATATTTAAAAAAGAAAGTCAGGCCTATTGGTTGCAGGCCCAAAGTTGCTTCTCAGCCCAACTTCAACTTTAACACTACTGTCAAACATCTTATACCAATACAACCCTTCCACCAAATTCGTTCCATCAAAATATGAACTCTCAAAATTTTTATTAAACCCACAATGCTCAAAACGGCCCAACTCCCTTAATGGACCGAGACTTCCTTCCCCATCACTGCCGGAAAGCCAAACCTTTGAAAACTTACCCCAAGGCACGTTTGGAAAAAGCCCACGACTGAGTAGGGCAGGAGAGTGCACGTCCTCCTCAACGGGCGCACGATCTCTGAACAGGGCAGCAGCACTAAGATCACCATTGTCATCAACAACTGTCGCACAAGGAAGAAAGGTGCGGCAATTCCACACGGAGGCGCATAACGGCGTGCGGTGGTTGATCTTGGCACAGGTGGAGCGGTTGATGGTGGTGGGTTTCTGAAGGTTGGCGAATGACGACGTGAAATGCGGCGATTCGCGTGCTATCGCGGCCGATCGCAAAGGATTCTGTTGGTGTGGATGGTGACTGAAGGCGCGCGATGGTGTATCATGGCAGATCGCGTCGCTGTTGGCGGTGAGAGGATGGAGCAGATGTGACGCCGGTGGTGCAGCCTTGGTTGAGGCGTCGCAAGAGACGAAGGCGAATTGTTGGTTTTGAAGGCAGGGCGGAAGGCAATGCAGGGGATGGTGTGCAGGGGTGGTCGGATCTAGATCCGGTGGAGGCGCTGTTGTGGCTGCAATCAAGGCTGCCAAAACTGGAGATGGTGGTGGCAATGACGCCAACAAATCCGGTGTCGGTTCGTCCCATTGGCAGTAGCAATCGAATATGGGGCGGTGAGATTTGTAGCAATTTTTTATAAGAAAATGAGATTTTTACCCGCTTCATAAAAAATGAGTTTTATCTCCAATTTTGACATAAAAATACTCATTTACCCTTAAATTAAATATATTCATGTTTTTTCTTTATTATTCATTTCTCACCTACACAACCCATGGTACATATTTACTCTATCTACTATCTTCATCCTACTCTCTTCATCATCTCTTTCCAAAATCATGATAAGTAATTTAATTTAGTAATTTATTTTTTCTTCTTATCTTAATTTTTTCATAATGTCTCGCTGGACATAATTCTTCCTATTGAGATAATATTCAAAGTTTGAATCCTATCTCGATAGATATAAAATTTGTCTTAATGGATATAATTCTCCAAATCGAGACATTATTCAAAGTATGAATATTTGAATATTAATTGTCTCGATATATATAAATTTTGTCTCGTTGGGTATAATTTTTCCCTATCGAGATAGTGTTCAAAATATGAATATTTGAATACTGTCTCGATATATATAATTATAACGAGCGAGATAAACACCAATCTACCAAGACAAACCCTATCTCGATAGATAGAATTATATCCCGTGATAAACACTAGCTCATTGATATTAGCACTAGCCTAGCGAGATAAATATTGTCTCGATAGATAAAATAATATCCAGCGAGACAAACAGTTGTCCATCGAAATAAATACTAGCCCAGCAAAATAAACACTTGTCTCGATAGATAGAATTATATCCAGCGAAACAAACACTTATCTATATTGCACTATCTAAAAAATGGAAAAGAAAAGCAAAGTATCGTTTCATACATTATAAACGAAATTTGTCAACATTTGCGACTATTTCTTAAAAAAAAGGCTTGACTATACAAAATTTACACTTAAAAAACAACCCCTGAAAATCAGATTCAAACTCACAAAACTTCACATGAACAGAACTAAAAACTCTACAAGAAAGAAGAAAGGTTTCTACAACTGCTGTCTTCTGCGCAGGCTTATCGAATACGATTGAATTGAGCGAACGGATATGCATCTGCCTTCTGCACAGGCTTAGCTACTTCAGGCGTCACAAAAGCATTCCAAAACCTTAGAAGTTTCATCCCGTCCGGAAGCATCCCACAAATATAGGGTGTTCCCGAGAGCAATGGAAAGAATGTTGCTTCTGCCCCAATCAAGTAAATTCAAGCAGTAGTACTCATCGTCTAATGTCCTCTCCGAAGTCTGTCACAAAGATATTAATCGTGTGAATAATTCAAAAAACATTCCATCTAAATAGCTACGAAACACAACACAGTGTATATATTTATCTCCCAAAAACCTTCAAAACGAAACGTACTTCTTACCACTTGTGACCTCCAGCACTAAATTCTCCTGTTTCGTATTTGTGAATTTCATGCTTGCGGAGCAAAGAAAACGACCGACTTTCATCAGAAAGTGTGTAGGGTGAAGCCTCTCTTGTTTCCAATATCGTTACTTCTGACACAAATAACACAAAAAAACATAAGAAACACATGATCAATGACAGATACACAATTTAGCCTCAGCCCCACTAAACACCCAAACAAATACACAATTTAGCCTCAGCAGTCAGCTCCACAAATCAAGATTCAATTTTTTTTCATCCTCAAGAAACAGGAAGAACTTTCTTGACAATCTCATCACTCATTGCCACAATCTGGGAATCGAGCGCCTTGACCGTCGCCTCCTTCTGCGACTCCAAGCTTGTGAGCGCCTCCTAGCTAGTAAGGGTATTATAGGGTATTGAGGTCCATTTATAAATAAAATTATTATTTATCTAGCTAGGAAAAAACTTGTCTCGCTGGGCAACCATCTATCTTGCGAGGCAAACACTTGTCTCGCTAGGTAAAACTTTATCTCGCTTGGTAAAAAGTTATCTCACTAGTGAAAACTTGTGACGTTGAAAACTCATCTCACTAGGCAAAAACTAATCTCGCTAGGCAACCATCTATCTCGCTAGGCAAAAACTTGTCTCGCTAGTGAAAATTTGTCTCGCTTGGCAAAAACTTGTCTCGCTAGCCAATGAATTCATCTCATCTCATAAATCTGGAAATCGCATAGATATGGAAATCGCCCAATAAGCATATATAAATCGACAAAAGTCGCGCATATATAGATACAAATCCATACGTATTTATCTCGAAAAAATAGATACAAATCCATAAATAAATACGAATCTATACAATTCATTTACCTGTTCTTGCGCTACCGCCGACGTTTCGATCGGCTGCGAAGCTTCAACTGCCGTCGCCTTCTCCATTCGTCGGTCGTCGCTCGCTGCCGCAGGAGACTCTTCCATTCGCCGGTCTTTGCTCGGATGGTGGTGGTGGTCGTCGCTCGGATGGTGGTCTTTGGTGTTTGGTGGCTGTGTGAGAGAGATTAGATTTAGGGGGTGTGGTGGCCGTCAAACGAATAGGCAGGGGTAGTTCAATTCCTAAAAATAAAATTTAGGGGTACATTGCTTTTGGTGGAAAATGAATAGAGAGGGTATTTTAGTCCTTTTAAGTTAAAATTGGGTAGAAAATTCACTTTCTTATAAAGTTAGTAAAAATCCCCTTTTATTATGAATTTTGGGTAAAAACACTCATTTTCCTTATATTCTATCAATTGCAACAGTCAATTGAGACCAGAGGAAATCAAATTCCTCCTCCGTATCGTAGACCATTATCATCATTGATACTTCCACATGACTCTGAATCTCCTCTATGGGATTGACCGCAGGTCTCTTTCCCTTGGCAACTGTCGGTGCCATCTTAACAGAAGCGTAGTCAGACTCTGGATACCAACTGACGCAGCACGGAAGACGTGATACAATTTGCAAGGATTAAACCTTACATGAGAATAATCTCATTTTTTTTCATAAATCATCAAAAGCTCCTTTACAATGATCTTGAGACACCTATTTATAATCCATAAACTAAAACCACCCACTAACTTAATTAAAACATAAATAAAATCCTAAACTATAAAAATATAAATATAAATAAATAAAATGCAATATTATTCTCCACCATTATCTCCCTCTTCGAAAAGATTCGTCCTCGAATCTGCAATAATATTATTCTCCATCACTAGGTTATCTTTCAAGTTTACAAGAGACAGTTTTTATTAATTGTTTTGTATGCTATGTCTATAAATAAAAGTCAAGGACAATATTTTTTGAAATAATCACTCCTAGGTCCAAAGCCCATCTACCTATCACTCTTAGATACAACATTTTTTTCTTATTAGTAAGAGGTGCAGTACACACCTAAAATACCAACACTACCGTTTTAACCAATAAAATCGGCCACAAACCCATTATCCCTCCCACGCCCAAAACCGGTCCCCTCTCAAAATTCAGAAAACCCCTCGCCTCCATCCCCATGGTGAAACATCCTCACCAAACCAACACCGCTCGCCCGTGACGAAACGCCACCACCACGCGCCGCCGCTGCCTGCAAACTCCGTCGTCGCCACGCACCGCCTACAAACTCCATCGCCACCTGCAAACCCTAACCCCCGCGTGCAGGGCCCGTTCACACCGTCGCCGCGGCAGCCTCCACCACCACCGCATTCACGCCACCGTCACGGCGGTCTCGATTCGCTGTTCGATTCGCTTTGTGGATCGTCTGAGTTATATCCAGAACTCGTTGAGTTCGTAGGCCGAGTTGGTCTGAGCTGGGGCCGATTTTGGACTGAGTTGGACTGAGTGAGCTGAGATCTGTACATATTTAAGAAATTTTTGTTTGTCTGATTTGTTTTCCTTCTAAAAATTGGAGGATTTGGGTTTGTTGGATTTTTTAAATGGAGTATCTGAGTTTGTGTTTTTTATTTTTGAATTTGGGTTGGAGATGTCAAACTGGATCTAAAACTAAAAATGCATGGGTTCATCAAATTGATGAACACGAACACATGCACATTTTTCGTGCATATCTTCATCAATTTGATGAATTTGTACATGTTGGATGAGGATTTTTAGATGAGAGTGTGTAAAGTTTTTAATTTTAAAATTATAAATATGTGTAATTTTTTAATTTTAATATAAAAATTTCAAATTGTATTGAAAGATGAAGTTGAATATATTAAATTTTTTCGTAATTTTCAAGGTATTTTTATCTATTTGTGTTCAACCAACAACTTCATAACAGAAACAACTTTATAAGAGGAGATGGAATTCAAATAAATCAATTTATGCATTACGTAAAAAAATGTTTTTGACAACCAAGAAAAGGTGAAGTAGAAGTAGTAGGATGAAAAAGTGGAAAAGGTGAAGTAGCAAGATAAATAAATCAATATATAAGAGAAGGCAGGTTTTGTTTTGGGAAAGTGAGACGTTGGCGGCCAAGAAAAAAAAAAGTGAAAGGAATGGAAAGTAAAGGTATATCAATCGTTTTGGTATCTATTTTGTACCTAGGAGTAATTCTGAAAAAAGAATTGTACCTAAGAGTAAGTTTTAAGTGGGTTTTGGACCTTAAAGTGAGTCGCTCATATTTTTTCCATGTTCGAGAATTTATTAAGAAGTCGATGTTTAGCCATTGTCAACTTTATATCGCAGTTTTGGGAGTTACCAGTCGACGTGGTTTGAGGATTATATTGTGTAATAATAATATCTTTGAACATAATACAACAAAGAATGTTATATTTTAAAAAGTGTTCCGAAATGTTTAGATTTTTGAGATTATATTATGATTTTTTTTAAATTTGTTTATCTACATTGTTTTTATTTGAAAGGGTGAATGTTATTTTTTAAAAAATGGTTGTTGTTCTTTTATTTTTATTTTATTTTAAATATAATTACTGCTATATGCATGATTATTAATTTATATTTAATATATTGTATCTATTTTGCTTATATTAAGAGTTAGAGAATGAGAATCACTTATGCATGATAACTACCGTTTTTAAAACTGAATTGTCAAGTGGTAAACGGAAACTCTAATTATTAGATCTTTTGTAGTTGAAATTTCGGGAACCGAATTATTATTACAATTCATTTTAACTAATATATATATATTGTTGGGATATTTTAGTTTTGATGAATTATGCCAAAACATTATCAACTTGTATTTTTTAAGCTAATCTACAGATAACAAGTTGAGGGGGAACGAGAGAACAAATTGAGGGGGAACTCACGAAATCAGACGTAGATGATCAAGATCGACGAGGGTTAGCATTTAGACCGACGAGATCGATGAGTAAGATGAGTTCCGAGTTAATGGATGAAATCGAGCAAAAAATCAAGAGAAGAAAAGTTTTGCCTACCGATCAAGATCGATGACCAGATGACTCGACGATGATGTGAATACGTCGGACGATGATTTAAGAACAGACGATTTATGATCGGTGATCAAGAGCGGTATAAGCCGACGGGGAAGAAACCACCGTAAGATCGTAAGAGAAGGTTGCATCGTAAGAGGAGCAGATGAGACCGACGAGATCGAGTATGAAGATGAGCAAATGATCAAAATCGAGACGTGATCGAGATCGGATGTGCTAAACCGAGCATGCTAACCTAATATGCTAACTCGATGTACTAATCGATGCGATATATCTTGATATGTCCGACGACAATCTTATAATCGATATGATCATGTGAGCCGATATGATCGGCGAGAAGAAATCGATATCGAAACCGTAAATCAAGATACCGATCAGAAAGAAGTCATCGTAAGAGAAGTCATCCGAAGTCATATTCACCGAGAATCGTAAAGCCGATGATGACCGGGCCACTGAAATGCTAGTAAATCTGGGGGTCGATGTCTGAATTCGAGAAGAGTCAACTCAAGAAGCCCGAGTGTCAAGATGCCCGACGACAAGGTCCGCCAAGAGAAGTCCGCCGAATCAAGAATCCCGAGTCCAAGGAAGTTCGAAGTCCACAGCCGAGGATCGCATAACTCAAGAATATAAAGATAGATTCAAATTTCGACGCGACCAACGAGAGGAAGACAACCACCGAAAAGTTCGCAAAAGTTATTAGATCAAAGATGGATTTGAATGTGACTCTTCCCACGGTGAATATTCAAATCCACACTATAAATACAAGTTATTCCCCATTATCGTGTGGAAAATGCGTGAAACATCCATCAAGCCAAATCATCAACATTCCCACCATGTAATAGAACACAGAGCAAGAAATACACACATATATTCAAAAGTGTTCTACCCTAGATCTAAGCACAAATGATATATCCTAAGCTTAGAGAGATTTTCTCATCCTTAGCATTGAGGCTAAAACAAATGTAAGGGAAGATCTCAACCTAGTTGGAAACCAAACAATCTTATACCCAAACTCAAGAGTCAGTTAAGTTTGTAGGTGAGTGTGAACTCAGTGAAACATCAAAGAATCCCGAAAGGGAGGGTAGTAATCTCGTGAGGGTGATAAGTCCCGTTTGAGTGTGAACTCCAGAACATATCTGTTGGGTGTTGGACTAACACGTTAAACTAAGTCCAGTCGGTTAAGTTGGTGCCCCATGATAGGGAAGAGTGGATGTAGGAGTTGGACTCCGAACCACTATAAAATCGTGTGTTCTTTACTGCTTTATGTTCTTACTTGCCATATGCATTCAACTACAAGCAAAACAACACACATGTTCTTAAAAGCGAAAAATTTGGATTCACTCTGCCCTCACCCCTGTTTTATATGCATCACATGAAATGTTTGCTTCCGCACGCGCAAAATCGGTTTTAACCGGGACCTCACAACAAGTATTACTTCTCTTTCTAAACAAGTAATACTTCTCTATCTAAATAAGTAATACTTTTCTATTTAAACAAGTAATACTTTTCATCTAATCAAGTTATACTTTTCTATTTAAACAAGTAATACTTTTTCTTCTAAACAAGTAATACTTCTCTATCTAAATAAGTAATACTTTTCTATTTAAACAAGTAATACTTTTCATCTAATCAAGTTATACTTTTCTATTTAAACAAGTAATACTTTTCTATTTAAACAAGTACAGTAATACTTTTCCTTCTAAACAAGTAATACTTCTCTATCTAAATAAGTAATACTAGTCTATTTAAACAAGTAATACTTTTCATATAATCAAGTTATACTTTTCTATTTAAACAAGTAATAATTTTCTATTTAAACAAGTAATACGTTTCCTTCTAAACAAGTAATACTTCTCTATCTAAATAAGTAATACTTTTCTATTTAAACAAGTAATACTTTTCATCTAATCAAGTTATATTTTTCTATTTAAACAAGTAATATTTTTCTATTTAAACAAGTAATACTCTTCCTTCTAAACAAGTAATACTTCTCTATCTAAATAAGTAATAATTTTCTATTTAAACAAGTAATATTTTTCATCTAATCAAGTTATATTTTTCTATTTAAACAAGTAATACTTTTCTATTTAAACAAGTAATATTTTTCCTTCTAAACAAGTAATACTTCTCTATCTAAATAAGTAATACTTCTCTATTTAAACAAGTAATACTTTTCATCTAATCAAGTAATACTTTTCATCTAATCAAGTTATACTTTTCTATTTAAACAAGTAATACTTTTCTATTTAAACAAGTAATACTTTTCTATTTAAACAAGTAATACTTTTCCTTCTAAACAAGTAATACTTCTCTATCTAAATAAGTAATAATTTCTATTTAAACAAGTAATATTTTTCATCTAATAAAGTTATACTTTTAGCGATGGATATTAATTTCTGTCGCTAGTAGCGATGGATATTAATTTCCGTCGCTAGTAGCGATGGTAATAAATCGTCGATATGTTCAAAAAATCGTAGCTAAACTCGGCCTAGGCCGTGGTCCAAGTGCTGAGATGCTTCGTGCTCTGGGTCTGACTTTAGCGACAGATATAGACCGGATCGATTTGACCCGGTTCGAATACCCCATCGCTAAACCGCTGCTATTCATTCGCTAATAGCGGCGGTTACCAAAACCGTCGCTAAATACGGTGTCTTTGACCGTCTGACTTAATCCGTCGCTAAAATCGTCGCTACTAGTGACGGTTTTTGTAGCCGTCGCTAATATCCGTCGTTAAAACCCGCTTTTTTTGTAATGAAGGTACAATCAACTTTTCAATAAATAAGTCAAACTAGTTTTTTTTTAAAGAATAATTTAATCTATTTTATACCAGATAAATTATTTGATTGTTGGTTCAATTTTATTATAATAGATTATTTATGCATGTCTGGTGATAATAATGGTAGGACTTTATATATGTGGGCAAACTTATTTAGTTGATAATATTTTAATTTTTACACATATTGATTAAGTTTGACACCCAAAAATATTTACTCATTCGCGCATTCGATATAAAAAGTTAGTGTATTACACACGCACAGAAAAAAAAATTGGGATTAATTTTTTTATAGTTCAGTAATTTATCATTATTTTGAAATTGCTCATGATTGTTTTGACTTTTTGATTTTGGTAAGTTTGTGAACATTTTGAAATTGGTCCAGGTGATCTACTATTGCAGGTCACATATTTAGTCAATGCACATGTGAGATTTTATTTGACTTTTTCTTTTACATGTGGCAATGTTATAAGATATTTATGTTAATATGATATTATTTGTTTTAATAATTCATTAAATTAGTAGAAAAATAATAAAAATTGAATTTTTAATTTTTCTTTAATATATTCTCAAATCATGTTACTGGATATTTTTTATAAAACTTTATATTATTTTAAAAAGAATTAAATTTTATAATTCTATTAATTAAAATTTTTAACTACCCCAAGATAAACTAAATTTTGCTAAATTAATTTAAATATTAAATTAAAATATTTGAATTATCTTAAAGAAAATTCATTAAAACAAATCTTATGACAGTTAAGTTCGTAAAATTCAAAAACTTAAGATTTTAAAAAAGCAGTAATATAAATAAATTATACTAATAAAATATTAAAAAAAAAATTAATTTAATTTTAAAAAGTCTGTATTATAAAATTTTATTTCAAGGTTTTATTTTAATTTATGCAATTACTCATTTCCTCATACTCATTCTCTCAATAATGATGTCTTACATACCCTGCACCCATTTGAAGTTGTGCAATTTCATTGCATTTCGCATTCAATCAGATATTGAGGAACTACTCAAGGCATTGACTGATTGTTGCAAGAAACATAATGTGGATGTCAAATAATCTGCATGCATTAATTGAGCTTCCCTTTGGCGCCAGAATCAGTGTTTTGTTTAGTGCAGATGAATCAAAGAATTAAATTGATCAAAAGTCCTTTATTAATGAGCTGAAGCTCTACTTATATTACATTGTCTAGCGGAGGTGTTCTCCTTACATTTATTTTGACATTTTTAAGTGTCAAGTGTCTAGCATGATCTGTTCCTTGACCCTATCTCTTTGTAACCTGGTGGACAAGTATCCAGGTTAACTGCTTGGCCTTGCTGGACGACTTACGTGGACTGATGGGCCGAGCAAGCTTGCTCGGTTTCCAAGTCATTCTTTTGGCCGATTGAGCAAGAAATCTCAAGTCTTGCTTGGATCTTTCCCGGTATAGCTCGCCGAGGTGTGCTCTCCGCGTGCTTGTTTTGCTAGCATGCCATGTGTCAGTCTCTAAGTGGCAGTTTGACTGAGGACCGCGATGACTCCAGCGTGTAACTCTGCTTACCTTGTCGAGCATGATTGACTGGTCTTCGAGATTGTCCGTTGACCCAACGGATAACTTGACCGGTGGTAACAAGATTCATCAAGTTTGTTGTGTCGTATATTCAACTTTTTGCACGACGTCACAATTTATGTGGAATCTTAACCTTTATAATATAAGGATCTCCAAATCTAAAAGTGAAGGATTTTTGTATATACTACATGTTATCCAAATTTGGTTCAAAATCGCTGGAAAATTGAAGGTGGCGTCGCTTTATGTCACTTGAAAATCCAACCTTTACCCCAAATTAAATCTAACATTAGAGCATCCATAGTGATCCATACAATGAATGTTTAATCATTGGATGAATGAAAGTTGGTGTTTAAAACCATTGTGAGTGTTCTTTAGAATGAAGAGAGAGTACTCATTCATCCAATGAAATGGATGGAGAGATAAAATATTTTTTTGGAGAAAAATAGGTAGAAATGAGGTGAATGTAGGCCCACAAAAGATGTATGGATGTATGAATGATTGATAAATCATTGTGAGGGTGTGTTTAAAGAATTGAATTTTTATAAATTAGTAATGTGGAGATGATGTGGAGGAGAGAGTGGATGTATAGATGAATTTTAATCCATCTATTGTGGATGCTCTTAGTTTAGTATACACACAAGATGAATTGTGATTTATGAGAAAAATCTAAATTTAATATAATTACTATTTATTCGTAAACTCTTACCTACATTTTACTAATTGATGAAGTTTACTTGTTATAAATTAGAAAATGAATTATCCCATCCTGTAGAAAAAGAAGTCCATCAATAAATAATTCTTTACCTTAATTAAATTAAAAGAGAAGTCTTGTGTAAAATATTACACACTAGTCTTATGTGCAATACAATATAAATAAAACAAAAATAATATAAAACTAGCGGGTCATCGCGGGCGGGCGGACATGAGTTGTGGGTTGTGGGCTTCAGGTTGGGCGGACGCATATGTATTTATAGAATGATGTTTTTATCAAATATGTGTTGTAGCTTAATGGTTTATGTTTGTTATTAATGAATTTGGTTGTAGGTTCAATTCCTACAGGACATATGATTTTTTAATTTTTTTTGTCAAATATTTGTGTGTTACTACATCTATGTATAAGTGTTACTACATTGTTATATTGAAAAAACTTCAATCTTATGTAACACGTATTAAAACATATCGTAACACATAAATATTCATAAGGTAACATGGGTCACAAGGTAACACATTATTGTTCATATGGTAACACATGAGTATTCACATAGTATTACGACGATATGTGAACAATGTTACATATTACTGAAAAAACATGTATTACTACAAGAACAAAAAGTGTTACCCTATGAAGAAAAACGTGTTACCACATGAACAAAACCAGTACAAGCGCGAAAAAAAATTCTCAGTCCAAAATTACAGATTTAAAGAACAACTTTATGTGTTACTACATGAACAGAAAGAGTGTTACCATATGAGCAAAATAGTGTTACTACATGAACAAAATTCAGTACAAACGCGAAAAAAATCCTCAGTCTAAAATAACAGATTTACAGAAACAGCGTGAAAAGAGTGCAGAAAGATCTGAATTTCATCACACACTTTGTGTTGAGGGGTAATCCAAACACCACACACATATTCTCTCTTCATCTCGCAGAATCCACACCAAAAATTCAAATTGAACAACCTGATTTCATCCAATGATCGGAGCGAAAAAAAAAATTAGGGCACGAACGAGGAAGAAGAAATCTCGTGAGATCCGCTAGCAATTTGAAGAGAAGAAGAAGAAGAAGAAGAAGAAGAAGAAGAAGAAGAAGAAGAAGAAGAAGAAATCTGTTCGTGTCCGTGCCGCCCAGTTTTGCTTTTGGGGGCGTTCTGTGATCTTTGTTTCTCACTTTTCCGATCTGCGCTCATAATAATTAGAATGGGCTGGGCCTGGGCGAATTCACAAAAGACGGGCAACTATTTGGGCAGATTGCACGGTAATGCTTATATGCAATATTGCATACAAGTTTTTGCCAAATTAAAGAAGGAAAAAGATAGATTTGCATGCATAACCCTAAAATTTATTTTCTAATTTTTCTAGAGAAGAAAAAAAAATTGTACTAATAATAACAAGAAGAATGTCAATGAGATGATGTGGTTTTCTGTAAGTCGCCTTCACTTAATCCGGCTCTTTATCTCCGAACACATTTTCCAGCATTAGTCATCGCTGCCGCCCCTGCTGCTTGAATTTTACGCTTGATCCCTAAGATATTAATACTCTTGATCAATTTGGAGCATGTATATATATAGGTCATCAATGGCGTTGTTGTCTGTTCTTTCACACGTTTCTACTATATTTTTACTGCAAATTCAGCCTTTTGGATTATGATAAGACCTAAGTCTCTAAGATCACGTGGGTCCGATGTTAGGACTTGGGTGTATTAAGGGAAGTGTTGACTAGTTCATATATTTTTGGATAGTAGATATTCTTTTGTATCTTTGTATTTACTTTGTATTTACTTTTCCTTTGATTTGGTTTCCCCTAATTACAGAAACTTCATTGTACATAATTGTATATAATTCAGTTTTCCCTAATCACCAATTAAGGGTGATTTCCTAATCACAATTACATGGTATCAGAGCCATAATTCGATCCTAAACCCTAAGCACCGAAACGGCCGCCGCCTTCTGCACATAAGACGGACAGGACCCCTCCGCCGTGCTCCCTTCTTTCTTCAAGACTCTTCCCCTCCTGAACTCTCTGCAAACGCTTCTCCCTCTCAATCGTTCACCCCGTTCTTCTTCGCTTCAATGGACGCCCAATCCAACGATCCTCTCCCTGTCACCGCGATGATTAATATGGTGGCTGCTATCAAACTCTCCTCGGCTAATTATCTTCCATGACGTCGTCAAATCATGCATATGGCTGAATGCTTTGATTTAATGGGTCTTCTTGACGGTTCTACTATTGCGCCATCACCCACTATCACGACGGATGTCGGCGTTCAATCTGCAAACCCAGCGTACACCACTTGGAAATTGAGGGACAAGAAACTGCTTAGTGTTATGTACACCTCCCTGACGGAGGATGCCGCCTCCGAAGTTATTGATTCAACAACCTCTCGTGATGCATGGGTTACCCTTGAGGCCGTGTATGCCTCAGCCTCTCGACAACATCAGCTTCGCGAGGAATTGCTCTCGCTTCGCCGTGGTGAGTTATCGGTCGATGACTATGGTAGCGATTTAAATCTTTATCACGATCAATTATCGCTATTCATTGTCCTGTGAATGAAACCGATAAAAGTCATTGGTTCTTGAGGGGTTTGGGCGTGCAGTTTGCTAACTTTGCAGATACACGGATGGCTTTCACTCATATTCCGTGTTTCCGAGACCTATTTCATCAAGCAAAGCAGTATGACCTCATGATTCGATCGATGGAGGGATCGTCCGCTCCAGCGGCGTTTACTGCTGATCGCACCAACTCGAATCGGAGCCCTCTCATGGTCGTGGTTCACACTCCGGAAATCATTCAAATTCTGGTCGCAACTCTTCCCAGGGGCAATTCTATAGCCGTGGTCAGGGGTCTAGTCGTGGGCCTCAACCTTGCCGTGGTTCATTCTCAGGTGGACAACAGGGTGGAGGCTTGAACAATTCCAACAGCGGGGGGCGCCGTACATACATTCCCCGTTGCCAGATTTGTCGTGGAGAACATTATGCAGATAAGTGTCCTCAATTTCTTTCTGCTCGCCGAGCGATTTCGTCTGCAAATTTGGCTCAGGCATTCTCCTCTTCGTGCAATGTTTCGGACCCTACACCGACCGGGTATCTCGATTCGGTGCCCGCTCATATGACTAATCGTAGACCTCAGACTTGACTCTTATGAGTCATATTTCGTAATGGTTCAAGAATTGTTGGTAATGGAAATTCTTTACATATTTCGCATGTTGGCACTAGTAAGATTTTCGATGATGTTAAATTGCTCGATGTTTTAGTTGTGCCTCACATAACCAAAAACATTATCTATCAAGAACCGACATCCGATTTTCGATGGACGTCATTTTTTCGATAAATTCTTTTGCAATCGAATCGGGTGACAAAGAACATATTGGCCTTGAGGTAGATGTGATCGGGGTCTATACTTACTTGATCGAGGTGTTCGGCTTTGGTGGCAACGATCAAGTCAAAAGTGTTGAAGGCGAGTTTTGATTTATGGCACTTACGCTGGGGCATGTCCCATTTTCCATTATTTCGCAGATTAAATAAATTAGGGCATTTATCATCGTCACATTTTACCAAATCACGGTGTTTGTGAATCTTGTCGGTTGGCAAAAAAAGTAGCGATTATCTTTTCAGTTGAATGATAAACGTGCTACATCTGTGCTTGATTTAATTCACTGTGATTTGTGGGGTCCTGCACCTATTTCCACTAATGATGGTTTTTGTTACTATGCTGCTTTTGTGGATGATTATTCGCGTTTTTCTTGGATTTTTCCGCTACGTGCAAAGTCTGAATTTTATGATACGTTAGTCCGTTTCCAAAAGTTTGACTGCAATCAATTCTCTAGTACTATCAAAGTCTTTCAAGGGGTGGGGGGTATTGAATTCGTAAATACTAGAGTACGTGACTTTATGCAGCTCCATGGAATTCATCATCGTTTGTCGTGTCCTTATACTCCACAGCAAAATGGACGGGCTGAACGAAAACATCGTCATATTTCTGAGACAGGCCTTTCTATGCTTTTTCACGCACATGCACCAGCATCTCTCTGGTTCGATGCCTTTGCCACAACAGTATATATCATTAATCGTTTACCATCTTCCGTTTTATCTGGCATATCGCCCTTTGAGCTACTCTATGGTTCAGCTCCAAATTATGGAAATTTCAAGCCTTTCGGTTGCCGGGTATTTCCTTTCTTAAGAGATTATGCAGAAAATAAATTGGCACCATATGATCGTCCATGTATTTTTTAAGGATATAGCGATTCTACAAGGGTTTTCGTTGCTTTGATCCAGACCTTTCACGGATCTTCGTTACTCGCCATGCTCAATTTGATGAGCTCTTATTTCCATTTTCACGAGCTCCTTCAACGTCAAAGTTACAGGATCTACAGATTACTAGTTTTCTTGAGGCTTCGGGTCTTCATTCGAGTGACTCTTCCCCTCGACCGCCCACACCCGTGCCTCTCCCACGCATCCGTCATTCAGCCCGTACGCCGTGTTTTACCCGATGTGAAATGAATCAACCCATTCGGCCCGACTGCTCCTTTGGTTGAAAGCCCGTGAGCCCCCTATCGAACACCTTGACTGCAGAACGCCTACCTTTGCCCGACCCAGCAACTTTGTGGTCCTTTGTACATCAGCCCTCTCATCCGATGACCACGCGGGCCAAGGCCGGGATCTTCAAGCCCCGTTATCCTGTTAATCTTGCTTCCGCCGCTCTACTCTCTGCTCTCGTTGCTGCCTCTGAGCCTCGTGGCTTCAAGACTGCTGCCAAATCCCCTGAGTGGTTAGCTGCCATGCAGGAGGAAATTGACGCCCTACGATCAAATCAGACTTGGGAGCTAGTTCCTCGACCTCCGGACACGAACATTGTTGGTTCCAAATGGGTATTTCGAACGAAGTTTCATGCAGATGGCTCTGTTGAACGTCATAAGGCTCGGTTAGTTGCTCAGGGCTTCACCCAGATCCCTGGCATTGATTTTCATCATACTTTCAGTCCTGTTGTTAAGGCTGCCACTGTTCGTATCGTCTTGGCTCTTTCGGTCCAGCACCACTGGCATCTTCATCAATTGGATGTCAAGAACGCATTTCTCAATGGCAATCTTGACAAGCCGGTTTTCATGTCTCAGCCCCCTGGCTTTGTGGATGCTCGGTTTCCGAATCATGTTTGTCGCCTTAAAAAGGCCCTTTACGGACTTCGCCAAGCTCCACTTGCTTGGTTTCAACGTTTCAGCACATATCTATTAAGTTTGGGCTTCTGCCAGAGTCGTTGTGATTCATCTTTGTTCCATCTTTCTCGGGGTAAGTCTGTCATTTTCCTTCTATTATATGTAGACGACATCATTGTTACAGGAAATGACTCTGCCATGCTCCGGAATTTTATTTCTCGTACTCATCGAGAATTTGCCATCAAAGATCTCGGCCGACTCAACTATTTTCTTGGACTTGAAGTTTCTTACACTTCAGATGGACTTTTTGTTGGGCAAGCCGAAATGCACTTTCATGACATTTTGGGCGTCTTTGAACTGATTGACTCCAAACCAGTCGCGACTCCCTTAGCAGCTGGAGAGGTGCTTGTTAGTGATGGTTCTTCGTTCCGTGATCCGACATTGTACCGGTCTCTTGTTGGTGCTCTTCAATATCTCACTATCACTCGCCCCGACTTATCATATGCTGTAAATCTTGTGAGTCAGTTCCTCCATTCTCCTACGGATGATCACTTCTTGGCTGTCAAGAGGATTCTTCGTTACGTAAAGGGCACAGTTCATTATGGTCTCTCCTTTCGGAAGCATCCTGAGTATTCAATTGTGGGTTACTCAGATGCCGACTGGGCTCGATGTATAGAGACACGTCGTTCAACTTATGGTTACTCCATCTTCCTTGGGGGTAATCTTGTTTCTTGGAGTGAAAAGAAGCAGCCCACGGTTGCTCGCTCAAGTTGTGAGTCAGAATACCGTGCTATGGCGAATGCTTCAGCCGAACTAGTCTGGGTATCTAATCTTCTTCGAGAGCTTCGGATGTTGCCTCCTTCTCGGCCTGTTTTGCTTTGTGACAACAAAAGTGCTATCTTTCTCAGTCAGAATCCTGTTGCTCACAAACGGGCTAAACACATTGATCTTGATTATCATTTTGTTCGTGAGCTGGTGTCTTCTGGGAAACTTGCTACTCGTTTCGTTCCATCTCATCTTCAGCTGGCGGATATCTTCACAAAGAGCCTCCCTCGACCGGCCTTTGAGCTTCTTCGTTCCAAGCTTTGCGTTTCCTTGCATCCCACGCAACGCTTGAGGGGGGATATTAAGGGAAGTGTTGACTAGTTCATATATTTTTGGATAGTAGATATTCTTTTGTATCTTTGTATTTACTTTTCCTTTGATTTGGTTTCCCCTAATTACGGAAACTTCATTGTACATAATTGTATATAATTCAGTTTTCCCTAATCACCAATTAAGGGTGATTTCCTAATCACAATTACAGGGTGCATAAAGGGCGATTGACTGCTTTCGAGCATACCATCTATATTAATTAAATCGGCTTGGCAAGTGCACAAGAGAGAGACCAATAGAAAGAGGGATGATTTCATGTTTCTGTCGTTTTCATCTAAAGTTAATCTTTTCAACAAAGCTATCCAAGGACTGAAACATTGGCTTTAGAAGCCAGGAACAGCAAGGAGAGGAGTACCGTGAATCCCGATTGAAACAGTACAAGAATTACGAAAGTCGTGTTGGAAAAAAATAGTTGGCGAGTGTAGACGAAAATGACTATACAGACACGGACTAAAATCGAGATAAGAGTTGGACTCTCTTTCCATAAGACGATATTGCCCCATACTCCGGTGTAATACGGTATCATGACAATCGTCCCCAAGATACAACGATTTTAAAGCTTTCTGACCGTTGCACTGCGAATCGAAATTTATCGGCGAACAGACTCAAGTATCCGAAACTTTCTGACTCAACTCTAATGCAGAAACTACAAATCTAAAATGCCATGTATGCATATTGTAGTTAAATTGCATTTTACAACTCTAAAGTTGTAATTAAGATCGATTGAATCGATTATCAAGCGATGAATCCAATGAACAATGTGGGAGTCTTTATATAGATTTCCAAAGCCTTAGGTAATAATTGTGACTCTTCACAATAAACTTGATTTTCCCAAAAGTCGCAACCTTTATAAATAGACAACTATTCGCCAAAAGGAATGAGTCAATTTTCCAAAAAGACACATCCTTTGGAATAAAGTCTTTTTGTCACAATTTTATTACTATTACCATAATAAATACATCCATAAATGTATTTGTCCACATATTAAATGACATTAATTTCTCATTCACCCAAATTTGGTTTTGAGAATTTAAATCCACTAAATTCATTTCCACAAAATGAATTAATAATGTCACTTAATTATTTGATCAAAACCAAAATTTCAAAATCCCCCACATAAATGAAATTAATATATGCAAGCCTAAGAAAGTTCCGACAAACCGCTATTGCATTGAGATAGGTAGCTTGTGGCTTTGAACCTTTCGTAGTGAGATGTCATCGAATTTACTCGCTGCTCAGTGAACACAATATCTTGAACTGGTCAGCTTTTTGTGTAAACCAAGACAATGACATTCACACAATAACGATTCTAATTTTGTTCTCACATTGTTGTCCATTTCAGTCGTGGACCATATCTCGGATTCATAAGTGTGTACTGAAAGGTCAGTTGAAGTGGCCCCACTTCACACTTATATAGGTGATCTCCTATCAAGAGTACCCTGCAATACTCCACTTTTAATGATATATGAATCATTAAAAGCTGTTAAGCTTAACCTTACCACCAATGTTTTTAAACCCGAACCGGTTGTCAAACCGAACAATCAATTAGATCATTGGGTCACTGGTTCAACCGGTTGAACCGTTGTTAAAAAACCGAATGACTCGGATATCATTAATATATAATATATACCGTATATATATTTACACACTTCAGATACCAAGGTCCTGATATACGAAGTCAGGTACTTATTTTTTGGATTTAGTTTATTTAAAAACATGTTTGGGCCTTAAGTACAACAACCTACCATCTCCACCCCAGGTCCCCAGCCTTAAGTATAAACCCTACCCTATAATGGCTTGAGCAAGTCATCGCAGCCGTTCTCCATCATTTCCTACACCGATGCGTCTCTGCTGTTTTTCTGATAGTGATTCTGAAAGTAAGAATGGTAGTTGTACTGTAACATTGGCAATGGAAAGTAGCCGTCATTTCTGTTCTAGCCGTGATTCAGTAACGTAAGAACACACCTTTCTTCCTCTCTTTCTCTCTTTTTTTTTTCACTATAAAACCGGTTTCACCGGTTCTGCGATTCACTGGTTCAACCCGGTTTTCTACCGGTTCGGATTGGTGTAATATAAAACCCCGTTATCTTAATAAACATCTCATCTTTAACCAACTGAGTTTTCATCCGTATGTAATAATCTTTCAATTCATTGCATATATATTTGTTTAGAGGAATTTTTTTTTTTATGACACTACTCCCGCATGTTTTCACTAATGGGTTTGGAGTCTGTGTCAAAATATCTAATTTTACTGATGTGTATCCTTTCAATACGTTTGGATATTTCAAATTCCATTTTAGGAACATATGATTTGTTCATTATGGACCGATAAACACTACTAGTGCTTGAATCTTTACAAGTCATCCCCACACTTCGAGATAATTGTAGGACCACTCTATCATTTCTTCATGATTCACATGATCTTATTTCCTTGTGTGGTGACTTTCCAATAACGTGATTGAACAAATCTATCACTTGTGGAAAACATTACTGGGCACCAATTGCCTTAAGTTTTCCATTTAGCTTCAAGGCTACACCTTTGCTAATAACCTCACATTTGAATGTATCCATGGAGTGATCTCTTTCCCCTACATTCAGATGTATCTGTAGCGAGACTTCATCCCCCACATTCGAGTTGCTTGTCCATCTATAAATATTCACCAAATATTAATTTGGACACAATCTCGAAACAAATTGGAAAATCAAATGTGTTTTGAATTCACCATTAAATTCAAATTTATTTGTTGGACATTAAAATCTGTAATTTTGTTAGAGTCCCAACATATTCGAATTTGAAACTTTGATTTAATAATGATCAAAATGCCAAAATTAAATTAAATTTCAAGTGGGCTTGTAAAGCCCCACATTTGACTTTACAATAATTCTTCACTGAATTATACGAGTCAACAATTCTTTTGGATTAAATCTAATCCAGAGTTTGGCTCTTAAACAAAATTTTAATGAGGCCTTATTTACAGTTATTTATTCGTGAATAATTCCCAAGCGAATTATATGAGTCTAGATTCACCACATAATTTGCACTCTCAACTACAAATTGTTTGATCCATATCAAAATTTAATTTGATATCCAACCGTTAAGGGATCTAAAATATGGAATAATAATATCTCAAATATTATTAATTAATCCATAAATTGCCTTTGCCACAAAATTCAACTTTGATCAAGTAATCAAGCCAACATTTTGGTAAAGCCGAAATGCAATACCAGAATGCCCAATGAGCAAACTTTTTAGTTCTGGTCAAAGTTAATTGGCCCATTTTAAATTTATAACCAGCAGCCCAAATAATCTTAATTAATTTGGCCTGGGAATTCAATCATCCTTTGATTAAAGCGTAGGCACACGTTTTAACTCTGGCTTTTCTTTTGATTGAATACGATTAATTGGGACTTAGGACGGTCAAACGGCGCAACAGTCAATAACCACGTCATCTCTCCTCTTGTACCAATTCAATGAATCGGAACCGCCGCTTCCATCAGCAGTTTCGAAGCCATGCGAGGACAATGAAGAGTGGCGCATCACATCACATCTGGATTGCTGCCTTCTCGTTAGCCCGACGAACGCGTGCATCGACGTGTACGGGGCTCACGAAGTCTGCAGCAAAGGAGACGCGGTTGCACCGCCGGTCCGCCGCCAAAGAACGCCTGCAGTAAGAGGCGCGGTCTCACCGCCGTCTCAAATTACCAGCGGGACTTCTTCCGCAAAAGGGAGGCACGGCCACTCTGACGTGCACGCCGCCTCTGTCCTTTCGCCCGCGGTGGGAGACGCGATTTTTCGTTGGCCATTTGCGACGGTTATCTAGACCTTCGCTAAAATTGTTGACTTTGACCATTTGACCGTAATCGTCGTAAAAACCGTCGCTATTTGCAAAACTTATACATCCAAAACTTATGACACATATACATCCAATACCAAAACATCAAATAAATAAACATACACATCATGAAATAAATAAACATACACATCATAAACATACGTCCAATTAATACACCAAAAACATGAAATATATATCATCACAAATATATAATTTCATTACATGCTACCAAAATTTCAAACAACGATCACTCAATATCGTATGAATATATGAATCGATTGTAAAGGTACCCCGTCCAATCGTTTTTCCATTTCTCCAGTCTTTTCTTAGAGTAAGACTTGAGCTCACGTTCATAGACAAACTGCAAACAACGAATCAATCAATATAGTATGAATTTTTATTCAATCAATAATAATTTAAATAAATCGATAAATTGACTTACATTGAGGGGAATGTTCGTTAGAGAAGTGCGAATTATATCTTCAATAAAGCAACACACAAAATGTCCACAATGTTCATTATCTCGTTGCCTCGGAACCTGTTGATTAACAATTATAATCACGTATTACAATTATGATTTCTTTCTATTAATTTGATAATTTACTAAATTAAATTTACCTTAATGTTAATCTAGTTCACTTTACTTAACTTAGATCTTGAACCTTGACTCTGAAGGCGACTCCGATACATCGTCATCACACAATTATTATTATAATTAAAAAATAAAAATATATTAAATATGCATAATTTTAAAAGTTAAACAAATCATTATATAAAATATTAAAAATGAACTTACGCTTCCATATATGAAACGAGATCAGGGCGATTTGAATAAACTCCATCCTGAGCTGGGTCCATAAAATACACACTTAATGTATTCATGGTATGGCGACCAGCACCCAATGGTTCCTATATTATATTGAGAATATTAAAATTAACAGCAAATTTAGCATATATATGTGAAAATATTATAAACATGAATACAAATTTTAACAAAATGTTTATCACTCACCCCACATTTGTTGGCCAAAAAATGAGATGTTCGCTCCCAGTTTGATTCAGCATGTGATTAACTAACCCATCCATGGTGCAGTACTCTATCACCCAATATGCAAGACACTTGGGAGACGAAGAATACATTCCACTTGCTTTCCGGACATCTCAGAGAGATATACCTCACCCAAATATCTTTAACCAACATATATCGCTTAATTAATATTTAAAAAGAAAATTAAACTATACAAAAAGTGAATATTGAGAATTAGTAAACACATACCGGGGTAAAGGGCTATGGTGGTTGCACTCAACCACTCGTCATTCAAGACTTAGCAAGACATGTTTCTCATTTGTTTAATTCTTGAAAAGTATTCGATGAAAGTGAGCAAGCATGGGAACCGTGTTGATCTCGAAAAGCATTAGGACGATACCATCCGGTGCACCCTAGATCTGTACATAATCATCGTGATCTAAGTCTCAAATCATGGGATAACCAAGTCCGAGCCTTGATGGAGTCCTCGTTCTCCCCTCCATTTGTCTACGACACCCTCGATTTCTCTTTATCCTTTTTTGTGGTGTCGCAGATTCTACAATTAATTTGCAATATTATTTAGAACCACAAATAAGATAATGAACTTTAATAACATATATTTTACCCTCATGGTGCTAGAGAACAAGTTGCTTTCGGCCATTCGATGAAGTGCCCGACCCATTTGTTCCGATTGTGATGGCTTCATCTATTGGTTTTTGCAATCATTTGAATCCTCTTGTCCGATTCTGGGTACATCGAGTGTGACCCTCACGAAACCGGGAGTGATAGAATGACCATGAATCATTCCATGGGATGCGCAACGCGTTCTGTGGCCACCAACCGTCGGGATCCTCCAACTAAAAAGGTAGCAAAAGGTCGTTGGGTACATTTGAATAAGATATTTAGTTAGAAAATTTTAATACACTAGTCTTTAATTAAAACAAATGTGAGACATGCATATGTCGACACCGAGAGACGTTTTGAAGTGCCTCAATAAAGTCGTCCCTAGGGTTAGAAAACATAGCATTAGCGACACTATGTTCACAACTTGCTCCACTTTCGGCGACATTCTGGCGCGGGCTCGTTCTTCTCTCGGACCTCAAACCTTCCACATCTTTAGACAACTTGGCAACTTGTTCCGTTAGTATACCCACCATATTCATGGCTTGAAGACTAGGTGCCATCGCTAACGATGTCTTAAATCACGCCATATCCGACACTCTACATGGCGGGTGGGATGCTCCCGACGACCTATAGCCAAATCAAAGCAGATCATCGGGGCCGATAATGCGAAGTAAATCGGGCGTCATGGTGCGAGATAGACGCCTCCCGAATCACAAAAACAAAAGATTATTATTTAATTATTTATTTATAAATAATAGTTTGTAATTGAAAGATAAATTAATTGATAGATTACCCCTTCTTCGATGATGCGCTGTGCACTGGGATCGTGAATATTCCCATCTCGACCCTTTTCGGTGATGCGAAATAAGTTAAAGCGGGTAACAATAGGCTCACTCTCTCAACTTTTTTCTTTTTTCTTTTTCTTTTTCTACGATAGTGATGAGCGTGTCCTTTATTAGATATATTAAAAGTGAATATATAAAAAAAAATTAAAAGTTAGGATTTTGATCTCACCATATTTTCTCTTATTCGTGCATAACCTTTGTTCGATCCACGATATCGCGCCTCCATCGACTTGGCTTGATCGCGATTTTTATTACTTCGATTCTACAGTATGATAGAAATATGATAAACACTGAAAAACTTAGGGCATTAGAAATTGAGGAAATGACATTGATCAATTTTACCTGGAAATCATCCTCCATAGCTCTGCTCACAAACTCCTCCCAGTATGGAGCCACCATAGGGCTATTCCGATCTGTGGGAGGCGACTAAGCCGAGTAAAGACCAGTTTCCGGATCTTGTGTGTTACTTCTCAACCAAGTCCAAAAATTCTTGGCCATTACTCGAGCTTGCAACAATATTTGCTTCTTCTTTCTGTGGTCAAGACCTCTGAATGTGGTCTATACGCATATAACATAACAATTTAGTAAATTTAAGGGTCATACTACAACTTTCAATAAATATATAATTAACATACCGTAAGTTTGTCCCATAATCTTTCCTTCAAAGGAGTCGGGTTTGAGCTACGCATGGATCCTTGGTGGCAAAGACTATAGGGATCACGCTCTCGATTGCGGCTCAATGTAGAAGGACAACGACTCACTCTCTTTTCCTATTATTGCTGTCCAAACTCATTGAGCGATAAGCGCAATAACATAGTATTTAATTAGTTTCAACGATCAATCAATATATTTATCGATTTCAAACTGTTTAATTGTAATAAAATTACGAAGTGTTTTTCCTTGCTACTACGAGCTCTCTTAATAGATGACATGGTGACTATATCGAAAAGCGCTTCTCCCTGAGTCGCTAGTGGTGGTGGGAGCATCAGTGTCACACTCTCAAGTCATCAGGATGTTGTCGATCATATGCACCATGATCATATGCGCCATGATCTCCATCAGAATATCCATCATCACCTACATCATCTCCGGGATATGGCAAACGAGACATGATCCTGTAAAACAGAAGAAACAACATTTAATAAACAAAAAATAAAATATTCAAAACTATGCTTAAATCCTCACACAAGCATATTATCAAACACCTTGAGTGCATCAATTGTTCATATCTAAATTAGCATAAAAAATCAAGCCAAGCCACACAATATATATTCATCTCTAACAAGTTGTTCATCTCTAACACTAACAACATTAATCCTAATAAATTAACACTAATTTATGTTTAAATCCTCACACAAGCATATTATCAAACACCTTGAGTGCATCAAACATCAATATATATACAACAATATACATACACCAATACATACAACATGATATATATACACCAATATACATGATATACATATATACACCAATATACATACACCATACATACAATTAAACAAAGCCACTAACAACAATTAAACAAAGCCACACAATATATATATATATATATATAAACAATTAACAATATATAAACCAAGCATCAATTGTTCATCTAACAACAATTAATCATAACAAATTAGCTAATTAATCAAACCAAACACAATTATATAAACATTTAATCCTAATATATATATACATACTAACATATATATACATATACACAATATTAATTCAATATATATATATACTAACATATATATACATACAGAAAATAAAAATTACCTATGGAAGGAGAAAGCTAGGGCGGGCGGTGGGGGGAGCTTGGCAACAAAGCGGCGATGGCGGGGTAGTGAGGACGGCAGCGGCGGATGGTTCGATTTGGGGAGAGGGAGGAGGAGGCTAGGGTTTACGGTTCGCGATTTGGAGCTAATGGGAAGGCGCGGCACGGAGGTGGAAGGGAGAACGCGAGGCGGAGTTCGATTTAGGGTAGAGGAAGGAGGCGGACCCGATATATATATCACCGCGAGTTTAATTCACGATTTGGGGAAAATTTCCTTTGGTTCGCGATTTGGGTGTATATATATTAATTATCCGAACCCTCTTGGACAGCGATTCGAACCATTTGTCAAAACTATGGTTTGACTGGGACAAAGCGGTTCTAAACCGCTTTTTCTAAGTGTTATACTTGGACAGCGGTTTTGAACCGCTGTCTATTTTTTTTTTTTTTTTTAATTAAAACCGCTCTCAAGTTCAGTAGCTTGAGAGCTTTGTTTTGAAAAATGGTTGTCCAAGTGCGGTTGTTGTGCAAGCTTAAATGTGTAGTAGTGGTGCTTGAATTTAATTATCAGGTTTGGAACTATTTACCTACCAATTCTTGGTGATGATCTCATCTTCAGGGTATCCTAATTAATAATTTGTTGCAAGTTTTAATTTCAGAAACGCTTTCTTGGTGATGATCTCATTTGCTCAGCGTCTACTTAAATAAGGCCTTTTGTGGCAATTTAAGGTCCCATTAATACACTATTATATAACATTATTGAAACATATGGCTGAATATCGACATGAATTCCTTATTCCATGTATCTTCTATTTTATTCTCCAAGATTTTTGCATGTGTCCAACTTACTAAGTAGTTCAAATTGGACATTAAGAAATCCAAAGAGTTGAATTTGCATGCATCTGCAGATGTATATAACTCGGCAAAGAGTGGAATTTCCATCCGCAGGTATAACACGTGTAGTCTAGAGTATTTAAAATCATACAAATTAATGATGCATAAAACGAAAAACCAAGATATTCTATATGTGGGAACATCCAAGTCATGTCAGTCAAAATATTCAAGACACAAAACAACATAGTATTGCTAAATGTTAACCCTGTTCCAAATTGTATTGTGTCATTTAAATGGAATGATACTTACGTCAAGGAAAAATATGAGATTTGCAAGTAACATGAATACAAGAGAAAGAATTTCTAGATCGATCGAGTGAATCTTAATTAAACTTAAGTCTTGTGTACATATTTATAAGGAAAATTTCCTCATCTTTGCTATGCTCAAATTTCATGATTAGTTCATTCATCTTGTTCTCTATATGTATAGAATAATGATATGGAATGCGATGTATAAAACAGTACTTGTACACTATAGCATGATACTAATTAATGCAGGTATTGGGCTGCATAAGAAACCCACCATATGATTTCATGTAGTTAGCAATTATTATTTTTTCCTTTTTGATAATTAATTTACCAATTAATGAATTGGCAAATAAATATAATTAGGCTGTCAACTTACGTGGTTGTGTGGCAAATATCGTGATCGACTAGGAATCTTCTCTTCGTAATTCAGAATATCATGAACAGTAAGCAGGATATAAATTGTTAGTTCAAACAATATACTATATGCAGGTAAAGGTTTTGGGTTGGGAACTAAATAAACAAATTAATTTCATATCTTTTTATAAGTTCGAACTTTTAGATAAGACAAAATTCTTTTATGGTATCAGTGTCTTCAAGCTTACGCTCACATCTTGGGTATGATTCCCATTGTTGAAAGCACACCTATCCATATTCTCTTTATAATGTTGAAGTAAGAGAATTCAGCCCACAAGTGAGGAAGAGTATTAGGGAAATTAAATAAACGAATTATTTACATACCTCTCTACAAGTTCGGACTTTTAGATGAGACATAATTATTTTAATTATTCTCATACATGTACTGTTGTATTGATGTTGCTAATTAAACATAACATGCACGCGTTCGAATTCCATTAACAAAATCTGGCAGAAAATTTATAGAATTTTATGGCCATATATATATATATATATGATATATGTCCAAGTTTCATGACTTGAACAAGCAAGAAAAGGTGGTGCAAAGAACCCTTAGTTTGAACACAGTTAATGAATGATGAATGGAAACACACAACATACAATGAATGTTAAAAGACTAAATCCAGTCTGGTAAAAATGATAGAACAATTAAAACATTAATTCTCAATATATATATATATATATATAACTAGTAGAATATTAGTAATTCCGCTATTTTAGTAGAATATTAGTAATTCCGCTATTTTGGTGGGAACACACGCACTTACCTCTGTTAAAAATTAATAGAATATTAGTTTGAGACCAAAAGTGCTTAAACTGGGACCATTTTGATATGAGAATATTCTTATGGGACCAAAAGTGCAATTTTCCCGAGTTCTACTCTTTCCGAAATTTACAAAAAATTGTACAAAAGAAATATAGATATATAGATCGAAGTCGAACATATATTAACTGTCAAAATAGAAAATGCATAGAATTCTTTTTATATTACAATCGTTTTATTTCATTAAAACCAACGAACAAAAAGCAGCCTGAATTAAAAAAAAAAAATTAAAGTAAAAAAAGTCGAAGGAATATATACAAAATCGAAAAGGGCAGCTTGATTACTAGAAGGATTTTTTGTTAACGCGGTTCTTGATTACAGGTTTCGGAAGACCGTAAACATCTGTGAGCATTCGAGTCTTCATTTTCCGGCGAGGGAGAACCTCCACCTCAAAATCGACGTCGTCGGAGGATATTTCATCACGTGTATCGCCGACGCTTTCATCTCCGCCGTGCTCAGCCGCCGAATCGCCGCTGAGTTGGATGAGTTGCACAGACACTTCCATTTCGAGCTGGGTGAGTCCGGCAGATTCCATCTGGGTTTTCCCGATGCTTCTCGACGGTGCAGATTTCTCCATTGATTTATTTTGTTTATTTGATTGATAAGTTGATATTGCTAATCAGAACAAGGATTTTCTGAGGCCCCCCCGGGGGAATTGGTGTTTTAATATTTATATATGCAAAAAATTTAAATAAGACAAGTCTCATATATTAGATAGGTACAATGTAGAATAAATTAATACTCTTTTTTCATTTACATTATATCTATTTTATTATGAGATCGTTTCACATAAGTGTACCTCTTTATTTATATATAATGTTAAATTCCGAAATAGGGCTTTACAATTAAAATTATTTTGTGTACATATTTTTTAAAGAGGGGAAAAGAGTAATTTCATTGTGGATTTCTCTATAAATATAATAATTTTAAAATATCGTTGACTTCATCTAGTCGTAGATTTTTCGATTTCATTTACGCTTTCGAACCATCAATTGTAAAGCTTCCTGATTTTATTATGACTTTTGGATCGTTAATTCCGAGATGATTTTCCCCCTTTTAATATGTAATGAATTAATACATATAACTTGTACTATCTCCGTCCCAAAGTGGTTTTTGATTTAGTGTATTGTAATTCTACATATGTTATTATTAAAATAAATAATTTTTTTGAGTAAAAGTAATGACATGAGATGTAATTTTAAAATGTTGTAACGAGTAATTTTTTAAAAGGGGTAAATAACTTTGAGACGGAGGGAGCAGAGACGAATGGAGTATGATCAAAGGGTATGCAAGTGCATACCCTCTTCTCCCAACATATTACTACTTAAATTATATTATTTAGTTAGTTTAAAGAGTTGTATGAGCATAAACATGTGTATATATTATTTATCAGGCACACTTACATGACATTGTCTCACGGTGAGACGGGACATAAGTTGGACATTGATGCTTTAACATTTTGAGAGGGGTGCATGTAATTTGTGTTAAGTTGTACCTCGTCTCATGCATGAGATCGTCTCATATGAGTTTTTGTCATTATTTATTTTAGATTATGAATCAAATATGTTAATAAATTGTGAAAATTTTATATCGGATAATGTCGTAGTCGAAATACCAGGCCATCTCATTTTTCTTCTTCCGACAAATTAAAATTTCTTACACAGTTGAATTCTATCTTGTTTAGTTTTAAAGAGTAGATTTATTGTATATATCTTAAAGATGAGCTTGAAATTTTTCTAGAATTTTTGTTTATGATAAGAGAAGAAACAATAGATCTCAGGGCTTGAAAAATATTGGGAAAATTAATCTCCATGGAACTTAATTAGATAAATAAGTATAAAATATACAGTCTTATATATTTGCTTATAATTAAAGATAGTTTTCATCATCTTGTGGCAACTACAAATACAGAAAGAATATTATCATTAACAACTAGTTATTTGGAGAACAAGCTAGAAATAAAAATAATTTTTGAATGATTGCTTAGGTACTAACATAAAGAAATATATTTTTAAAAATAAATAATAATGACATTTTGAACCATATTCAAAGTATGAGAACTCGTCAAGAATAATTATAATATTTTGTTAAATTAAAAAAAAAATTGTTTGTAATTCTTAATATTCTATGTTTTCAAGTTATGGATGGTGTATATTTTATTTACGTTACTATACTTTTTTAAAAAAAATCTTTTTATTTAAATAACATGATTTTGAATTTTTTTAGTGTTTCAACTTTCAATAATTGTGCATACCTTATTTAAATTTTCTGTATCCGTCACTGGGAAGGAGTAATTATATCATATTGTCAAAAAAGACAAAGTCTAGTATGAAAATTTTCATACATGAAATAACTTTAATTTACAATCAAATTCTGCAATTGGTGAAGGTAAGACAAAATTGAGTGGTTCATGGTTCACTCGGCCCAAGTGATTCATGGTACACCCGGCCCGAATAGGTCATAATTTAGGGTTCATTATTTAGTGTTTAGGGTGTAGATGATTGATTTAGGGCAATTTTATAGATTTTTATACATGAAAATTTTCACACTAGACATACTCGTCAAAAAATTGTGCGAGACATTAACCAACAACTACTAGTCATTGCCATAATCGTCTACTGTTCATTAGTATAGATTTTGATAAATACCGTTTATCTATCGAAAATTGAAAAGTAATAACCGTCCCAACATTACTTGAACATTTGTCTTATTTGAATGTCCCAACATTACTTGAACACTCTCAACATGGAAACAAATATAATATTAATACACTCACAACACCTTTATTTTATTCCACTATAACACATTAAAACCCACTTTACTTGATTTGCGTGTCATTTCCAGTGTTCAAGTCATCTTGGGACGGAGGGAGTAATGTATTAGTAAAAAAATCATATATCACTTTTGAACAAAAAAATTATCACTTTTCAATTACAATTTTATTATCTTTTGAAAAAAAGTGATATACATTTACAGAGTTTGCCCTCATATTTCACTGGACTAACACAAACATAAAGTTAAAAAAAAAAGGATTATTATTCTTGATAATTATTTACCAAAATACACGTAATATCGTCATAAAATTGTATCCAGTTGTGATGATTTCTGTAAAGTAATAATTTTTCTTTATTGAACAAATAATGACTCAAACATATGATTTCACGACATAGGTAGTAATGCTCTTACCACTTGAACTATTCTACTTCGTCAATTATTCTTATAATAATGAATCATTTTTCCTATAGAATAATGAATCATTTTTCCATTTTATAATATATAGAATTCCAAACATTTATTTCCTTTGAATTATTTCCCAACCATCAGACTAGAGCAAGCAAGAATCCCATCCAGGGGAGGAGAGGAGTAAATCATGTTCAAGGAAGTGGTGATAAGAGATTTCATGCAACAAGTCCTCCATAGACATAAAGCTTCAAGACAAAAATTCATATAAGACAATTTCATGTATAAAATGAGATACAAACTAACATAAATCAACACTCATTCCTTTTTGTAAAGGGTTGGGGTACCTTTTGTACTCCAATTTTTACTATAAAATTTTCTTTTGCCTGATAAAAAATATAAAAATAAAAAATCATTGTGCGAGATCTTTAAACGAGGAAATTCAACGATAGAACAAGAGCGAGCCAAAGAGAAAAAAGATCTCTTCAAAAAAATATTCAAACCCGAAACTGGCTGGAGGAACGGATCCTTTCTTCGTCACAAGTGTGCTTGGAATCTAAGTTTTTGAGCTATAATGCCGGAGCCCAACACTCATTACTTTCAAAATATTAAAATGTCATGTCCAAATTACGCTCCGTCTTATCATGAGACCGTCTCACACAATTGTGTCTCAAGATTTAATTAAAAATCATCAGTTTCCAATTACAGTTAGGTGGTGTTTGGAAAGAAATGTTGGTGAATGAGATGGATATGGAGATTGAAAAAGGTGGATGAAGGTAATCCAGTGAATTTTTTTATTTATTTTTTGACGGAAAAGAGAAATTGTAATACTCAAGAAATGGTAGGCTCACGCCTTACGTCGTTGACCACGAGGCCAAAGCAACAAGCAGGAATCTCACTAAGCCAAAGTTTCTCAAAATTAACAAAGGGGCCAAAATGAGATAAAGTATGAGCTACCTTGTTAGCATCCCTCCTCACAAAATTATAGCTCACACTACAAAAAAAAAAAAGAACCCCAAATGCACAATATCCCGCACAACCACCATAGTGTAAGCTTCCACCTCAATCTCACCATTAATTGCCAAAATAAGGTTCTTGGAGTCGGATTCAAGAATAATATTACTAGCACCTTTCTTCCACAGCTGCAGCATACCAAAACGAAGTGCCAAAGCTTCAATCAATATACTACTACTTGCATCAGCAATACATCGCAACACCCCAGCGAGACTCACCCCCCCCCATTGTCGTCCCGAACCACAAACCCGAGCTCAACTGACATGTCCTTGAAGACCGCCGCGTCCGAATTAAGCTTGAGAAAACCCGGGTGGTGGCGTTTCGAAGAAATGCAACCACATCCTTAGGGCGGACCTATTTCAGAGGTCCTCCCCATTTACCTTTCGATCCAAAGCGGATAGATCGGTCCTGAATTTGGGTAGGGTCAGGCTGCTGCTGATTGAAATGGAGACAATTACGAGCTTTCCAAATGTGCCATGTGATAGTTGCGAAGACGGTGATGCCATAGTCGGGAAGGCTGTGAAGAAGGTCCCACAAAACAGTTTTGAACCTGCGCGGATGGTGAGAATCATGGCGTCTTGTGAGGGCTTCTCCCCCAAGTATGTATAGCGATCGGGCACCTGAAGAAGACATGGGACATTGATTCATCCTCACCGCCGAACTTTTGAACCGAGTTCATTTGGATTCCACGAACATAGAGGCGATGGCGTGGGAAGCGCCTCGTTTTTCTTTCGCCCACGAAATCTTTGATTTTTGGGGGGGGCATTGCATCGCCACAATCTCTTCCTCTTGTTGGGGAATGATTTGCACAGATCTATTCGGGGTGAATATTTAAATACAAATTTAATTCATTAATTATTACTAGCATGAATTAATCCTATATTAATTCAAATAATAATTGCAACAACATATCATGCATATAAAATACCACGTAAAACCTACGCATGCGGAATCTACGGGTTTACGTGAACGTAACTCTCGGGCAAAGTGACTTGGTCGGACGGACTAACCAAAAGGGCGTCCCAAGTATTCCCTTAGCCCTTGCTCAACTATCCGGTGGAAGGACACTTGTTTAACAATTAACAAAAAGAAAAAAAAATAAACTTTGTTGCACCATCTTTGTGGATTTGCTAATATTTCCAAAGACATGGAATTGTACTTGGGAATGAACTAATCATCCCCTATTTTAGGAGGGAGATGGTCGAATTTTTTCAGTAGAAAATCAATGTGGGAAAAGACTTTTCTTGATCACCAAGAAATCTTGAATATATCTCCTATATTCTTTTTCCCATAATTAAAATATTCCACAAAATTCCACCTCCTCTATAATATGGTATTATTTTTGAAACATACAGTGTGCAAGAATCCAAGATTTGGATCTTCTTGAATTTATTAGATATTCTTGTATTTCAATAAATACATATCTTCCATAATATCTTTTCAAGAAAATCAAGAAAATCTTTCTTGCCCTCTATTTTCAAAAATTTCGAAATATCACTATGAATAACCAAGTGAGAGATTTCTTGAGTTTAATGAGATAATCTTGTATTCCAAGAATACATATCTTCATTCCATAACAAAATTCAAAGAAAATCTTTCTCCCTCTTTTATCCATAATTTTCGAAAATTTAGAGGAAAAATAAGCAACAATATTTATTTTATTTTAATCATCTTTTTCAGTTAATGGACTATTTGTTGGGCTACTCAGGGGGCCTTTAGGAGAATTAAGATTGGACCTTCTAATGGATCTTGAATATCTAATATTGAGCCACAATATAATTCAAGCCCATAAATATTAATTAATCCCACTACATAATTAATATTGCACTATCCATCTTAACCCATATTACAGTCAATATGGCTCCCGGTCATTATTTCCCGTGTTTAAGATTATCTAGCCCATTAATTAATTCAAGCCACTGAAATAGTTTTCCTTTAAGTAATATATTTCGTCCTTGGTCAAGGAACGGTTCAACATTATTATCCATACCGGAAACAAATTTCACTTGCAAGATTTGGTATGATAAAGCTTATGAACCTCCCAAGGGGGCAAATCAAACAAGCGTACTTGCACACGATTCTTCGTATTAAATCTTAGCAATCACATATGACCAATAATATTGCCCAAGATAAAAAGTATTGAATCTCTCTTTGATTCGCTACCCATGATAAGTCAAAGCAATAGTTAACAATCCCACGTGATCCTATTTAAGGGACGAAGGTTAAGAAACAACGAACCCGAGGTCTAATTCTTCCTTGTTAGGGCTTCAAGAATTTATCCTCCTCAGTAGGTCCTATTCAACAAGATCGGTCATGCACTAGTGTAATCTCTTGGTCAAGACAAACCAATCGAGCCTTACACCTCAACCTTTCGTGATGGGTTGTTCATTCCCATCTAGGTCGTGAATGGCGTACTTTTATTTACAAGGGACTGTTAATTTAATCTTCTGTGATCTGGTATCACTAAATTAACTACAATGTAACATGTACGAATTATTGAACAGTTATGCAGTAAATATATGTAACATTCAATCATATTTAAAGCATCAGTGATAAACAATTTATTTCAGTAAATAAGTCTGGAAATTCAGTTTCGATTATACAAAGTAAAAGCATACTTTCCAGTATAATCCCAACAATCTCCCACTTATACTCAAAAGTCCGCTTTTAAGTATACTACAACATGTCTCGTGTAATGCATGACATCTAATGTCACCAACACGAACCTAATAATTTCTCCCACTTATACTCAAAGCAGTTAGCAACGGTCTTGACACCCATTCCACTCACATGTCTCTCGAATGTATTGAGGCAGACGCTTTGTGAATGGATCGCTAAGTCGTCCTCGATATTTATCTTTGCCACATCTATATCTCCTCTTTTAACGATTTCTCGTATAAGATGTCTTTCCTTTAATGTGTTTGTTTGACTCGTGGACTCTTGGTTCTCTTGAATTTGCAACTGCCCCTAACAGATATTGCTAGACAAATTCAGAACACCATCCAAGTCCACTAAGAAGATCTAGAGCCCAATCGGTTCTTTCACTACTTCTCAGGCAGCTACTTACCCGACTTCCATGGTTGAGTCAGTGATGCATTTACGCTTCACACACTCGTCCATTTGATGGCTACACTTTCCAAATGGAAACACACTAAGCGAAAAGGAGATAATTTACGGAATCTAAATCGATTGGAAATCCGAGTCAGAGTGTGGCCGATGGGGATTGGAGTATCGATCGATAAATCAACATTCTATCGAGTTCTTTTCGGACACTTCAGAATGTTTTTAACTGTCGTCCAATGCGCTTTCCCTGGGTTACTTTGATATTTTGCTACCATGCCTACGGCAAAGCAGATATCCGGTCTTGTACACAACATTGCATACATAAGGTTTCCGACAGCCGAAGCACAAGGAATACCTTTCATGTCATCTATCTTCTTTTGCGTCTTTGGGGACATTTTCTTGGATAGATGGATTCCAAATCTGAAAGGTACGAATCATTTCTTGGAATCTTGCATGCTGAAGAGTTTCAAGACAGTGTCTATGTATGAAACTTGCGATAACCCGATCATCATTTTCTTGCGATCTCGAGTGATCTTGATCCCAAGGATGTGTCAAAACTTTCCCTAAGTCTTTCATATCAAACTGTTTTGAAAAGCCATGCCCTTACGTCTGACCACACCTTCACATCATTCCCGATGATCACAATGTCATCTACGTATAGTACTAAGAATACCAATGCAGTTCCGACACGCTTTTTATACACACAACTTTCGAACTCGTTTTGATCAAACCCATAAGACTTTATTACATGATCAAAACTTTGGTTCCAAGCTCTGGATGCCTGTTTGAGTCCGTAAATGGACTTATTGAGCTTACAAACTTGGTGTTCTTGGCCTGTTTCAATGAAGTCTTGGGGTTGTTGCATATGGATCTCTTCATCAAGACTTCCGTTAAGGAAAGCTGTCTTGACATCCATTTGCCTGATTTCAAAGTCGAAATGCGCAGCAATCGATAAGAGAATACGGGTGGACTTAAGCATGGCTACGGGCGAAAAAGTTTCCTCATAATCGATCCCTTCTTTCTGAGTGTAACCTTTCGCCACTAGTCTTGCTTTAAAGGTTTCAACCTTCCCGTCCGGTCCTCTTTTCCTCTTATATACCCACTTGCATCTAATGGGTTTGACCCCATTAAGTGGTTTGACTAGCTCCCACATTCTATTATGAAACATAGAACCCATTTTGGCTTTCATTGCTGTTTGCCAAGAACCTGCATCCTTATCTTGGAGTGCCTCGTCATATATCCATGGGTCTGATTCGTCTTGTCCGGGAATCAAGTCCGAGGACTCTCATATTCCCATGAATCTCTCGGGCTGTCTAACAACCCTCCCACTATGACGAGGCTCCGGTTGTGAAAGCGTATCGATTGGTATATCATCTAGTACAGTTGGCATTGAGGTTTGCCCTCTAAGCTCATTTAAGGTAATCTCACTTCTGGGTTTTCTTTGGTTCATATAGTCTTCTTCCAAAAATCTAAAATGGGTGTTGATAACCACCTTTTGATCTTCGGGACTATAGAACATACACCCTTTTGTTCCCTCGGGGTATCCTACAAACAACCTTAATTTTAATCGAGGATCAAACTTGCCGGCTTCCTTGTCCAACACGTAGGCCGGACACCCCCAAATTCTCATGTGTCTCATACTAGGCTTGAGCCCGGTCCACAATTCTTTGGGAGTTTTGGGAACCGATTTGGATAGCACCAAGTTCAGAATGTAAGTCCCTGTTTCCAAGGTATGACCCCAGAACGACTCGGGAAGATCCGCATAACTCATCATTGATCTAACCATTTCCAAAAGAATTATGTTGCTTCGCTCTGCAACCCCGTTTTGTTGAGGGGTTCCGGGTGCAGTGGGCTGGGATACAATCACTTCATCAGATAAGCAGTTCAAAAAACTCATCGCTGAGGTATTCGCCTCCACGATCAGATCGTAGAGACTTGATACATTTTTCCCTATGATTCTCTGTTTGAGCCTTAAATTCTTAGAATTTTTCAAAGGTCTAATATTCATGCTTCATAAGGAAAATGTACCTTGAGTAATCATCAATAAAATTACTCATAACCTCCTCTTGCTTTGGTTGACATTGGACTACATACATCTGTGTGAACGATCTCTAACACTTCTTTGGCCCTATTCCCCTTGGCTCCAAATGCCCTCTTGGTCATATTACCCTCCAAACATGATTCGCAGGTTGGAATCGATTCAACTTGGAGACGCTCCAGTGAACCATCTTTTACCAACCTTTGGATCCTCTTTGGATTTATATGACCTAATCTTAGATACCAAAGAAGTATTTCGTTCATGCTTTCTTTTGTCGGAAATAGTTGATGTGTTATAGGATGCATTTCGTGAGTGGTGTGCACAGTTAATTGTATAGAGATTTTCCATCAATGTCCCGTAATAGATACACTCATCATCTCATTCTTATTAGAAGAAACTTAGTGTCCTTTAATCGAATTTTAGAAACTGAAGGTGAATTCTTTCTAAAACTGGGAACATAAAGATAATCTCAAAAAAAACTTTATCTTCAAAAGATAGGTGCACTTCTCCCACTGCTTTAACTGCTACTCATGTAGCATTGCAATGTCTGCTACTTGCGTAGTATTACAATAATCGTTACTATCGTAGCATTGCAATATCTGCCACTTACGTAGCATTGCAATGTCTTCTACTTTCGTAACGTTGCCCAATGTGATGAGGATCTCACTCCCACTAAGTTGCCAGATCATTTAGAACCCGAGAAGCCAACATGATTAGTGGATCTCGTATCAACCACCCACGAATGAGAAGTATACGCCGCTAAACAGGTTTCCACAACTAGTGCGTGAGAATTACCTTTCTTTCCGTCCCTTTTGGGGTTGGAACAGGCAAAACCTCCATTTTCCTTTCTTACCGCATCTTAAGCACTTCCTCTTTGGATTTTCCTTGACACAACAAGCATTCCTCATCTTACCATTGCCCTTGGGCAATGATTGAGTTTTATTGCTTATGGCCTTTGGTCCTCTTCTTTATCTTGCCTACCCTTGGCCTAGAAGATGAAGGCGGACCACTTGCCGTCAAAGCTTGAGTTTGGTCCCTCATCATCATTTCGCCGAGACCAAAAGCTTGCAACAAATTAGCTAGCTAGGCAAAATGCTCAAAAACCTTTTTTGGAGAGTGAAGTACCAAATTCATCCGAGTCTCGGATCATGTCTGCGACTCGAGAATCCCAAGTTTGTTCGGATGGGCCATCTATTTTGAGGGCGTAATCCCTTACGGGTTTTGCCCTCTACCTTTTTCAAATGACGACATCTCTCATGAAGGTGATCGACGAGTCCGCGTGTTTTGACTTTCGTCGGTTGGCTCATCATCGATTTTTGATGTGTCAAGAATCCACTTGTGCTTTTATGCGATTAGGATAATCTTTTCGTTTCCAATCAATATAGTTTCCATACATATTGTATTGACTTTAAGTATAATAACGATTGGATTAAAAGGTAACGACATCTTTGAATCGAAATAAACAACTATATCTGATAAGACAAGTATATCACAAGGTTTGATCACATGCTTCATATTAAAATCTCAAAAAATATGAACATGCATCGCCTAACAACATCTCAAAAGCAGTTTAAATAAGCCACGTTGGGTGGGTCATTATTTAAACACATTCAAGCGAGTTACAAACAAACGATTACAAACCTTTAATATCAGATTAATAGTTGGCTCCCCTGACCAATATAAAATTAACAAGGACTTCGGGGAAGTATATGCATATCAATTTTATACCTAAGTAATATCCATGATTAAATACAGGATTATTATTTCACTTTGATCGAGCCTCGTTGGGAGGGTCATCGTCGCCACTAGTAATAACCCACAATCATTCGTTTGGAATTCATTCATGTGAAACCTATCTTTTGGACCGTCTGGTTGGGGAATTTCTCCAAAAGAATTCACAAATAAATAAATCATGGAGGTCAAAATTAATTCAATTTTATTATCCTGAATAAAATTGTCAATTAATTATTTAAACATACTTAGTAATTTTGAAGGTGAGATTTTTCCATTTGGCAACCCTCATGCAAACACATTTAAACAAATTAAATAAAGCATAAGATAGCACAAAAAAATCAAGCAAAACACAAAAATAAACATATTGGGCACAAATTATCCAATTGTCATGGTTTAATTTTTCTTGACTTGATCTTGAAGAAACACGTCTCGAATTTCTCCCACTCGTTCATCTCGAAAAAATACTTTGTCTCGAACGCCCACGCCATGGCTGGCGGGGATCTGCGCAAAGATCCGCCGGCCACTGGCCTAGGAGGCTTCTCAAGACCGCCGGTGAATTCGCCCACTTGATGATGCCTCAGCTACTCCTCAGGATGTCGGCGAAGTCATCCGAGATCTCAGCGGCGTCGGCAGATCTCTCGGCGAAGCAGCATCCAGATTCGCCCTTCCTTCCCCCTCCTCCCGCCCGCGACCTCGGCGGCGCCAGATATATCATGCGCCCGTGTCATCCGCCCGTCCATTTCGGCTGGGCCGCGCACCGCCCGTCTTGTGACCGCTTCTCCCCGCCAGCGCTCGGACGCCCGGCCTGCGCCTAGCGCCCATGCGTGCCAGCGGCGCCCGCGCCGCCACGCTGATTACGGATTTCGTCCTTTAATTCTTCGTCTCTTCGTTCCCGATCCGGTTACAATTTATTTACAAAAAATAAATAAACCTAGATCTAGACTAGTCTATTACATTGATCAAATCCAAGTCTACTCGTGGATTTTCTCACGAGACAAAACAAATCCGAACGAATCGAATTAAAAAACCACAGTTTATATGCATGCAAAAATAAACATTAAAATCCATGACAATTGGATAAGCGCAAAAAGCAGATCTAACGGTTCTACTATCAATTTCAAATTTAATGTCCACTTAATTAAATTACAATTTAAAAATTGAGAGGCTTAAAGTGTCTACGATACCAATTGTTGGGGAATGATTTGCACAGATCTATTCGGGGTGAATATTTAAATACAAATTTAATTCATTAATTATTACTAGCATGAATTAATCCTATATTAATTCAAATAATAATTGCAACAACATATCATGCATATAAAAAGCCACGTAAAACCTACGCATGCGGAATCTACGGGTTTACGTGAACGTACCTCTCGCGATGACAGTGACTTCGGTCGGACGGACTAACAAAAAGGACTTCCCAAGTATTCCCTTAGCCCTTGCTCAACTATCCGGTGGAAGGACACTTGTCGAACAATTAACAAAAGGAAAAAAATAAACTTTGTTGAACGGATTTGCTAATATTTCCAGCACATGGAATTGTACTTGGGAATGAACTAATCATCCCCTATTTATAAGAGGGAGATGGTCGAATTTTTCAGTAGAAAATCAATGTGGGAAAAGACTTTTCTTGATCACCAAGAAATCTTGAATATATCTCCTATATTCTTTTTCCCATAATTAAAATATTCCACAAAATTCCACCTCCTCTATAATATGGTATTATTTTGAAAAAACGACGGTGCAATAATCCAAGATTTGGATCTTCTTGAATTTATGAGATATTCTTGTATTTCAAGAAATACATATCTTCCATAATATCTTTTCAAGAAAATCAAGAAAATCTTTCTTGCCCTCTATTTTCAAAAATTTCGAAATATCACTATGAATAACCAAGTGGGAGATTTCTTGAATTTAATGAGATAATCTTGTATTCCAAGAATACATATCTTCATTCCATAACAAAATTCAAAGAAATTTTTTTCCCTCTTTTATCCATAATTTTAAAAAATTTAGAGGAAAAATAAGCAACAATATTTATTTTATTTTAATCACCTTTTTCAGTTAATGGACTATTTGTTGGGCTACTCAGGGGGCCTTTAGGAGAATTAAGATTGGACCTTCTAATGGATCTTGAATATCTAATATTGAGCCACAATATAATTCAAGCCCATAAATATTAATTAATCCCACTACATAATTAATATTGACTATCCATCTTAACCCATATTACGGTCAATATGGCTCCGGTCATTATTTCCGTGTTTAAGATTATCTAGCCCATTAATTAATTCAAGCCTTTGAAATAGCTTTCCTTTAATTAATATCTTTTCGTCCTTGGTCAAGGAAGCGGCTCAACATTATTATCCATCTAGGAAACAAATTCCACTTTGCAAGATTTGGTATGATAAAGCTTATGAACCTCCCGAGGGGGCAAATCAAACAAAGCGTGCTTGCACACGATTCTTCGTATTAAATCTTAGCAATCACATATGACCAATAATATTGCCCAAGATAAAAAGTATTGAATCTCTCTTTGATTCGCTACCCATGATAAGTCAAAGCAATAGTTACCAATCCCACGTGATCCTATTTAAGGGACGAAGGTTAAGAAACAACGAACCATCGAGGTCTAATTCTTCCTTGTTCGATTCGAAGAATTTATCCTCTGTGGGTCCTATTCGGTAGAGATCGGTCATGCACTAGTGTAATCTCTTGGTCAAGACAAACCAATCTGAGCCTTACACCTCAACCTTTCGTGATGGGTTGTTCATTCCCATCTTGGTCGTGAATGGCGTACTTTTAGTTACAAGGGACTGTTAATTTAATCTTCTGTGATCTGGTATCACTAAATTAACTACAATGTAACATGTACGAATTATTGAACAGTTATGCAGTAAATATATGTAACATTCAATCATATTTAAAGCATCAGTGATAAACAATTTATTTCAGTAAATAAGTCTGGAAATTCAGTTTCGATTATACAAAGTAAAAGCATACTTTCCAGTATAATCCCAACACCTCTGAGGGTGGATCCTGCTGGGCGACGGAAGATCTCTGCCCACGTTTGAGAACCGGGTCACCGCCAAGTGATAAGCTGATCGAACATAGAATTTGCCATTTTTCGTGAAGTTCCAGACCACTCGATCCTCCGGGCGACGGGTACTTAGAGGGATTTGATTAATTTTCAGTGCATCATCAACCGCAAACAACGAACCAATAAGATTTCGATCCCACTCACCACTTTTGTTCGAGATCAGATCTGCCACCCTCAAACTCTGCATCTCTTCGGGCCAAGATCCCCCCGCTTTCTTCTTTTGAGCCACACCAATCCACCTATCAGAAAAACACTGGATTCGCAATCCGTTGCCAACTTGCCAGGCAGTCCCTTCAAGAACCAGCTCGCGAGCCTTAAGAATACTGCGCCAAAGAAAACTCGGTTGGAAACCAATGGTTGCAGCCTCAATATTGCCTCTCGGATAGTACCTTGACTTCAAAATTTTTGCTGCCAACTGATGGAGAGTCGCCAATATTGCTTTGCAACCATCGCTAGGTTAAAAAAGAACATCTCTCGGAACCCCAAACCCCCCTATCCTTTGCCCTTGAAATTTTCTCCCTGCTAAGCCAATGGATTTTTCGATCACTCGGTGTCGCTCCCCAATAAAATTGGGCCACCGCTTTCTCAATGTCCTCACATAAAGATTTTGGGAAAAGGAAACAACTCATAGCGTAATTCGGAATTGCTTGAACCACAGATTTAATAAGTATTTCTCATCCCGCCTTCGTCAATGTTTTCTCTTTCCAACCTTTGAGCCTGCTAACAACACGAGCCACCACGGTTTGGAACACCTCTTTCTTACCCCGACCAATGATATTTGGGAGTCCCAAGTACTTAGAGTAATGAGCCACGGTCTTGGCTCCCAGCAGTTTCCCAATCTCTTTTTTTCTATCCTCCCCAACATTCCCACTCGTGATCAACTCCGACTTCTCCAGATTAATTCTTTACCCCGAGGCCATCTCGTAAGTGCTGATGATTGATGCCACCCTCGTGATTTCACTCTGGGCCGCCCTGAAAAACAAAATATTGTAGTCCGCAAACAAGAGATGGGATACTGGAGGAGCATGCCGAGCCACCTTGATTCCCGAAATTTCCCCACACAACTCCGCCTTCTGAATAATGGATAAGAAACCCTCTACATAAATAAGAAACAAATAAGGGGAGAGGGGATCCCCCTGACGAAGGCCCCTTCCCCGGAAAAATTTCTCGGATGGGAAGCCGTTAATCAAGAGAGAATACGAAAAACAGAAGTCACACACCGCAAAATCAAATCCACCCAATTCACATGAAAACCTAACTTCACACACATAACCCACAGGAATGTCCACTTAACACGATAATACGCTTTACTCATATCAAGTTTCAAAGCAACAAAACCCAGTTTTCCTTTTTTCTTCTTTTTTAAGAAATGAAAGAGCTCGAAAGCCATCATAGCGTTATCAGTGATTAACCGGTTTGGAATAAACGCACTCTGATTAGGGGAAATGACCTCTTTTAACACATGCTTGAGACGATTAGCAATGACTTTTGTAATGACACGAATGATCACATTGCACAAACTGATGGGACGAAAATCTTTAGGACTCTCAGGGGATTTCACTTTAAGGATCAACACAATGTGCATATGATTAAGAGAGGAAGGGTCAGTTTCATTATTCAAGACATCCAAACACGCAGACACACAAAAGGAAGAATGAGTAATGTGCAAAATTTACGAAAGAAAAAAGGAGGCATACCATCGGACTCGGGGCATTTGCCTGATGCATCTGCTTCAGGGCTCGCTTAACTTCCATCTCCGTGTACGGTTGCAGCAACGAGTCATTCATGTCGTCGGTCACCTTTTGCTCATTTGACTCGATAACTAGGTGCATATTACTAGGACTAACCGGTGAAAACAAGTCGACAAAAAACTCCCTCATCACTCTTCCCACCTCCACATCCCCCTTAACCCAATCTTCTTCCTAATTCTGAATTTTCCCGATATGGTTCCGATTTCTCCTTTGAGAGGCTTTCTGATGGAAAAAAGGTGTATTCCGATCCCCATCCCTAAGCCAAAGGGCCCGTGATCGCTGGTACCAAAAGATCTCCTACTGTTTTAAAAGATCATCCAACACCCATTGGTTCTCTCATAACTCTGTAACCACCAAAGCACTCTGTACTCTTTCCTGGAGGGACTTTATCTTTGCCTTCACTTCCCGAGTCTTCCTACCCACATTTCCAAAGGTGATCTTGTCCCAATTCCGAAGATGTTCACCACATTTCTGAAGGCGACTAACGAAAGAGATCTTTTGATTATGCCCCTCCCCGCCACTCTCCACCACCTCCCCACATTTCTCATTCTCCAACCACATTTTTTCGAAACGAAAGAACTTTCTCTTGTCCTTTTGGCTTCCACCCCTAATTCTACTGCCTTCATGATGGTCCCGTTTTGAAAACCCATTTGCACGTGCGGAAGCAAAACGTTTCAGTTCGGTGCATATAAAAACAGGGGTGAGGGCAGAGTGATTCAATTTTTTTTTTTTGCTTTTAAGCTCATGTGTGTGTTATGCTTTATAAACGAATGCATATGACAAGTAATAACATAAAGCAGTAAAGAACACACAATTTTATAGTGGTTCGGACAACTCGTCCTACATCCACTCTTCCCTTCATGGGGCACCAACTAAACCAACTTAACCAACGGGACTTATCACCCTCACGGGATTGCCGACCCTCCCTTTCGGGATTGCTAGATGTTTCCGAGAGTTCACACTCAAACGGGACTTATCACCCTCACGGGATTGCCGACCCTCCCTTTGGGGATTGCTAGATGTTTCCGAAGTTCACACTCAAACGGGACTTATCACCCTCACGGGATTGCCTACCCTCCCTTTCGGGATTGCTAGATGTTTACCGAGTTCACACTCAACCTACAAACTTATCCTACCAACTGGTTTGGGTATAAGGTTGTTTGGTTTCCAACTAGGGTGAGATTTTCCCTTACATTTGTTTAGCCTCAATGCTAAGGTTGGGAAAATCTCTCTAAGCTTAGGATATGGCATTTTTGCTTAGATACAATGAAGAACACTCTTGGGTAAATTTGGATATGTAATGCTCTGTGTTCTTGAATGGAGTTGCTTGAATATTTGGCTTTTAATTTCACTTTGCAGATCCTCCATTGTCTTCTTTTGAAGATAGTGCAATGTATTTATAGTGTGGATTTGAATATTACCGTTGGAGAGTAATATTCAAATCCATACTAATAATCTTCCAGCTTTTCTTTGTCCTTTTGCCTTTGTTGTTTTGCGGCTTTTATGACACATCCATATATGTTGTTATCTTCTTATTGATCATTTTGCTTTTTGTGTGTCTAACGGATCGATCATTTCATGGGATTCTTTGTTCATTGCTAACCCCGATTAAAAGTGCTTTGATCTGGTCATTGAAATCGATCGTAGATTTACGGTGTCTTTGAAATCACTATTCATCGATCTTTGAAATCCTTTGTTCATCGATTCTTGAAATCCTTTGTTCATCGGTTGCGAATCAACTTTGTTCATCGATTCGCGAATTCTTGTTCATCGGCGATTTTTCTTGTTCATCGATGCGATTTCCCGAGCTGATTTTCTTGTTCATCGGTCGATTTAAAGGTCGCTTTGATCGATCCATTTCACTTTGATCGGATCAGTCTACCTTCATCTGGTGCATGAGCAAAGCGCATCGAGCTTCTTCTGATGTCGGTTACTCTGATGTCGCTTCTGATGATCAATTTGCGTTAGAAAAGCGCATTGGTCGGTTTACACGCCCGGTTAGCTCGGAACTCATCCTTCTCATCGATCTTGGTCGGCCTCGTCTCTGACCTCGTCGATCTCGATCATCTTTAAATCGATTTCATGAGTTCCCCCTCAACTTGTTCTTAGTTCCCCTCAACTTGATGGGTTGGTTCTTCCGACCAGCGACTACGTGTCATTGTGGTCAAATCGAACTGATTTTGAAAAACCGTTTTAAAACTCATTCATTTTCCAAAATCACTTTCGGCATGGATAACACGTCCGGTATGTATCATGATCTGCCGAAGTTCTCAATCGATGAGTATGCAGATTGGGCCATATATATGTCAACCATCTAGGCTCGATCGATTGGCGAGAATGATGGAAGTCATCGAGAGGACCCATCATCATTTACTACGACAATCCTGCAATCGGAGGAGATCCGGACTTTCCCACGGGAAGTCTTGTCTAAAAAAGCCCATACACGATGGACACGAGAAGAAAGAAAAGCGCATACTGGACACCATTGCAAGACATATCATCATGAAGACAATGGATAAGGTCACAAAAGAAAAGATTAAGTATCTCAAATCTGCGAAAGCAATGTGGGATACTAATTTTGAGATCTGCGAGGGAAATGAGCAGATAAAAAGATGGTAGTCTTCAAGTTTAACCGGTGAAGTTCGAGAAATCAAGATCTTGCCAATCGAAACCATCAACGAACTTCGATGGAAGAATTACAATGTCTATAAACAAGCGAGAACTTGGTAGAGATGTCGATAAAGATATCAACTATAAAATCCTAAGGTCTCTCACCAAGAAGTGGGACATGAAGGTCACGGTAATCAAAGATTGCCGGGACATTTCAAGAATGAAACCTAGTAGCTTGTTCTTGAGTCTTAAAGCTCACGAGTTCGACTCCGATTGAAAGAGGTCAAGTCGATGAAGACGAGGTCCCTTTGAAACCTCGACTTCAAAATCGTTTGCTTTCAAGGCAACGAAGCGAGAACAAAGGCCAATGAACCCATTGGAAATATATTAAGTCAGTAAGGCGAGCAGATCGCGTTGCTTACCGGGAAGCTTGAGAAGTCGGATATACAACTTGGTAAGTATCGAAGATTTTATAAGGACTATCAACATAGCCGAGGGGCGAGATAGGAGATCGGACAATAGATCTCGAGAAAAGAACCGGAATCGATGATCGGAGGGATCCGCAGAGATGAAAGGGAAAAAGATAGTCGGGGCGAAGGAAGGAAGAGATAACCAATCGGATAGAAGAAACTCGGACTACTATCAAAAGGAAATCGGGCGTACTCGAGGAAAGATCGGCTAAGCACGAAGTTTCAACAAATCGGATAAAAATTGGAGAAGATCGGGTTGAAAGGATCAGTTGGGAAATTTCTTAAGGCTTAGGCAGAATGATTAAGATCAACAAGTGGAATCAACATTGACAAGTAATATTGACTGATTACAATATCAGTCAACCAGATACGCATCTCTTTTCTCTTGTTCTTTACTTATTTATCGGATCGTATCTGATATTATTTGCCTTCTTGTACCCTTATCCTGTGGCGTGTACTCTGCCAAATCATTTAATGCGGACGTGGGGTACATGTATTAACTGCTATTTTATCGTGCTTTTAAATCCAAAAGTTTCTTGTACGTGCATTTTCCTGACCCTACGATCAAAACCGCTAAATCTGGAGCGTACAATCTTTTCAAAACGTTTGATCTTCAAAATCTTGTCTTATTGTTCCCTCCGCCTCTATATAAGATTCATCAAACCTTACCAGAGTTTTTTCTGCTTCACAAACTTGCATTACTTTCACTGAAAAACTTCAAATTTTCTCTACGTTTCAAAACGATTTCTTAGAGTTCAAAATCTTCTCTGAAAATTTGAATCTGATGGCCACTCATGGACTAGGAAAGATCATGTGCAACTATGCGGAACTGGCAACGAAGATCTTTGAGGATAAGTTCGTTCAATTTGGAACCACTGAGGATCCTGAATCCGTGGAGGTGGAACAAATTCGAAGAAATTTGGATCGAAACATATTGCTCGCTCCATTGCAATCCGGTGATGCAATTATGAAGCACTACAATTCTTGCGAGAATTTGAGTGTGGATCTGAAAAAACCAGAGACGAACCGATGTCGTCGGTCAACGGAGAAGAAATCGGCCCGACAAATGCGGACATCACTTTCGTCTGTTGGCTTACCTAAAAGGGGCGAATCTCACCGCACACCTCTGAGGAGAATGAGGGACGAAGAAATCGAAAGGAGCTCTTAAGAGAGGCGGACAAACATCGAAAAGCCGGATTCATCGGGCCAATGCTCAAAAAGAAAGTCTGTTGTTGTTTGACATTCATAAGAACGATCATGGGAATCTCATTTAGCCCGGATGCTCACATCGGTCAAAATGTCAAAGCATGGCAAAGAATAATTGATGGGGCTCGAGAACATCAATTGCACGGCTTCACGAAAGCCATCTTGCTCCAAGAACACGAAAAATTTGGAGTCAATGAATCCGGTGAGTCTTTTCGAAAAAAGAGAGTCACCAATCTCAACAAGGTTGCAGTTATATTGAAGGACAAAGCGCCAAGCTGGAATGGAATCGAGAATGGGTGAAGTCCTACAATGCCTTCCTCTCATCAACTTCGGTTATATATGGGCCACCGAGACGATGACAAGGAGCCCACTCCAACAAAATCAAGAAAGGAAAGAGCAAAGAGCCCGCCTCATCCACACGGTTGCTCCACGTAAAAAAAAACGGCTGGTGAAGGCCGGAGAAGAGGCCAAAAAGCAAAAGCAAACTACCATGACTCTAGCACTAGAAGATGAGTCGAGAAGAAGAAAAAAGCGCCCGGAAACGATGCATTGCGCAACAAAGAACAGAATCAGACGTGCAAGCTTCTCAACACGAGGGCTCGCCGAACGATCCGAGGTAGAAGCACAAACCGATAAATCTCCTTCTCCTCAACCTCAAGCCGATTCACCGCCGGACTAAAGGTCTGCTGAGCATGTCTCTGCTAGTTCAGTTCACCGCTTTCATGAACTCCGAACCGGATATAACCGCCACTCTGGTGAGAACCACTGCAGGTCGAACCAATCGATAACTTCCGCCGACTCAAGCACAACCAGAAGCTTCCACATCTCATCCAACAATGCGGGACGGATAATTCAGTATCAGATCAACAAAGACCATCACTGGAAAAATGGTCGGACTAAGAATTGAACGAGAGATTGATGAGACGTATCCACAACCGGGTCGCCCATCCCGCTATCGAGAAGAAGTCATGGAGATCCTCACGGAGAGATCTCGGATTAAAAAGCTTCTCGGATCTTATCTTACTTGTTGAATGGATGGGTGGTGCGGATGAGTTCGCAGATTTTGACTTCGATATGAGGAAGTCTCGCCAAAGTGGGATCACCGGTGAGCTAATATCCGATAAATGCGGAAAGCTCCGATCCACAGGAAGTTGGAATTGGGAAGAAGAAAAGCCGGAGATCGCTTTCAAGAAGCTCCAAAAACAGACATTTGAAATGGTGAATGCCGAGCTGCCGATGAAAGTGGGCGTGTCGCAGAGTTCACGACCAACCACCGGAGGCACAAACAATCGAACCGATCAAGTGATGGATCCAATTCACATCTCAAATCACCACCGATCAACTTCAGGAGATCGAGATCTTGTCTCAAAGATCTCCGAAAGAAGAGATTGAGGAGTCTTAATCGATCGAGACAAATTAGTCTCAAACAAATCGAAGCAATCGGAGATCGGTTCTCCCAATCCATGACCACCATATGTCTGCTGAGCTTACAAAATCGAGTTGATGACAAAAGTCAAACGGGTGGATCAAAATCAATCTTCTTTTCGACGCCTCGAGAAAAGGCTCGAGTTATCGAAGAAATTTGACAAAATGATTTGGACACTCTCTGCGCTACAATGGAAGCGCCAAGACAGAGGTGATTACATAACTGTTCGAGAATCTAATGACTCAAACTTCGGGTTTATCGCTAATGATCTAAATCGGGCATTATCGATCAACTTTGGGTCTCGACTTCCCCACCTCAATGCGCTTTTTGATCAAACCAAAAGGGGGAAGGATCTGAGAAACCAACGACACATCGGAAGATAAGGCCCATGGACAAAGCTCAATTGCAAGAAAGGTCTGCTGCTTGGTCTTTGGGACATCAAAATCTGGACGATTACTCGGACCGGGAAAGTCACCCGAAGCCTGACTAGTCGATGGATCTGGTGATAAGGAGCTAGTTTGTAAGATTGTCCAAAGAGCGGATGGTGAAGAAGAAAGAAGGGCGTAAAACCGGGCACAAGCGAAGGGTTGAAACGAAGTTCAAATCAAGGGCTAAGAAAGGATTATTTGGAAAATCTACACAGAACCTCGGTTGCCGGCAAAGAGTCGACGAGATCATACCAAAAAAGCTTTGACACGCTAAGAGGTTTGAGGAATGGAATAAGATCGAAGTGAATGGCTTCTTGATGCCTTTGTCCTTGATCTTGTTCAAAAGAAGAATCACCGGATGATGAGTTCCTCAACTGAGTTCTGAATAAATATCCGGACTTTTCGAAGTATCACGGAAAATGAGGCCAAGCTTATAAATGTAAAGATATCTCGCCAAGAGTATGATCGTTAATATACTCAAAAGAAGGCGGTGGCTCATTTGATGATGGCATTTGAGAGATTCTACTTTGACATCTTGAGCAAATCGCATATAACCGATCAAGTGCGGGACAACCGATGTCAAATGGAAACTCTATCGATTTTCAACGTTCCACAAGACCAAAGAGAAATGCGGAAGGATACAAGCCCAAGGAGTGAAGAATCGAGGAAGGCGTCACGGGGATCATTTGCTTTTTAAATTCAAAACTTTTACGATGTAACATGTAATCAACATATCTAATGAAAAGTTTATTTTTTACGATCCCAAGACAAAATCTCTTTGTCCGACGATTACTTTCTTTAAGCATTTCTATACTTATCAACTGTTTGGTTTCTCGGTGTTTTGGTTTCATCAAAAAATTGTTGGGAAATTTATAGTTTTGATGAAAGTTCCAAAAACACATGTAATAGGACGATCGGACACATTGGATCGATGTTTACATCTTTGCTATAGGAGACCGGTTGATAATGATTGTATAGAAAAAGCGATGTAATAGATAGGTCACATATTGAGGGGAACTCAATATGTATAGGTCGAATCTGAAGAATCGGAAGAAATTCGATATCCGACGAGGTGAGCGTTAAACGAGCGGAAGATCAGATCGAACTGATCTAGTCAGATAACTCATCGGAAGTCATGAAGCTCAAACCTCGAATACTAGAAGATCAGATGACTTCGAGGAAGATAAGACCGAAGACCTACATCGCCCGAGTCACCGGTTGAAGCTAAGTCAACAGCGCGAAGACTCTATCGGGTAGATCGATCGATTCGTGATCGATCGTCGACTCATAAGATAAAAGCGGATGTTTCATCTTGTCATCGTCTGCGATCTAAACAAGAAAAATACCAACCTTAGTTGGAGGAACAACACTGCAAAGCAAGGCTTCCATCCAATAAGGAAGAAACACGTATGAACAGAGCTGATACTCGCGGGATTCGATGTTGCTCTCTCAAACGGCTATAAAATACACATTCACGCTTTCGGCCATGCCGTTCCTGAAGCACGTCACATCAAGCCTGCAAGTCTACCTAAAATAGCCTGAGATTCAAATTGCTCTCCAACGGCTCTTTGATCTCAAGGTCTATAAATATGGGATCACACTTCAGAGTGATACGGAAATGCTTGGACAAACAACATAATCAAGAAGCTCAAACTATAGTCGATTTCATACGAAGAACACGGCAACAAGCTTATTTTATATTGTGTTCATCCCATAAGTTCTTAGCAAGAAATCTTTTCATCTAGCTTTTTAAATTTTGCATGCATAAGGAAAGATTTCATAGTTGGAACCTCAACAATCTTACCCAAACCCCAAGTTAGGATAAGTTGTTTAGCAAGATTCGATCTAGGGTTTCTAATCTTGATTTAAGGATCGGTTGAGTGAGAACTCTTAAAACATCTGTTGGTGTACTGTGTTGGACTAACACACTAAACTAAGTCCAGTCGGTTAAGTCGGTTAAGTTGGTGCCCCTTGTGAAAGGGAAGAGTGGACGTAGGACTGGTTTGTCCGAACCACTATAAATCTTGTGTGCCTTTTCTTTGCTTTGATTAAGCGCTCTCACATCGCACAATCTTAAAAGCGCATACATTCTAAGTTAAGATCGAGATAGCACCAAGCTTCGATCCGATCGGACCAAGTTTACGTCATCGATTAAAAGATAAAACTTGGAATCGATTTATACAAATTTGGTTTTTTCACGGGTAAAACTTAAGCTTCCGCACACATCGAGTTAATCGATAGTTCTGCCCGATCTCGCTTTACGGCGTTCGATAAGTTGGTTATCGAACCAACCGATTCACTCGCGCTCTGATCGGGCTATCTGCTCTCACACGATCTGCCACGAAAAAGTTTTTAAATCTATTCACCCTCCCCTCTAGACTTACGCCCTCACTTAACAGATTCCGGGACCTACAATTGGTATCGAGGCGGGTTGTTCAAAAAATCCTTTGTTTTTCAATGTGGATTTACGGCGATACCATCAATTGGTATCGGGCGGGGAGTTCAAACGTTCACAATTTTTCAAAGTGACCACCTGAACTGATCTTTTAAATCAAAAACCCGATCTCTGTAAAAGTGCATATATTTTAAAGTTTTGGCATCATTATCAAAAAGGGGGAAATTGTTGGGATATTTTAGTTTTGATTAATTATGCCAAAACATTATCAACTTGTGTTTCTTATAGCAGTAATGTAAACATCAGTCAGCTAACAGGTCTGACTGGTCCTATTACATGTGTTTTTGGAACTTTCATCAAAACTATAAATTTCCCAACACTTCACATTCAATCAACAGCTGTGAGTGATCGGAGAGATAGCGAAGGAGATGAGTCACAGTAGTGTTCGGGTAAAGGGTCCTCCATCGTGGATTTGCAATTGCCTGATCAAGGCGAACTTGAATATTATCCTCCCCCACACGGCCATTTGACCAGGTGTATTTGTGGCCCTTAAAGCCAAGGTCTTGAAGCTCAAGGTCTGATGTGGTGTTCCGAAACTCCTCCATAAATCTTGTCTGCTGCACATTACCCCCACATTTCTCCCAACTCCACATAATCTCATTTATATCCCCGCAACACAACCATGGGGACCACACTGGAGGCGCCACCCTCCGGAGGAGCTGGAAAGTTCTAGTTTTCTGATCACGGTTAGGCCAATCATAGATCCCTGTAAAGTACCATGGGTTGTTGAGGCCGCCCCACTGAATCTCAGCCGAGATATGATTGTTTGAGAAGGATACCAGACTCAGATCGATATGGTTTCTCCACAGGAGACAAATTTCCCCACTTTTGTTTTTGCCATTCCCCCTACACTCCACGGGAATGCATCCCTCAAAGTGTAGCGAGCTTTCATTGATACGACTCATTTGGGTGTTTGTGATTTTTGTTTCCATGAGGAAGACCACACCCGGGTCATTCTCATGTAGGAGCTTTTTGAGAGCTCGAACTGTCGCTTGGTTCCCAAGCCCACGATAGCTCCAGCTTAACATGATCATGTTGATCGGTGCAGTTGCCTAGCAACGTCCGCCGTTGGTACCTTTGTGTCCTTATCTATCCCATTGTCCACTACTCTTCCTTTCTTTCCTTCCCCACAGCTCGTTTCCGGATTCATTGTTTTCTCCTGTTTTCTCTTCACACCAATTTGAGTACTACCATTCGGACCTGTTTTCTCCTTCCCTTGTGTGGTCCCCAACCTAGCTTGTGTTTGTTGGGTTGTAGATTTTTGTATTCTTGTGAAAGTTTTCCTCATAAGCTTTGTTGTGGGCTTTGGTTGACACAGTTTCTGCAGTTCAGCAGTGGGGGTGAGGGTTGGGATCGTGTAAGGGGTGGCTTTTTGGGTTCTGGTGTTGTGGTTTGTGGTTGTTTCTGTGAGTGTGGGTAGGTTGTTGGAGTGTACGGTAGGAGTGAGAAGTTCGGGTGGGCCGGGTGAGTATGGTGTTTGGGTTAAGAGGTGATGGGTGAATGTTTGTGCCAAAAGGGCCGAGGGGTGATTCTCGAAGCCTGGTGAGATGGATTGTGATGGTTTTTGGCTAGTGGGATGAGGTTGTTGTGTGGGCATTGATTTATGTGGGTTGGTGTAGTTTAGTGTGGGTGAATTTATGATGGTAGTTGAGAGGTTTGTTCCCTGTATAAAGGGTTGTGTGACCATGGACTTGTTGTACATTTTCCCTTCCTCTCCTTTTGTTCTCTTGCTCTCCTTCACAACCACACGCTCCAGATTAATTCGAACTGCCTCCATCTCCTCTGTTTCTCTGCTAGTACTTGTGTATTTGCCTTCTTCCCCCAACCCCTCAGCATTGGACTCATTGAGCACTCTCGAAGAGTTTCCTCCGAAGTGAGGTGTTGTCTTTTACACGCGGTTTTTCATCAACGCTCATGGTCGCCTTCTTAGCAAGTGATGCCCTCAGCCATTCACCAAAGGGGAGTTTTGTATCCGGTATAGATGCAGCTCTGCCGCCTCTATTATTAAGTCACACTCCTTCATATGGCCCAACAAACCACAAACATAGCAAAAAGAAGGGAGCCTTTCATACTTAAGGTCAATGCAGATTGAGTTAGAGTCCTTTAACTCCAGATGAAGCCCGTTCAATATGGGTTGCTGGAGATCGATTCTGATTTTAACTCTAACGCTTCGAGCGCATCCATCACCGGATTCCTTATCCATCTCCAAGAATTCCCCAATCTAGTTTGCTATTTGGATTATTTGTTTTGGTTTTCTAGCAATATGGGGAAGGTCATACAGGCGTATCCATAAGGCCGATTACCCAGTTTCACCATCGATGGCTTTTCCCCCTTTCCGAGTTCATTTAGCACAAGCACGTTCTTATCAAAGTGCCACGGTTCTCTGTCCAGAATTTCCTTCATATCATTCACGGATCTGAACTGAAAGGAAAAAAGATTTCTTCTTATTTCTTTTGCAGTAAATCCTTTTGAGGGGTTCATAGCCCTCTTCATGGATTCAAAAGCCCAAAGGCATTGGCATTTTGTTGGTTAGGACTTTTCCAATCAAGCACATAGTTGAGATCTCCTCCTCCCTCCCTCATCTTCCTCGATCCGAATCACTCTCTTGCCCCCAGATCTCCTTTTTTTCCTCGCAGATCTACCGAGCGTCCCCGAATATGCACCTAGAATCAAGACACAAAAGAACAAAAAGAAAAAGGCCTCAGCAGGGGTGACCCATGCAACAAACCACACAATACAGATGTAACTAAGAGAGCCACCCCGGCCCGAGGATCCACAGGCAAGGCCCCAATACACCTAGACGCAAGACGGACAAAGGAAAGCAATAAACAAAAGAAAATGAGGGTCAACGAAGAAGACGACACAAATTCAAACAGCTAGAGACCAGAGAAAAAAAACCACAAACAGAAAAGGCAAAAAAGAAAAAGCACACAAAGAAATCAGATCGACAAACCGCGAAAACTAATGCGGCGTGGAGAAGACCTAAACAGAGCTTCCGATGAGCAGGGCAGCGGCGACTCTTGAAGAGAGACGAAACCCTAAGCTAAGAGGGACGTTTACGTAATCCAGTGAATAGTAAATATGTGTTTGGTTTGAAATAGAGAAATAGAGGTCGATGAAGTTTTATGTCAAATAGAAATGGGAAAGAGAATGAGATGGTGTAAGAAAAGGTATGAGTGAGAATGAGATGTTGTATTTTTTTTTTATTATTGTTAATTAGTTAGTGGAGTGATGAATAAGTGAAAGAAATGTAGGAGGGAAAATTTGATGGTGTAAGAAAAATGGGAAAGAGAATGAGTTGTTGTAAGAAAAATGAGAGAGAGAAAGATTGAATAAAAATAATATTGATGTGATATATATTTTTTTTTACAACAAATAAAGCTTAGGAAAATATTAAGGTTCTATTTGGATGGATGGATTTGAAATCCATGGATTTCACACACAAATTATCACTCTCCAATGTATTTACTAATACTTAGATTTGAGAGTTTAGTTTAAAATGGAGGGACTTGATCAAATTTTCATCAAAATCTAATCATTTGAAATCCCTTCATCTCTACCTCTTCCCTCCCTCTCCCCTTCACTCTCTTCCCTACCTCTCCCCCCTTCACTCTCTTCCCTAAACTTTTAAATCTAAATATTTGTAAATCCATTGGAGATTATGATTTGTGTGTGAAATCCATGAATTTCAAATCCATCCATCCAAATGGAGTCTAAGTGCGTCCATCGCGAGCAGAATTTGAAATCAAGTGAGGAAACTCACCCCCGATCCAGGCATGAGGGTGGGGGATCTTGAGGCAAACTTCGCCAACTTATACGCCATAGAGCTGTTAGAACGGGGTGTATATCAAATACTTTTCACTAAGGTATTATTAACCAATAATCTCAATTCAATAATTAGTGGTGTGATACCTTTAAAAATGTAAATGTATATTATGGGTGAATAATATTTAGATGAAGATTTAGATACGTAAATTTAAAATATAACGGGATGAGGATAATTCATCCTCAATGTGGACCACCATCCCAGGTCTTGCTCTCTTTTGGCTTGGCAAGTCTAGATAGAGGATGAGATTCCATTTTGTGAATTTGCACATCTACATTTTTCATCCAGCCACCTATACGCATATCTCTGTTTTTTACATTTTCCAACATTAATTACATCGTTTTTTTTCTTTTCCTATCAACTTTCAGATATTCCAACATTAATCATGACATCACCTTTTTCATTAATCCATTAACAAATAATTATAAAGTAACAAATTATCTTTTATCATAATTATTCAATTATTATCAATTAACTAAATTAATAAAATAATATATCATCACCTTTACATAAAAAATATTGATTTGACATAAAATTTCATTCACGTTATTTTTTTATCCCGAAGTATAACACATATTTACTATCCGGAGGCCGTTTTTGTTATGTGAGAAAAGAAAGGAAAAGCGATGGAAAACAAATCATATCCTACATTTTTTGTTGTTTGTTATATTTGATGGCTTTTTCTTTTTAGTCCGAAAGCCGATTTTTTTTTTTTCCATTTTCCTATGATTATACATCCCACTCCTAGGTGATATTTATAATATCAAACATTATCCCTCCTAGGTGATATTTATAATATCAATCATGATTTAATCCATCATAATAAACACTTAAAAAAATTAAATATATTACATGGATAAATAAAAAGTATCACATGATTTCATATCTTTCCATATCTCATACCACATAAGAAACTGACTCTTAATGTATTTGCCCCCATCTACTTTCTTCCTTAATTATATGAATCTGAAAAAGTACACTGGTTGGTTTTATGATCATCAATTCCGAGGCTATTTACCAATTTTTTTAATCTCTTTTGTTTTGTTTCAATTCTAAATCTAAAATTGTAACTTATTCATTAGTTTTTATTATTTATTATATACACAAATAATATTCTAACAATTTAAAATTTAATTGTACTTTTTATGTTATGATTTATCACGTACATAACTATTGACCATGTTATTATGATAAAGATTTGTGTTAGATCGCTTCACAAATTTCATTCTCTAAGATGGTACTCCATATAACCAACAATTTATCCATTAAAATTTTGTTCATAACCGCCTAGCTATTAGTAAAGATTTTTGATAAATCTCGCATATTAATGGAAAATTAAAATTGATAATATTGTAAGTGAAAAGTGATAATTTTTTTAGTGAAAAGTGATACAACACTTTTAACAAAAATATTACTTTTTTTTATTGGATAACAAAAATATTACTCCCCTCGTCCCCTTATTGTTTGAATATTTGTCCAAAAAATTTGGACCGTACATAATTAAGTATTTTCTTAAATGATAATAAAACACTCCAAATTATTTTCTGCACACAACTTTAAGTGGATTATAATCACTTAAAAAATTTCAAAAATACCCCCTATATATGTTTGATTTGGGATGTGCCCATCCAGATATGAGATAAATTTTCTGCCTTCCGAGTCACTTTTCAAATCTGCACATCTCATCCTTCATCGATTCATCCGAATACACTCACACTCTTATTATACACCTACAACCTATACCCCTATTATTATCATATGATGACTACTTTTTTTTTACTCACTCATTCACAATCATGATTTTATCAAATTTAATAAGTGTTACGATATAATTAGTTTACAAATGTAATGATATTAATTACATATCGTGAACACGGCGTTTTGACAGTGACTATAAATTGATACTCCATATATATATGTAGTGGGCCCACCCCCATTAATTGTGATATCCCTATCTTCTTTTTTTTAAAGGTAAATGTAAAATTCATTCGTAGAGTACAAGGGGTACTCTAATCTCATAACAATAAAGTACACATCACGTTGAAGATAAATTACAATAGAGTACAAGGTGATATCCCTATCTTTAAATGGATATAATGTACATAAATATGTTTTGTGGAGGCAAAGGATAGTAGCAATAACTGAAAACCATTGAATTGAACATGAAGTTTTAGCATCATCTATTGATAGGTGCAAATTCAAAAGCATTAGGACTTTGAAGGAGAGAAAGTAACGCATGAGGACTTGCATGATCATACCCTACTTCCAACAATAAACCCACGATCGTGTTTCTCAATATTTACAATAATATATATTCATCGGATCATATTCAATACATTACACCTTCTTCATTGTGACCCTCCTCTATATATGCTAGTGTTTTTGTTTTTTTATAAACCAATATGTATGCTATCTTATCACATGAGTAATTTAGCCCCAAATTGAGATTTACAATATTCATAATCGAATCAATTTCACTTAATCAATATAATAAACAAGTAATTAATTAGAAAAGAGTAAAGTCAGTGTAATGATAAGTTGTAAGTGAAATTCTGCAAAAAGATTAGGCCCTATCTATTACAAAAAGTTAATTAATTAAGCAAATATCACTATATCTGTACATGCTCTTTCATGAATTCAGAACTTTCGCAATATATATGTAAGTATATATGTGTATTCAGAACCTGGGGTTTTTTCCTGGACTGATTCTTCATCAAAGGCTTAGTAATTTTGTATATATGGCTCAGCGATCCATACTTAGGTTTTCTTCGGGCCAAAGGTTCATTAATATCTGACCAATTTTTCAAGCAATTAGATGATAACGCTTCGCCGGCGCTTCTAGATCCTTCTTCTTCATCTTCGTCAATTTTCGCCGCAAAATTCATTGAATCGACGCCGCTGAGTTGAATTAGCTGAAACACAGCCTCCATTTCTAGCTTCGTGAGATCGGATTCCATCTCGCTAAATTTCTTTCTTCAAATTATTTTTTCTCTTCTATTTTTTAGTTTAATATGTTCAAAACATTAACGTCATACATATACACATACAGAAAGCGTGGATGCTTGTGACCGAGGAAAAAGTTATTTATTCATGTTTCGTTTTCTGTGGTAAATGACTTAATTATCCTCTCAGAAGCTTATTTACTGGGCGAACTATATAACTTCGCGAGGTTACAAGTGTAATTTCGCTTTACGTGCAACATTATATAATATATTTTTTTATAAAGACTGGGGATTTTTGCACACAGTCCTCCTCTAGGGGTAGGATCCAATATGTAAATTATTAATTAAATAAATAAATAAAGAAATAGAAAGAGGAATTAATTAAGTTCATTGTTGGAACCACGTGGGTTGGGTCTGTAGCCCATCACGCGATTTTGGTCCATATATTATAAGGACGATAATTACTTTATTGTTATGTGCTGTTTGGCAAACATAGAAAGTCTATTTGAAAAAGGTTTAATTTAGGTTTACAATTTTGGATTCAACATAGTAAAACGACTGTAGTGACTATAGTCACTAGTCAAGTTCGGTTTACACCTGATTTAAATAGTGACACAAGACAAAAAAAAAACATAGTATTGCTAAGAAATGATAACCCTGTTCCAAATTGTAATCAAATATATATATATATATATATTTATATATATATATATATATATATATATATTATGTCATTTAAATGGAATGATACTTACATAAAGGAAAAATATGAGATTTGCAAGTAACATGAATACAAGAGAGAGAATTTCAAGATCGAGTGAAACTTAAACTTCAGTCTTGTTTATAAGGAAAATTTCCAGATCTTTTCTATGCTCAAATTTCATGATTAGTTCATTCATCTTGTTCTCTGTATTAGTTTTTTGCAACCCGTGCGTTGCACAGAAGTCATTAATATTGATATATTTTATTAATTTATTTTGTTTATTTTTAATATCACTTCAAATTATAGATTATAAATAATTTTGTGCATATTAATTGGTAATTTAATCATGAAATTTTTTATTTTTTTTACTAATATATATATATATATATATATATATATATATATATATATATATTAGTTAAAATAAATTTTAATAATTATTCGATTCCCGAAATTTCAACAACAAAAGATCCAATAATTAGAGCTTTCGTTTACCACTTGACAATTTGGTTTTAAAAACGGTAGTTATTATGCATAAGTGATTTTCATTCTCTAACTCTTAATATAAACAAAATAGATACAATATATCAAACATAAATTAATAAACATGCATATAGCAGTAAGTATATTTAAAATAAAATAAAAATAAAACAACAACGACCATTTAAAAAAAAAATAACATTCACCCTTTCAAATAAAAACAATGTAGATAAACAAATAAAAAAATCATAATATAATACCAAAAAATCTAAATATTTCGGAACACTTCTTGAAATACAACATTCTTTGTTGTATTATGTTTAAAGCTATTATTATTACACAACATAATCCTCAAACCACGTCGACTGGTAACCTCGAAACTGCAACATAAACCTGGTCATGGCTAAATATCGGCTTCTTAAGAAATTCTCCAACATGGAAAAAATATTGTCCTGGACTTTTATTTATAGACATAGCATACGAAACAATCAACGGAAACTGTATTCGTGTAAACTTGAAAGGTAACCAAGGATCAGAAGGAGTCAGTGACAATCTAGGTATCAATGCTAGTTCTTCAGCGCTGCTACCAGTAAGAACTTTAGCTTCGATTACTCTATCACTCGACCTAGTGATCACCAACCTACACATATAGAAAAAAAATTATAAAAATAATCTTATAAGAAATGGAAAATATTAATAAATAATAAATTTAATTTAAAAAAATAAAAATAAAATAATTTGGTCCTATTACATAATCCCCTTGAATGATCTATATTTCTTAACAACATAACATGTGTTCCAACTTTGAGATTAAGTTCATGGTCGGGCACACCGAAAATTTTCAAAGTGTTACGGAACTTAGGAGTATGAACAACAGCTAGAGAATCAAAATTGGAATTAGACCTGCAAACACTATCAGAACTGAGATACTTGCGAGACTTCTTTTGATTTAACCGAACCATGTAATCATTCAGTTTGTTTTCGGCTTGAGGTGGATGGGGAATAAAGTTGGATGAGACAAATCTTATGAATAGTAATATGTGTTTGTTTTGTGTTGGATGTGGTAAGGGTGTATGTGGCTTTATGTCAAATCAATACTTTTTAATTATGATGGTGTATTATTTTATTATTGTTAGTTAGTGTGATAATGATTATATGAAATAAAAGTGTAAGAAAAGTAGGAGAGATAATGAATTGTTATAAGAAAAGTAAGAGAGATAATGAGTTGATGTAAGAAAAGTAGTGATGTGATATTTTTAGGGTATAAGTGTATAATAGGGATGGATGTGTATTTGAATGGAGGATGTGATGTGCAAATCCGAAAAGTGACCGGAATTGGGGGAAACCCATCCTCAGTCTGGATCTCCCCATTGGAAAACAAACATGGCCAACATCAAGTGTCAGGGCAATGATAATTATGTCCTGTAAAAATTTGTAATTGTACATCCTATATTTAAAATCAGGATAAATACAATCAACAATAAAAACAATTGGATCATCACCAATATGATAATATCATAACCATTATCAATTCTTGTCTCTATACTTCCATCACCAACTGATTTAATCCATTCAGAAAATAACTTCATTTCATTCATTTCTGGAACAGAATCAAATTGCATCAACCTCATGTTTCTTGTCAATTTCAAAACAGTGCATGCATTCCACAAATTAGATGAATTGATAGTGGCATGTACAATGACATGCCTCATTCCTTTCGAAATGACAGGCAAGATCTGTAAAAAATATCGATCCCCCAAAAACAATTGTCTTTCCACAAAATGTATTTCATACCGTGATGGTTCAGACAGCTCCATGATATCTATCAATGAAGTATTTAAAGTTTCACTATAATGTCTGTGAACCATTGGAGCTTCATCCCATACCATGAGCTTGCACTTAATCAAAAGTTCAGCGAAGTGACTACCTTGGTTAATGTTACACGTAGAATCCTCCATACAATTGATTGGAATACAAAACCTAGAATGTGTTGTACGTTCACCAGGAAGTAAAATTGATGTTATGTCACTGGATGCTACATTCAATACTATCTCACCATCAGATCGCAGTCCAGCAGATAGTGTCCTCCATTAAAAAAAATGTTTTCCTAGTACCTCCATAACCTTATACAAAAAATACTCCACCTAAATCTGACAATACCGATCTAATTATTTTATCAAAAAACAATGCACTTCTCATCATTCAATCTCCTTAGCAAAACTTCATACTCCATCCTTAGTTCAACTCTATTATACGATAACTCAGTCAAAATCATCCTATTACGGGATATTATATTGTTATCAACAACTGCCACAGGCATCCCGTCAAAATCATGCAAACTCTTGCAACATATTATCGATTTTCAAAAGACAACAGTTCTTGATCTCACCATCTGTCATTCTTAATTCTACAAATATAAGAAGAATAAAAAAAAGCATCATTAAAAAACATACATAAAGTAATAAATGATTATTTTAATAAGATATTAAACAATTACAAATAATATATATATATATATATATAACATGACAATATATACACCAATAATATATAAAAAATATATTTAAAACACTTAAAATAATATAATTATATAATTATGATTAATTATATAAAACGCCTAAATAAGGAAAGCATGCAAATAACTTTGGTGCGGAAGAATAAGGAAAGTAAGCAAAAAATATGGGTCAGGGGGAATTTAATTTAAAGAATGTGTAACATAAAAAATAAAAAAGAAATAGCTGGACACCACATTATTTTTCTTCTCTTGTACAAAATATCATCAGACAGGTATTTCCAACATTTATCCCATATCTTACACGGATTATTTAAAGATCCGAAATTGAGAAGAGTAACAAAAAAAGATCTTATTGAAGATGCAGAGGCCCAAACGCTAGTCTGTTCAAGTTCATGAGGACTTTGAAGGAGAGAAAATAAAGCATGAGGACTTGCATGATCATACCCTACTTCCAACAACAAACCCACGATCGTGTTTCTCAATATTTACAATAATATATATTCATCGATCGGATCATATTTCAATTTATTACGCCTACACCTTCTTCATTTTGACCCTCTATATATGTAAGCTAGTGTTTTTTCTTTTTTTTTAATAAACCAATATGTATGCTATCTTATCACATGAGTAATTTAGCCCCAAATTGAGATTTACAATAATCATAATCGAATCAATTTCACTTAATCAATATAATAAACAAGTAATTAATTAGAAAAGAGTAAAGTCAGTGTAATGATAAGTTGTAAGTGAAATTCTGCAAAAAGATTAGGCCCGAAACATTGGCTTTAGAAGCCAGGAACAGCAAGGAGAGGAGTACCGTGAATCCCGATTGAAACAGTACAAGAATTACGAAAGTCGTGTTGGAAAAAAATAGTTGGCGTGTGTAGACGAAAATGACTATACAGACACGGACTAAAATCGAGATAAGAGTTGGACTCTCTTTCCATAAAACGATATTGCCCCATACTCCTGTGTAATACGGTATCATGACAATCGTCCCCAAGATACAACGATTTTAAAGCTTTCTGACCGTTGCACTGCGAATCGAAAATTATCGGCGAACAGACTCAAGTATCCGAAACTTTCTGACTCAACTCTAATGCAGAAACTACAAATCTAAAATGCCATGTATGCATATTGTAGTTAAATTGCATTTTACAACTCTAAAGTTGTAATTAAGATCGATTGAATCGATTATCAAGCGATGAATCCAATGAACAATGTGGGAGTTTTTATATAGATTTCCAAAGTCTTAGGTAATAATTGTGACTCTTCACAATAAACTTGATTTTCCCAAAAGTCGCAACCTTTAGAAATAGACAACTATTCGCCAAAAGGAATGAGTCAATTTTCCAAAAAGACACATCCTTTGGAATAAAGTCTTTTTTGTCACAATTTTATTACTATTACCATAATAAATACATCCATAAATGTATTTGTCCACATATTAAATGACATTAATTTCTCATTCACCCAAATTTGATTTTGAGAATTTAAATCCACTAAATTCATTTCCACAAAATGAATTAATAATGTCACTTAATTATTTGATCAAAACCAAAATTTCAAAATCCCCCACATAAATGAAATTAATATATGCAAGCCTAAGAAAGTTCCGACAAACCGCTATTGCATTGAGATAGGTAGCTTGTGGCTTTGAACCTTTCGTAGTGAGATGTCATCGAATTTCTTTCATTGCTTTCAATGAACACAATATCTTGAATCAAACTTTTTTGTGTAAACCAAGACAATGACATTCACACAATAACGATTCTAATTTTGTTCTCACATTGTTGTCCATTTGATTCGTGGAATTATATACCGGATTCATAAGTGTGTACTGAAAGGTCAGTTGAAGTGGCCCCATTTCACACTTATATAGGTGATCTCCTATCAAGAGTACCCTGCAATACTCCACCTTTAATTATATATGAATCATTAAAAGCTGTTAAGCTTAACCTTACCACCAATGTTTTTAAACCCGAACCGGTTGTCAAACCGAACAATCAATTAGATCATTGGGTCTTTGGTTCAACCCGGTTGAACCGTTGTTAAAAAACCGAATGATTTCGGATATCATTAATATATAATATATACCGTATATATATTTACACACTTCAGATACCAAGGTCCTGATATACGAAGTCAGGTACTTATTTTTTGGATTTAGTTTATTTAAAAACATGTTTGGGCCTTAAGTACAACAACCTACCATCTCCACCCCAGGTCCCCAGCCTTAAGTATAAACCCTACCCTATAATGGCTTGAGCAAGTCATCGCAGCCGTTCTCCATCATTTCCTACACCGTGCGTCTCTGCTGTTTTTCTGATAGTGATTCTGAAAGTAAGAATGGTAGTTGTACTGTAACACTGGCAATGGAAAGTAGCCGTCATTTCTGTTCTAGCCGTGATTCAGTAACGTAAGAACACACCTATCTTCCTCTCTTTCTCTCTTTTTTTTTTTCACTATAAAACCGGTTTCACCGGTTCTGCGATTCACTGGTTCAACCGGTTTTCTACGGTTCGGATTGGTGTAATATAAAACCCCGTTATCTTAATAAACATCTCATCTTTAACCAGCTGAGTTTTCATCCGTGTGTAATAATCTTTTAATTCATTGCATATATATTTGTTTAGAGGAATTTTTATTTTTTTTTATGACACTACTCCCCCATGTTTTCACTAATGGGTTTGGAGTCTGTGTCAAAATATCCAATTTTACTAATGTGTATCCTTTCAATACGTCTGGATATTTCAAATTCCATTTTAGGAACATATGATTTGTTCATTATGGACCGATAAACACTACTAGTGCTTGAATCTTTACAAGTCATCCCCACACTTCGAGATAATTGTAGGACCACTCTATCATTTCTTCATGATTCACATGATCTTATTTCCTTGTGTGGTGACTTTTCAATAACGTGATTGAACAAATCTATCACTTGTGGAAAACATTACTGGGCACCAATTGCCTTAAGTTTTTCATTTAGCTTCAAGGCTACACCTTTGCTAATAACCTCACATTTGAATGTATCCATGGAGTGATTCCCCTACATTCAGATGTATCTGTAGCGAGACTTCATCCCCCACATTCGAGTTGCTTGTCCATCTATTAATATTCACCAAATATTAATTTGGACACAATCTCGAAACAAATTGGAAAACCAAATGTGTTTTGAATTCACCATTAAATTCAAATTTATTTGTTGGACATTAAAATCTGTAATTTTGTTAGAGTCCCGACATATTCGAATTTGAAACTTTGATTTAATAATGATCAGAATGCCAAAATTAAATTAAATTTCAAGTGGGCTTGTAAAGCCCCACATTTGACTTTACAATAATTCTTCACTAAATTATACGAGTCAAAAATTCTTTTGGATTAAATCTAATCCAGAGTTTGGCTCTTAAACAAAATTTTAATGAGGCCTTATTTACAGTTATTTATTCGTGAATAATTCCCAAGCGAATTATATGAGTCTAGATTCACCACATAATTTGCACTCTCAACTACAAATTGTTTGATCCATATCAAAATTTAATTTGATATCCAACCGTTAAGGGATCTAAAATATGGAATAATAATATCTCAAATATTATTAATTAATCCATAAATTGCCTTTGCCACAAAATTCAACTTTGATCAAGTAATCAAGCCAACATTTTGGTAAAGCCGAAATGCAATACCAGAATGCCCAATGAGCAAACTTTTTAGTTCTGGTCAAAGTTAATTGGCCCATTTTAAATTTATAACCAGCAGCCCAAATAATCTTAATTAATTTGGCCTGGGAATTCAATCATCCTTTGATTAAAGCGTAGGCACACGTTTTAACTCTGGCTTTTCTTTTGATTGAATACGATTAATTGGGACTTAGGACGGTCAAACGGCGCAACAGTCAATAACCACGTCTTCTCTCCTCTTGTACCAATTCAATGAATCGGAACCGCCGCTTCCATCAGCAGTTTCGAAGCCATGCGAGGACAATGAAGAGTGGCGCATCACATCACATCTGGATTGCTGCCTTCTCGTTAGCCCGACGAACGCGTGCATCGACGTGTACGGGGCTCACGAAGTCTGCAGCAAAGGAGACGCGGTTGCACCGCCGGTCCGCCGCCAAAGAACGCCTGCAGTAAGAGGCGCGGTCTCACCACCGTCTCAAATTACCAGCGGGACTTCTTCCGCAAAAGGGAGGCACGGCCACTCTGACATGCACGCCGCCTTTGTCCTTTAAGCCCCCGCGGTGGGAGACGCGATTTTTCGTTGGCCATTTGCGAGGTTATCAGACGCTTCATTAAAATTGTTGATTTTAACCATTCGGCCAGTAATCGTCGTAAAAACCGCCATTATTTGCGAACGATTTTTTAGAATCGTCATTAATTTCCGCTTCGGAAACACGATTTTTTTTTGTAGTGTAAAGGACAATATTGTAATTGTACATGTATAATAAAATAATAAAAATATTTAGAGGGCGTATCTCCTAAAGTTGGGGGTGTGAATAACCGGACCCAAAAAAAAAATTAAAACGAAAGCCCACTTCACACTGAAACAAAAGGGAATGTGGGGGCTACTGGGCCACTTACTTGGGTGTCCAATATTTCACACCAAATTTCGAAGAGACGTTATTTGCCCTTCATTTTGGTCGGAATATAGTTGGGTGTAACTGTGTAAGTCATCTTCCGAAGGTACAGTAAAAAAGCAGTGAAATTTATTTAAGTTGGTTAAAATGGGGTTTTCGAGCTTGTAGTTGACGTGAACGCTGATTGTTAAAAAAAATTAGAAAGAATAAGAATATTCCTTCTAAGTTGCGGAGAAAACTAATTTTTTTTAAAGAAGCTTCCACCAATTTTAATCGACACGTGAGTTTTGGCGTATTTAATCGAAAATGACATCATTTTTTCGTTTTTTCCAATGAATAGGACAACCAAGATAGTTATGTGATTATAATTGAATAGTTAATTTTTTTTAAGATAAAAATAAATTATATGGAAAGGTGTTTGTTAAAAAGTTAAAGCACCATAAGGGATAAGAATGAGAGAAGACAAAGGATGATCGATTTTGGTTTTGGTTGGTAAGAGGATGTGCACTAATACACATTTGAGTTTTGACATCTGTTAAAATAGCCCTTAAAAAAAGCGGTTATAAAGATTGTCAAGAATAAATTTGTCAAACTTGGGCCTATTAAAAACCGTTGTCCAAAATATTGGGCTTGGAAATGGTTTTTTTTCAACCGAGATTACAAGAGGGGGCTTGAATGACGGTTAATAACATTATCTAACTTATTTTTTTTATAATTAATTTTTATTATGTTAGATAGGCAGTGATTTATAAAATTTGTCCAACATTTTTTTTTAATTGTTAATTTATATTTTAATAATCCTATAATAAAACCATAAACCAAAACTTATATATACGTCCAATACCATAAACCATAAACCATGAACCAAAAATCCTATAATAAAACCATAAACCAAAACTTATACCACATATACATCCAATACCAAAACATCAAATAAATAAACATACACATCATGAAATAAATAAACATACACATCATAAACATACGTCCAATTAATACACCAAAAACATGAAATATATATCATCACAAATATATAATTTCATTACATGCTACCAAAATTTCAAACAACGATCACTCAATATCGTATGAATATATGAATCGATTGTAAAAGGTACCCCAATCAATCGTTTTTCCATTTCTCCGATCTTTTCTTAGAGTAAGACTTGAGCTCACGTTCATAGACAAAGCGCAAACAACTAATCAATTAATATAGTATGAATTTTTATTCAATCAATAATAATTTAAATAAATCGATAAATTGACTTACATTGGGGAATGTTAGATTTAGAGAAGTGCGAATCATATCTTCAATAAAGCAACACACAAAATGTCCACAATGTTCATTATCGTTGCCTCGGAAACTGTTGATTAACAATTATAATCACGTATTACAATTATGATTTCTTTCTATTAATTTGATAATTTACTAAATTAAATTTACCTTAATGTTAATCTAGTTCACTTTACTTAACTTAGATCTTGAACCTTGACTCTGAAGGCGACTCCGATACATCGTCATCACACAATTATTATTATAATTAAAAAATAAAAATAGATTAAATATGCATAATTTTAAAAGTTAAACAAATCATTATATAAAATATTAAAAATGAACTTACGCTTCCATATATGAAACGAGATCAGGGCGATTTGAATAAACTCCATCCGATTTGGGTCCATAAAATACACACTTAATGTATTCATGTGTATGACGACCAGACCCAATGGTTCCTATATTATATTGAGAATATTAAAATTAACAGCAAATTTAGCATATATATGTGCAAAAACATGAATACAAATTTTAACGAAATGTTTATCACTCACCCCACATTTGTTGGCCAAAAAATGAGATGTTCGCTCCCAGTTTAATTCAGCATGTGATTAACTAACCCATCCATGGTGCATCTTTCTATCACCCAATATGCAAGACACTTGGGGAGACGAAGGAATACATTCCACTTGCTCGGACATCTCTAGAGAGATATACCTCACCCAAATATCTTTAACCAACATATATACGCTAATTAATATTTAAAAAGAAAATTAAACTATACAAAAAGTGAATATTGAGAATTAGTAAACACATACGAGGTAAAGGGCTATGGGGGGTTTACACTAACCCACTCGTCTTTAAAGATTTGTGGAACATGTTCCTCACTGACGAATTCTTGAAAAGTATTCTGATGAAAGTGAGCAAGCATGGAACCGCGTGGCGATCTCGAAAGCATTAGGCGATACCATCCGGAGCACCCTAAATCAGTACATAATCATCGTGATGTAAGTCTCCGATCATGGGATAACCAAGTCGGAGCGATGGACTCCCTCGTTCTCCCCTCTAAGCGCTCTCACGACACCCTCGATTTCTCTTTAGCCTTTTGTGGTGTCGGCAGATTCTACAATTAATTTGCAATATTATTTAGAACCACAAATAAGATAATGAACTTTAATAACATATATTTTACCCTCATGGTGCTAGAGACCAAGTTGCTCGGCCATTCGATGAAGTGCCCGACCGCTGTTCCGACTGTGACGGCTTCATCGATTGGTTTTGGCACCGCTGAATCCTCTTGTCCGATTACAGGTACATCGAGTGTGACCCTCACGAAACCAGGAGTGATAGAATGACCATGAATCATTCCATGGAATCATTACATGATATACATATATACACCAATATACATACACCATACATACAATTAAACAAAGCCACTAACAACAATTAAACAAAGCCACACAATATATATATATATATATATATATATATATATAAACAATTAACAATATATAAACCAAGCATCAATTGTTCATCTAACAACAATTAATCATAACAAATTAGCTAATTAATCAAACCAAACACAATTATATAAACATTTAATCCTAATATATATATACATACTAACATATATATACATATACACAATATTAATTCAATATATATATATATATATACTAACATATATATACATACAGAAAATAAAAATTACCTATGGAAGGAGAAAGCTAGGCGGCGGCGGTAGGGGAGCTTGGCAACAAAGCGCGGGGCGTAGGGAGGGAGGACGCGGCGGATGGTTCGATTTGGGGGAGAGGGAGGAGGAGGCTAGGGCTTCTGGTTCGCGATTTGGAGCTAATGGGAAGGCGACGGCGGAGGTGGAAGGGGAGAACGCGCGGCGGAGTTCGATTTAGGGTAGAGGAAGGAGGCCGGGCTTCGATATATATATCAGCTGCAGGTTTAATTCACGATTTGGGGAAAATTTCCTTTGGTTCGCGATTTGGGTGTATATATATTAATTATCCGACCTCTTGGACAGCGATTCCGAACCGCTGTCAAAACTATGCCCTGGGACAGCGGTTCTAAACCGCTTTCTAAGTGTTGTACTTGGACAGCGGTTTTGAACCGCTGTCTATTTTTTATTATTATTTTTAATTAAAACCGCTCTCCAAGCTGTAGCTTGGAGAGCTGTTTGAAAAAATGGTTGTCCAAGTGCAGTTGTGCAAGCTTAAATGTGTAGTAGTGGTGCTTGAATTTAATTATCAGGTTTGGAACTATTTACCTACCAATTCTTGGTGATGATCTCATCTTCAGGGTATCCTAATTAATAATTTGTTGCAAGTTTTAATTTCAGAAACGCTTTCTTGGTGATGATCTCATTTGCTCAGCGTCTACTTAAATAAGGCCTTTTGTGGCAATTTAAGGTCCCATTAATACACTATTATATAACATTATTGAAACATATGGCTGAATATCGACATGAATTCCTTATTCCATGTATCTTCTATTTTATTCTCCAAGATTTTTGCATGTGTCCAACTTACTAAGTAGTTCAAATTGGACATTAAGAAATCCAAAGAGTTGAATTTGCATGCATCTGCAGATGTATATAACTCGGCAAAGAGTGGAATTTCCATCCGCAGGTATAACACGTGTAGTCTAGAGTATTTAAAATCATACAAATTAATGATGCATAAAACGAAAAACCAAGATATTCTATATGTGGGAACATCCAAGTCATGTCAGTCAAAATATTCAAGACACAAAACAACATAGTATTGCTAAATGTTAACCCTGTTCCAAATTGTATTGTGTCATTTAAATGGAATGATACTTACGTCAAGGAAAAATATGAGATTTGCAAGTAACATGAATACAAGAGAAAGAATTTCTAGATCGATCGAGTGAATCTTAATTAAACTTAAGTCTTGTGTACATATTTATAAGGAAAATTTCCTCATCTTTGCTATGCTCAAATTTCATGATTAGTTCATTCATCTTGTTCTCTATATGTATAGAATAATGATATGGAATGCGATGTATAAAACAGTACTTGTACACTATAGCATGATACTAATTAATGCAGGTATTGGGCTGCATAAGAAACCCACCATATGATTTCATGTAGTTAGCAATTATTATTTTTTCCTTTTTGATAATTAATTTACCAATTAATGAATTGGCAAATAAATATAATTAGGCTGTCAACTTACGTGGTTGTGTGGCAAATATCGTGATCGACTAGGAATCTTCTCTTCGTAATTCAGAATATCATGAACAGTAAGCAGGATATAAATTGTTAGTTCAAACAATATACTATATGCAGGTAAAGGTTTTGGGTTGGGAACTAAATAAACAAATTAATTTCATATCTTTTTATAAGTTCGGACTTTTAGATAAGACAAAATTCTTTTATGGTATCAGTGTCTTCAAGCTTACGCTCACATCTTGGGTATGATTCCCGTTGTTGAAAGAACACCTATCCATATTCTCTTTATAATGTTGAAGTAAGAGAATTCAGCCCACAAGTGAGGAAGAGTATTAGGGAAATTAAATAAACGAATTATTTACATACCTCTCTACAAGTTCGGACTTTTAGATGAGACATAATTATTTTAATTATTCTCATACATGTACTGTTGTATTGATGTTGCTAATTAAACATAACATGCACGCGTTCGAATTCCATTAACAAAATCTGGCAGAAAATTTATAGAATTTTATGGCCATATATATATATATATATGATATATGTCCAAGTTTCATGACTTGAACAAGCAAGAAAAGGTGGTGCAAAGAACCCTTAGTTTGAACACAGTTAATGAATGATGAATGAAAACACACAACATACAATGAATGTTAGAAGACTAAATCCAGTCTGGTAAAAATGATAGAACAATTAAAACATTAATTCTCAATATATATATATATATATATATATATATATATATAACTAGTAGTGTTACACGTGCGTTAGTTAGAGATTTGCAGGATTTGCACAAAATCAGAATTTAACCAGTATATGAAATAAAAAAAATGAACAGATAAATAAATCTACGGAAATGTGGAACCTCTTCTTTTCTTTGTGTAATTTTTTTGTAAATTTTAGAGAGAGAGAGAGACCGATACAATGCACGAGTCCTACTGGGTAAATTGCATTTTTGGTCCCATAAGAATATGCACTTTTGGTCCCATTGTTTCAAAGTGGTCATTTTTTGTGCACTTTTGGTCTCAAACTTTTAATTGCACATCACAAAAACCCCTAATATGTTCATCTAACAACTTCACCACACAAAAACCACCTATATATGTTTAAAGTTTTTTGTACACTTTTGATTTTGAAAGATTTGGATAAGATTTTTATAAAGTTCGTTAGATATTGGAGATGCCGATTCCTAAGGTTCAAGGTGGGGATGAAGATTTTTGGTGTTTTTTTGTAGAATATTAGTAATTCCGCTATTTTGGTGGGAACACACGCACTTACCTCTGTTAAAAATTAATGGAATATTAGTTTGGGACCAAAAGTGCTTAAACTGAGACCATTTTGATATGAGAATATTCTTATGAGACCAAAAGTGCAATTTTCCCGAGTTCTACTCTTTTCGAAATTTACAAAAAATTGTACAAAAGAAATATAGATATATAGATCGAAGTCGAACATATATTAACTGTCAAAATAGAAAATGCATAGAATTCTTTGTATATTACAATCGTTTTATTTCATTAAAACCAACGAACAAAGAGCAGCCTGAATTAAAAAAAATATATATATTAAAGTAAAAAAAGTCGAAGGAATATATACAAAATCGAAAAGGGCAGCTTGATTACTTGAAGGATTTTTTGTTAACGCGGTTCTTGATTACAGGTTTCGGAAGACCGTAAACATCTGTGAGCATTCGAGTCTTCATTTTCCGGCGAGGGAGAACCTCCACCTCAAAATCGACGTCGTCGGAGGATATTTCATCACGTGTATCGCCGACGCTTTCATCTCCGCCGTGCTCCGCCGCCGAATCGCCGCTGAGTTGGATGAGTTGCAAAGCCACTTCCATTTCGAGCTGGGTGAGTCCGGCAGATTCCATCTGGGTTTTCCCGATGCTTCTCGACGGTGCAGATTTCTCCATTGATTTATTTTGTTTATTTGATTGATAAGTTGATATTGCTAATCAGAACAAGGATTTTCTGAGGCCCCCCGGGGCAATTGGTGTTTTAATATTTATATATGCAAAAAATTTAAATAAGTCAGTCTCGTATATTAGATAGGTACAATGTAGAATAAATTAATACTCTTTTTTCGTTTACATTATATTTATCTCATTATGAGATCGTTTCATATAAGTGTACCTCTTTATTCATATATAATGTTAAATTCCGAAATAGGGCTTTACAATTAAAATTATTTTGTGTACATATTTTTTAAAGAGGGGAAAAAGAGTAATTTCATTGTGGATTTCTCTATAAATATAATAATTTTAAAATATCGCCGACTTCATCTAGTCGTAGATTTTTCGATTTCATTTACGCTTTCGAAACATCAATTCTAAAGCTTCCCGATTTTATTATGACTTTTGGATCGTTAATTCCGAGATGATTTTCCCCTTTTTAATATGTAATGAATTAATACATATAACTTGTACTACCTCCATCCCAAAGTGATGTTTGATTGAGTGTATTGTAATTTTACATATGTTATTATTAAAACAAATAATTTTTTTGAGTAAAAGTAATGATATGAGATGTAATTTTAAAATGTTGTAACGAGTAATTTTTTAAAAGGGGTAAATAACTTTGAGACGGAGGGAACAGAGGCGGATGGAGTATGATCAAAGGGTATGCAAGTGCATGCCCTCTTCTCCCAACATATTACTACTTATATTATATTATTTAGTTAGTTTAAAGAGTTGTATGAGCATAAACATGTGTATATATTATTTATCAGGCACACTTACATGACACTGTCTCACGGTGAGACGGGGCATAAGTTGGACATTGATACTTTAACATTTTGGGAGGGATGCATGTAATTTGTGTTAAATTGTACCTCGTCTCATGCATGAGATCGTCTCATATGAGTTTTTGTCATTATTTATTTTAGATTATGAATCAAATATGTTAATATATTGTGAAAAATTTATATCGGATAATGTCGTAGTCGAAATACCAGGCCATCTCATTTTCCTTCTTCCGACAAATTAAAATTTCTTACACAGTTGAATTCTATCTTGTTTAGTTTTAAAGAGTAGATTTATTGTATATATCTTAAAGATGAGCTTGAAATTTTTCTCGAATTTTTGTTTATGATAAGAGAAGAAACAATAGATCTCAGGGCTTGAAAAATATTGGGAAAATTAATCTCCATGGAACTTAATTAGATAAATAAGTATACAATATACTGTCTTATATATTTGCTTATAATTAAAGATGGTTTTCATCATCTTGTGGCAACTACAAATACAGAAAGAATATTATCATTAACAACTAGTTATTTGGAGAACAAGCTAGAAATAAAAATAATTTTTGAATGATTGCTTAGGTACTACCATAAAGAAATATGTTTTTAAAAATAAATAATAATGACATTTTGAACCATATTCAAAGTATGAGAACTCGTCAAGAATAATTATAATATTTTGTTAAATGAAAAAATAAATTGTTTGTAATTCTTAATATTCTATGTTTTCAAGTTATGGATTGTGTATATTTTATTTACATTACTATACTTTTTTTTAAAAAATCGTTTTATTTAAATAACATGATTTTGAATTTTTTTAGTGTTTCAACTTTCAATAATTGTGCATACCTTATTTAAATTTTCCGTATCCGCCACTGGGAGGGAGTAATTATATCATGTTGTCAAAAAAGACAAAGTCTAGTATGAAAATTTTCATACATGAAATAACTTTAATTTACAATCAAATTCTGCAATTGGTGAAGGTAAGACAAAATTGAGTGGTTCGTGGTTCACTCGGCCCAAGTGATTCATGGTACACCCGGCCCGAATAGGTCATAATTTAGGGTTCATTATTTAGTGTTTAGGGTGTAGATGATTGATTTAGGGCAATTTTATAGATTTTTATACATGAAAATTTTCACACTAGACATACTCGTCAAAAAATTGTGCGAGACATTAACCAACAACTACTAGTCATTGCCATAATCGTCTACTGTTCATTAGTATAGATTTTGATAAATACCGTTTATCTATCGAAAATTGAAAAGTAATAACCGTCCCAACATTACTTGAACATTTGTCTTATTTGAATGTCCCAACATTACTTGAACACTCTCAACATGGAAACAAATATAATATTAATACACTCACAACACCTTTATTTTATTCCACTATAACACATTAAAATCCACTTTACTTGATTTGCGTGTCATTTCCAGTGTTCAAGTCATCTTGGGACGGAGGGAGTAATATATTAGTAAAAAAATCATATATCACTTTTGAACAAAAAAATTATCACTTTTCAATTACAATTTTATTATCTTTTGAAAAAAAGTGATATACATTTACAGAGTTTGCCCTCATATTTCACTGGACTAACACAAACATAAAGTTAAAAAAAAAAGGATTATTATTCTTGATAATTATTTACCAAAATACACGTAATATCGTCATAAAATTGTATCCGGTTGTGATGATTTACGTCAAAAAGTAATAATTTTTCTTTATTGAACAAATAATGACTCAAACATATGATTTCACGACATAGGTAGTAATGCTCTTACCACTTGAACTATTCTACTTCGTCAATTATTCTTATAATAATGAATCATTTTTCCTATAGAATAATGAATCATTTTTCCATTTTATAATATATAGAATTCCAAACATTTATTTCCTCTGAATTATTTCCCAACCATCAGACTAGAGCAAGCAAGAATCCCATCCAGGGGAGGAGAGGAGTAAATCATGTTCAAGGAAGTGGTGATAAGAGATTTCATGCAACAAGTCCTCCATAGACATAAAGCTTCAAGACAAAAATTCATATAAGACAGTTTCATGTATAAAATGAGATACAAACTAACATAAATCAACACTCATTCCTTTTTGTAAAGGGTTGGGGTACCTTTTGTACTCCAATTTTTACTATAAAATTTTCTTTTGCCTGATAAAAAATATAAAAATAAAAAATCATTGTGCGAGAACTTTAAACGAGGAAATTCAAGAAAGAACAAGAGCGAGCCAAAGAGAAAAAAGATCTCTTCAAAAAAATATTCAAACCCGAAACTGGCTGGAGGAACGGATCCTTTCTTCGTGACAAGTGTGCTTGGAATCTAAGTTTTTGAGCTATAATGCCGGAGCCCAACACTCATTACTTTCAAAATATTAAAATGTCATGTTTAAATTACGCTCCGTCTTATCATGAGACCGTCTCACACAATTGTGTCTCAAGATTTAATTAAAAATCATCAGTTTCCAATTACAGTTAGGTGGTGTTTGGAAAGAAATGGTGGTGAATGAGATGGATATGGAGATTGAAAAAGGTGGATGAGGGTAATCCAGTGAATTTTTTTATTTTTATTTTTGACGGAAAAGAGAAATTGTAATACTCAAGAAATGGTAGGCTCACGCCTTACATCGTTGACCACAAGGCCAAAGCAACAAGCAGGAATCTCACTAAGCCAAAGTTTCTCAAAATTAACAAAGGGGCCAAAATGAGATAAAGTATGAGCTACCTTGTTAGCATCCCTCCTCACAAAATTATAGCTCACACTACCAAAAAAAGAACCCCAAATGCACAATATCCCGCACAATCACCATAGTGTAGCTTCCACCTCAATCTCACCATTAATTGCCAAAAAATAAGGTTCTTGGAGTCGGATTCAAGAATAATATTACTAGCACCTTTCTTCCCATACCGCAAAGATACCAAAACGAAGTGCCAAAGCTTCAATCAATGTACTACTACTTGCATCAGCAATACATCGCAACACCCCAGCGAGACTCACCCCCCCATTGTCGTCCCGAACCACAAACCCGAGCCCAACTGACCTGTCCTTGAAGACCGCCGCGTCCGAATTAAGCTTGAGAAAACCCGGGGGTGGCCGTTTCCAGAAGACAGCAGACACATCCTTGGGGTGACCTGTTTCCAGAGGCCCTCCTTTGCGCTGCACTCAGTCGCAAGGCGGATAGATCGATCCAGAATTTGGGTAGGGTCGGGCGCTGCTGATTGAAATGGAGACAATTACGAGCTTTCCAAATGTGCCATGTGATAGTTGCGAAGACGGTGAGGCCATAGTCGGGAAGGCTGTGAAGAAGGTCCCACAAAACAGTTTTGAACCTGTGCGGATGGTGAGAATCATGGCCGATGCGCAGGGGGCTTCTCTCCCAAGTATGTATAGCGATCGGGCACCTGAAGAAGACATGGGACATTGATTCATCCTCCTACCCGCAGGCTTTGCAGACCAGGTTCGTTTGGATTCCACTAACATAGAGGGCAGTAAGCGTGGGAAGCGCCTCGTTACAAGCTTCGCCACGAAATCTTTGGATTTTTGGGGGCGTTGCATCGCATACAATCTCTTCCTTCGAGGGTGGATCCTGCTGGGCGACGGAAGATCTCTGCCCACGTTTGAGAACCGGGTCACCGCCAAGTGATAAGCTGATCGAACAGAGAATTTGCCATTTTCGTGAAGTTCCAGACCACTCGATCCTCCGGGCGACGGGTACTTAGAGGGATTTGATTAATTTTCAGTGCATCATCAACCGAAAATAACGAACCAATAAGATATCGATCCCACTCACCACTTTCGTTCGAGATCAGATCTGCCACCCTCAATCTCTGCATCTCTTCGGGCCAAGATCCCCCCGCTTTCTTCTTTTGAGCCACACCAATCCACCTATTAGAAAAACACTGGATTCGTAATCCGTTGCCAACTTGCCAGGCAGTCCCTTCAAGAGCCAGCTCGCGAGCCTTAAGAATACTGCGCCAAAGAAAACTCGGTTGGAAACCAATGGTTGCAGCCTCAATATTGCCTCTCGGATAGTACCTTGACTTCAAAAATTTTGCTGCCAACGAGTCATGACTGATGGAGAGTCGCCAATATTGCTTTGCAACCATCGCTAGGTTAAAAAAGAACATCTCTCGGAACCCCAAACCCCCCCATCCTTTGCCCTTGAAATTTTCTCCCAGCTAAGCCAATGGATTTTTCGTTCACTCGGTGTCACTCCCCAATAAAATTGGGCCACCGCTTTCTCAATGTCCTCACATAAAGATTTCGGGAAAAGAAAACAACTCATAGCGTAATTCGGAATTGCTCGAACCACGGATTTAATAAGTATTTCCCGTCCCGCCTTCGTCAACGTTTTCTCTTAACAACCTTTGAGCCTGCTAACCACACGAGCCACCACGGTTTGGAACACCTCTTTCTTACCCCGACCAATGATAGTTGGGAGTCCCAAGTACTTAGAGTACTGAGCCACGGTCTTGGCTCCCAGCAGTTTCCCAATCTCTTTTTTTCTATCCTCCCCAACATTCCCACTCGTGATCAACTCCGACTTCTCCAGATTAATTCTTTGCCCCGAGGTCATCTCGTAAGTGCTGATGATTGATTCCACCCTCGTGATTTCACTCTGGGCCGCCCTGAAAAACAAAATATTGTAGTCCGCAAACAAGAGATGGGATACTGGAGGAGCATGCCGAGCCACCTTGATTCCCAAAATTTCCCCACACAATTCCGCCTTCTGAATAAGGGATAAGAAACCCTCTGCATAAATAAAAAACAAATAAGGGGAGAGGGGGTCCCCCTGACGAAGGCCCCTTCCCCGGAAAAATTTCTCGGATGGGAAGCTGTTAATCAGGAGAGAATACGAAAAACAGAAGTCACACACCGCAAAACCAAATCCACCCAATTCACATGAAAACCCAACTTCACACACATAACCCGCAGGAATGTCCACTCAACACGATAATACGCTTTACTCATATCAAGTTTCAAAGCAACAAAACCCCGTTTTTTTTTTCTTCTTTTTTAAGAAATGAAAGAGCTCGAAAGCCATCATATCGTTATCAGTGATTAACCGGTTTGGAATAAACGCACTCTGATTAGGGGAAATGACCTCTTTTAACACATGCTTGAGACGATTAGCAATGACTTTTGTAATGACACGAATGATCACATTGCACAAACTGATGGGACGAAAATATTTAGGACTCTCAGGGGATTTCACTTTAAGGATCAACACAATGTGCATATGATTAAGAGAGGAAGGGTCAGTTTCATTATTCAAGATATCCAAACACGCAGACACAAAGGAAGAATGAGTAATGTGCCAAAATTTCTGAAAGAAAAGAGAAGGCATACCATCGGGCCCGGGGGCCTTTACCGGATGCATGTGTTCGGTTAACTTCCATCTCCGTGTACGGTTGCAGCAACGATTCATTCATGTCTTCGGTCACCTTTTGCTCAATTGACTCGATAACTAGGTGCATATTACTAGGACTAACCGGTGAAAACAAGTCGACAAAAAACTCCCTCATCACTCTTCCCACCTCCACATCCCCCTTAACCCATTCTTCTTCCTGATTCTGAATTTTCCCGATATGGTTCCGATTTCTCCTTTGAGAGGCTTTCTGATGGAAAAAATGTGTATTCCGATCCCCATCCCTAAGCCAAAGGGCCCGTGATCGCTGGTACCAGAAGATCTCCTACTGTTTTAAAAGATCATCCAACACCTGTTGGTTCTCCCGTAACGCTGTAACCACCAAAGCACTTTGGACTCTTTCCTGGAGGGACTTTATCTTTGCCTTCACTTCCCGAGTCTTCCTACCCACATTTCCAAAGGTGATCTTGTCCCAATTCCGAAGATGTTCACCACATTTCTGAAGGCGACTAACGAAAGAGATCATTTGATTATGCCCCTCCCCGCCACTCTCCACCACCTCCCCACACTTCTCATTCTCCAACCATATTTTTTCGAAACGAAAGAACTTTCTCTTGTCCTTTTGGCTTCCACCCCTAATTCTACTGCCTTCACATTCAATCAACAGCGGTGAGTGATCGGAGTGATAGCGAAGGAGATGAGTCACAGTAGTGTTCGGGTAAAGGGTCCTCCATCGTGGATTAGCAATTGCCCGATCAAGGCGAACTTGAATGTTATCCTCCCCCACACGGCCATTCGACCAGGTGTATTTGTGGCCCTTAAAGCCAAGGTCTTGAAGCTCAAGGTCTGATGTGGTGTTCCGAAACTCCTCCATAAATCTTGTCTGCTGCACATTACCCCCACATTTATCCCAACTCCACATAATCTCATTTATATTCCCGCAACACAACCATGGGGACCACACTGGAGGCGCCACCCTCCGGAGGAGCTGGAAAGTTCTGGTTTTCTGATCATGGTTAGGCCAGTCGTAGATCCCTGTGTTGGTCCCAGTGCAAACGTGTATGGGGGGGAATACACGTGTTTAGTGTTTTTAAAACTTTTTCTTACTGAGATTAGCTTGGGTCAGATAATCCTGAGGATTAGGTTCTGAGAAGCACAGATCGCTCTGAGTCAAAGTCTCTCGAGACGGTGATCTGTTTCTTTTCAGATACCTCGATAATAATCAGCCCGAGTCGAGTGTCGAGATCACGAGTTGCTTGGATCAGATAACTAACTTACTGAACCCTCAGAAGAGTAAGCTCAGTTTGGTAACTATCTATTCTAGCGACTCAGTCGTGCGGAATGGTTGGCCCTTAGTTTATACTCGTTTTAAGCTTTGCTGAAAAATCTTCCCTTTATGAAATAGTGATTAGGTACGTGATTCAATTACATGCAACACGATTGGATTGATTCAATCGAATATCGATTGAAAAAGTATGCTTTCAAACTTCGGTGATGCAGCGATTAAGTACATATAAGGAAAGCAATAAACAACACAAAGAATTATAGTGGTTCGAGACTCAAGCTCCTACGTCCACTCTCTCCGATCCTCGAGAAATTCACTAATCACTTCGAGCTTCGATTACCTCGCGTAGTTAACTTACTCAACTTCGCCCCGAAGTTTTTTTCGACTACTCCACGTAGTTTACTTACTCAACCCGACCTTGAGCTTTTCGACTACCTCCGTAGTTTACTTACTCAAACACAAACAAGCTTTTGACTACCCCCGTAGCTTACTAACTTCTCCTCTAGAGTTTTTTCGACTACTCCGCTTAGTTTACTACCTCTTTACAACTCTTCTCACCAACAAACACCTCCAACTACCTTCTCAAGGGTTTGGGGTTTCTCGGTTGGTTTTCAACTAGGATGAGATATCCTTTACAATGAAGCACAATGCAAAGGGGTTAGGATATCTTGACTAAGCTTTGGATAAATCTTATCAAGATAGGCTTAGTTTAGTGAGCTCTCTTCAATATAGAAGCACTTGGGAAATTCTAAGTTTTTCGAAAGTGCTTTAACTTTTTGCAAGAATAAGTTTGAGCTCTTGAGTTACGTATAAATTTCCGTAACCTTACAATGTAGAGGGTCACCGGTATTTATAGGCATACACCAAGGTCACTTTTGAAAACTATCCGTTGGAGAGATAGCCCGTGAGTTTCCTCTTGTGGTGTGTGAAAACGGCTATATTTAGGGTTTGAAACTCCCTAACACGTTTTAGGCAATAGCCTTTCATGTAGCCGGTCTTCACTTTTTGCAGTCTGGAACTTTTGTACATCTGACATCTTTTTTGTGACACATCCACCGTCGATGTCGAAGATGGTGCGATGTCGTCTTCCTCTTTTTGACTTTTGTCTCGGTTAAAGGTAGACACCTTCAACGTCTCATTTGGTTACAAACTCGAGTTTGATATAACCTTAACAACACCCGACTTAGTTCCTTTTATGCGCATTTGAATGTCTTGGCAAATATCTATTTTCTAAGGAATCGCGATCTTTCGATTGCATCCTTGGATAGATATATTCGATTGCCTCGGAACATTCGAGTTCATCTTGAGCATTGATTACCTTCTTGGAGTCTTGATAATTATTGTGCCTTCAGTATTCTTGATCTTCAATCTTGGTCTTAGTCTTTGCGTCTTGAGTCTTACGAGTCTTGAGTCTTCGAGTCTTGAGTCTTCTGAGTCTCTTGACCGATACTACTGAATCTTCGTCTTTGAGTCTTGATTCCTCGGTATCCTCTGAGTCTTGATATCTCGATTTTCTGCTGAAGTCTTGAGATACTCGGTTTCCTCTTGATTCTTGAAACTTCAGTTTCATCTTTGAAACCGGTTTCTTCATAAACATACTGAGTTCTTCAGAGTCTTCAGAACCTATCTTGATCTATATCTGCTGACTATACATTTTGCAGATAACATTCTGAATACTTCAAAAACCTGAATCGACTCAACTATAAAGATCATTACGAACATGTCATTTTCGAGGGGTTTTGGGATCTAATCAAAATCATATATCTTTATTAAATTCATCTCCCAACAATTTCCCCTTTTTGATGATGCCAAAACCTATCTTGTTACAAACATATAACCTATACTCAGGTTTCAGTTTATCCTATTACAAGATTGGTTATGTCTCCCAACAATTTCTTAAATCGAGAAACTCCTAACAATTTCAGAGAGTCTCCCAACAATTTAAATCATTCAGCAATTTCTTCAGTAATGAATCTCTTTAAGTAGTTCATCACCAAATACTTAAACAATTTCCCCCATATTCAGACAATTTACTCCTTATCAACATACAATCAGTTCAGAGACATTCATTCAGGCATATCAAAATAAAAGACATGTAAATAAGATAATGAGGTATTATCTTGTGAGCATAAATGATAAATCTTCATTGATGATGAGTATACCATTCTGATTACAATGAAATTTATCAACAAAATCAAAAATACAAAGATTTAAAGATTCTGAGAATCTTCTCGAGTCTTGATCTTACGATTTGGCTCTTGGTCTTACGCTCTTCTTGGTTTGCTTCATTCTCAACTTCATCATTGGGCACCTCGTGTCGAACATTCGAAAAATCTCTTCTTGACTCATTTCTCTCCTTAATAATATCCGGATTTGTTTCTGTTAAACCCAACCGACCCAAAGATCTTGAGCAATTTCTTGAGTAATGGCCTTCTCATTTACCAAGCCATTACCAAGTCTCAGTGGGAGGATAGGAATATGGACCGGGGCTACTATTTGTACCTCTCCTTCATCCATAAAGGTTAATCCACTCTGTAGATACTTTGGATAGAAGGTTAGGAGATATTCAATGAATGCTTCATTACGATCCGAGCTTTCCCTCTCCATTCCACGAGAACATCATAATTGAACCGGAGGGTTCTCTTGACCTCTTCCCACATATCGTTGAGTTTGATAGGCATCCATTTATCAACGTGGGGCCACTTGATGCTTTTGATGTCCCTTTCCTCTTGCTATAAACTTCACGAATTCACTTCTTCGCTACGCTCTTCGTCTATCTTCTTTTCTCGATCCAGACGCGCTCCCGAGACCGAAGCAAATAACTTTCTTAGCTTGTTCTATTTGGAGTGTCTTGAGCATCTCTCTCGTGTTGAAGACTTTCTTCCCGAGGTTGAGACTCAGATTCTTCCGATTTCTTCATCATCGTCGAACTTTTCTCTGGATTGGCTTAGAAGCCTTTGCACGCTTACTTTCGGGTTGAACAACGCCCAAGGCTTTTTCCTCTTTATAGGCAAATCGGAAGAATTTTGGCTTGTTCCAACCTTTGCTCTAGCTTTTCGGTTTCTCTCTTGCAACATCAAGCATGGTTTGCTCGAAACTTCGAGTGTAGATAAACTTCTCCACTGGCGAACTTCAACTTCTCATTAGCCGACTTCTCTTAAGGCTTTGGCTTAGGTTATACATTTCAAACATCTTTCGAGCCTTCTTCTCCAAAAGCACGTGCCATGAACTTTCTGAGGTCTTCACTTTCCTTTTCCCCCTTCTTGGCACCGTAATTTGGAAGAAGTCTGGAGAGTGTTGTGTCCATGTGATATTGCTCTTTGCTCACACAGCGAATCTCTCCTACTATCTGATCTTGTTCGTCTTCCAGCCTCCTTAGATGGTTCTTGGCCACAGAAAATTCTTCAGATAAATGGGTAAACTGGCCAGAGAGTGCTTCTTTGAACATCTCTGTCATCTTGGTCATGAGCATTGAGCTCATTTCCTCAATAGCAGATTTTATCATCACTTCATTCCTCTCTGCCAATTTCACCTCTAGAAATGCAGTTGACTCCTGGTGCTTCTGTTTCATTTCAGCACTGAGCTCAGCCTTGACTCCCTCCAGCTTTTCATTCAGCTTATCTTCCATGGAGGTCATCTGTGAGGTCAGGGTGTTTTGGATTAGCACCAGCTCTGAAGAGTGACTAAGACCTTCCATCTTCTGAGCTTGATTGAACAATGTTTCTTCCATCTGAGAAATCTTGATCATCATTGGCTCAACCTTCTCAAGTTTCTCCATCAAGGGAGTGAGATCAATCTCAGGAACCTTCTGCACCTTCTGTCTTTGTTTGATCATCTGAGCTTCGACTTCATCACGAGCTCGATCTCCAAGCGAGCCTCGATCGAAGAGTGCTAACCCGGTCGATGTTGACCAATTTCGGAGTTGATCGACAATGAAGTCTCATTTTCCATCTGGAGGCCGATCTCGGCATCTCCCTGTTGGTCCCTATATCCATCTTGAGATTTTTCTCATTTGCTAGGGGCACCAACCCGGTAGCTTTTCTCTCGGCTAACTTCCTCCGAACCAGCTCATCAAAATCGGAGTTTTTCATCCGAGCTTTGTCTTACGAACCCCGAGAAGTCGGTCGAAAAATTTGTTTCCTCATTCCACTAGTCTTACCCTCTGAAAGCAGCAATATCAAGCATCTCGGGAAGAGTCTGATTGAGGATGAACACAGTTGTCCTTAATCTGAAGAAAACATCTTGCGAGATCAGTATAATTTGAGCTCGTGGTAGCGGTCAAGAATGAACCGTTCCCTCTTGCTCCTCCACTCGCCTTCTTGACCTCGCCCTTCTTCCATCTCGGGCTCTCGGTCGGGTTGAAGCCTTTGAGGATCAAGAAGTAGATCACTTTCGGGGAGCTCATCAAGAATACACTCTGAGTCTCGGCCAGCCTCTGAAGGTTGTGCAGTCAGGTCCTCACTTTGCATCTGAGTGGGTTCAGAGGCCTAAGCTGGCGTATCCTCAGATTGACTCTGAGTTGGCTCTTCTGCTGTCTGAGCCGGCACTTCTTTGGTAGGAATCTCTGAGGCCTGAGTTCCTTTGAAAATTTCTGAGAAATTTTATGCGAACTTAGAGATGTCTCAAGCACCTCCTCGAGAGAAGACACGCTCCTCGGTCATTCTTGTGCCTTTGAGATAACCTGAGCCAAAACTTGAAATGGCGAACTCTGAGCGGTTTGGCCCTCAGGTTGAATCTCCTCAGAATTACTGCTATCTTCATCGGTGAGAACCACCAATCTTCTGCGCTTTGGGGCAAGGTTCTTCTGCTTCATTATTTTTGCACCCTGCTCCATCTTTGCTTCCAACAAAACCTTCCCCCTGGTTTGTTGAGTCTCTTCAAAGATAGCGACTTTAGGTGATTCTGCTTTCTTTTCTCTCTCCCCACGATGGCTCGCTTTTTGCAAAAGAATGGGCTTAAAGAGAATTTTGGACTTAGGGAATGGGGTCGAATTGGCGAAGATATCCTCCTCCTCTCTGCACATCTCCAAAATATAAGCAATTTTGGTGGCATGGTGGATCTTGCCTTTTATTGAGATCGCCCCGTCAACCTTCTTCAAAACTTTGGTCTGCTCACTCACCTTCTGAATCAAAAATTTCAGCCAGTTGAAGTCGGTGGTGGGTGAGGCCTCTATCGTCTACATCAATCTGAGCTTCGGGGTACTGATCTGCTCAAAACTCCCCGCAAGACTCATGATGCTCTTGCTCACAATATCCATCAAAACTCGATATTGTGGCTTCAAGTGCCTTTTATGCAGTGTCGCCTCAAATTTCACAGGATTCTCAGCAATCCTATCTAAGTACTCCTGCTCTCTACCCGACATATACATCGCAGGATCCTCTCCTCTATCCGAGAGCTCAAAAACATCATTGATTTTTTAGGAACTATATACAAATCCCTCTCCAAAATCGATGTATTTGGACGATTTGCTCTAAATGTGATCTGATAATCTTAGAATACATCTGATCCTCTTCATCTATCTTCAAGTTATAGATGAATTCGATTACCTCTTTCGCAAACTCCTGGTCTGGTCGGCTTGCGACTAGATGGGTGAGTTTAGCCAGTCGAATCATGTGTAGAGCCTCCTCTTCTGGCTTTGTGTTGATTGTGCTCTCGAGTGAGACAACGAACTCGTACCACGGCTTGTTGGTTTCGGCTAATCTCTCGAACAAGGTTGGGGCCATTTTTAGAGATTGATTGAAGAAATGAAGATTTTAGGGTTTGGGAATTTATGGGCAAAAGGGAATTTATTTGCAGAGGATTTGGGAACGAAGGGTTTGATAAAATTTTGGCTTGAATGGCTTATTAGGGTATATATAGCTTTGAAATCGTGGGGAATCGCGTTGGTTAGGTGAAAAGCAACGGTTGTGATTAATCTCCGATTAATCGGGTATACGAACCGACGATCTCCGAAAAGTAAGCCACCAAAACATCCTCATTGGTCATTAATGTAGCAGAGCATTAAATGACTGTTGACCTTCTTCGGAATTTAAAACGATCCCGCCCAAAAACATTCATGAGGTATTTTGTATTTATTGCAAATGATTACTGAGTTTCACTTAAGCAATAAATGAGTCGCATGAGTCATTACTTCTTCAGACTAATTTCCCTCTATCAGTCTTACTGAGTACTGACCTTGATAAAATGTCAAGATAATACCGAATCTTGAATGGGTTCAATATCTCGAAAGAAATCTTGACCTTGAAGAAATCGAGTTTCGAGACTCGATTCAATATTTCCATTTTATCCCGAGCTTCTCGGTAGAATTCGAGAAAACTTCATGCATCTGAAAATCTTCAATTTTTCAGATTTTACTCTATACACCTGGTTCTAACATCCCTAACTCAACTGAAAGTTCCTGAAATCTTGATTCAGCCAAAGGTTTAGTCAAGATATTAGCTCTCTGCTTATCAGTATGAATTTTCTCCATCCTTATGTCCTTCTTCTCGACATGATCTCGATGAAGTGATGTCGATATCCACATGCTTGCATCCGAGTGCAATACGGATTTTGTGAAATAGCAATGGCACTATTATTGTCACAAAATATTGGTACTTCATTGGCGACAACTTTATAATCCCTTAATTGTTGTCTGAGCCAAAGAATCTGAGCACAGCAGCTTCCTGCAACCATGTATTCAGCTTCAGTAGTACTTGTTGCTACTGAGGTCTGTTTCTTCGAAAACCAAGATATCAACTTACTTCCTAGAAATTGACAAATTCTCGAAGTGGACTTCGCATCATTTCGCAACCTCCATAATCGACATCGAGTAACGGTTAATTCAAGGTTATCATCGGTTGGATACCATAATCCTCTATTCACTTTGCCTTTAAGATACTTGATATCTTTTGGCGACCTCCATATGACTAGCCTTAGGATTAGCTTGGTATCTTGTACATATCCCAACAACAAATGTTATATCTGGCCTACTTGCTGTAAGATAGAGCAATGATCCAATGATTCCTCTATAATCAGTATGGCTTCTCGATTTTGCCTTTAATCGGGGATCCATCTTGTAGTTAGTATTCATGGGAATCCTAACTGCATTGCAATTCTGTACACCATATTTAGCAATCAGATCTCTGGTGTATTTTGCCTGGTTGATGAATATTCCTTCCTTTGATTGTTTCACTTGAAGACCTAGAAAGAAATTCATCTCTCCCATCATTGACATCTCAAACTTGCCTTTCATCAGTGTTGAAAACTTTTCACACAGCTGATGGTTTGGAGATCCAAAAATGATGTCATCAACATATATCCCGAACTAGTAAGATATCTTCCCCATCCTCTATCCGAGCGAGTTCTATCAGCAGTTCCTTTCGACAAAACCATGGTCAAGAAGAAACCGAGAAAGAGTATCATACCATGCTCTGGGTGCTTGTTTGAGACCATACAAAGCTTTTATGAGCCTGTAAACTTGGTCATTTTGTTTGAAACCAGGAGGTTGTTCCACATAAACCTCTTCTTTAAGCACACCATTCAGAAATGCACTTTTCACATCCATCTGATAGACTGTGAACTTCATGTGGGTAGCATATGCAAGAAACAATCTGATGGCTACTAGTCTTGCAACCGGTGCAAAGGTTTCATCATAATCCAAGCCTTCTTCTTGGGAATAACCTTGTGCAACTAGCCTTGCCTTGTTTCTTACAATGTTGTTGTTTTCATCTCTTTTATTCTTGAAAACTCACTTGGTTCCAATGACATTGTGCCTTTCAGGTCTATCTACTAGCTCCCATACTTCATTCCTTGAGAATTGATTCAAATTTCATCTTGCATAAAGAATAATCCAATGAGAATCTTGTAGAGCTTCACCAATCTCAAGAGGTTCTTTCTCCGATAGGAAGTTGCAGAATAGTGCACTTTCACCATGGAACCTTCTTGTTTTAACACCTTCAGTTAGATCACCCACAATCTGACTTGTAGGATGACTATCTAACCATTTCCTTCTTGATGTTCCCCCTACAGCGGTATCCTCAACATTTGAAATGTTAGGTTCAGTTAGTTCAGTAAATTTAGGGAACAACAGAAAAGGAGAAAGGGAATCATCTTCCTCGGGGGAGATTCTATTCAGAACATTGTCAGAGACATTTGTTCCCCTTTGGTTGATAGATTCGAAATTTACCTCATTTGTGACCACATCTTCATTGGCATCACATACAGTCTCGAGGCGGTGTCTGCTTCGGATTGGTCACCTTTTGAGTGTTGGTTTTTCGAGTCTCACCATCCGAAGTTCCATCTGAACTTCTTTATTCGAAGTCCGAAGTCACCCAATCATAGATAGTGGTGACTTCTTCTTTTCGAGGTTCGATGGATGATTTATCTTTCTGTTTCAGGCTTAATCTGGTGATCCTCTTAGTCAGTTCATCTGCATCATGTTCCTGTTTCTTCTTAACACAAAGAGATTCATCAAAAACAACATGAGGTGTTTCCTCCACAATAAGAGTCCTGATTTGTAAACTCGAAAAGCTTTACTAACTTCGAATATCCTAAGAATATTCCTTCATCAACTTTTACTATCAAATGTTTTCAAATGATCTTTACCATTATTGTGTATGAAACACTTGCAACCAAAACACACGAAAAAAAAAAACAAGAGGCTTCCTTTCATTCCAAAGCTCATAGGGTGTTTTGCCTTGACTCTTGGTCAAGACATGGATCCGATACGAGAGTAGCATGCGGTGTTGTGACTTGACCCAAAATCTTTTAGGAATATCGACACCTATCATTGTCCTTGCAGTTTCTTTCGAGTCCTGTTCCTTCTTTTCAAAGAACACCATTTTGTTGAGGGTCCTTGCGGTGATGTTTCATGTGAAATTCCATTTCTTTGCACAATAATAATCGATATGATATGATTTATAAACTTCGTTCCTTTGTCGGATCGATTTTGACCACACTCAGATTTTTCTCAATCTCGAGCCTTTTCAAGATAATTCTAGCGATTTTATCTCGAGTCTCTTTCTTACTGAGTAAGAATATGACCCAAGTATATCTTGAGTAGTCATCAACTACTACCAATGTGTATTTTCTGCCATTAGTGCTTACTGGTGTTATAGGACCAAAAAGATCCATATGCAGTAACTGAAGTATTCTTTCAGTAGAAACCTCAACTTTGCTTTTAAATGATGCTCTTATTTGTTTTCCTTTCTGGCACGCATCACAAATATGTTCCTTACTGAACACTTCATTAGGCAACCCTCTCACAAGAGCTAATCTTGGAAGCTTGTTCGGGGGTTTTGAAATTTAGGTGATTCATTCTTTTATGCCATAACCAACCTGGTATATGTGGAACTTTTAGCAACTAAACATGTATCTTTAGGAGTTGAACTCAATCGCCAAGATACACATTCCCTTTTTTTTGTACCGGTCGGTAATACTTTCTATGATGTATCATCTTTCACAAAACATAAGTTCTTAGAGAACTCAACATTAAAAACCCTTCTCACGAATTGGCTAATTGAAAGCAAGTTATGCTTCAATCCGGATACATATGAAAACACCATGGATATGAACCGAGTCGATTTCCAAAGTTCCATATCCTTGATCATCATCCTTGGAGTTATCTCCAAAAGTGATCTGTGGGCCTCTTTGTTCAACATAGTCACTAAGTATCTTCTTGTATCCTGTCATATGTCTTGAACATCCACTGTCAAGATACCATATATCAGGAGCTTTTTTCATCTCTCATCGGTGTCATGTGATCTTTAGTATTTCTCGATTGCCCTTGTTTTCCTCCGAAAAAGCAGATCAATTCTTAGGTACCCAATTTGTGTAGGGTCCTACAAGGTTAGATGTACCTTCGGAATCCAAATCACGACAACTCTAATCACTTTAGAGTGGCTAATTTGTCTTCCATAAACATCAACATACACATCTACGACTCTGGGTGCCTTAACAGTTTTCTGTGTATGTGTGCTCGCTTTAGCATGAACATGTGCCTTTGAATTCTTCTTTGGTTCAGGCCTACATTCGGATGCTTAGGCTTTTGTGCAGCCGGTCTAAATCTTTGTTGACTGGGTTCGGGTAACCTTTACCCTTAGGCAAGTGGGGTTCAGGTTATGCATCTTTGAAATCTGGTCTTCAAAGATAATCTTGAGGACTTGGTCTCTTGATTAAGAATGTCTCTCTTGAGTGTTTCTCATCGAGGATTCCTCGATGGTTCGATGTGGAGCCTTTCGAGTTTGCATTCTTACCGAGGCTTTGAATACTTGCACGAAACTTTCCAATATGTCGCTTTCAGGTTTTCTAGCCTTCACCTGAGGTTTGGGCTTTCTAACCTGATCATTCAGTTTTACTGAGACCATAGGTCCTTTACCCTTGTCTAACACCTTGGGCATTTCTTCAGTTTGAAGTGTAGGTGCCACTGGTTTTACAAAGATTATCTTCTTGCTACTTGATGCAGCATTCAGATGACCTTGTGAGGTTCCCCCTGGAATGTATCCCAATCCAGATTTTATAGTGACAGATCTCTGGTAACTCTGAATTTCATCTATTACATTAGATGCATTATTCAATAGAGTTAACTTCTTCTATGCAATATCCTCACAGTTCTGTAGAGTTTCATGCTTCTCAGAGAGGTCATTGAACTTAGTCCTGATTAGCTGAATCTCTTCAGTGGATTTCTCTAGCTTTTCAGTTGGGGTCATTATCAGCTTCTCTTTCTCTGAGAGTTGTACTTTCAGAACATCCAGTTCATCAGTAGCTCCCATTAATTGAGAAGTGATTTCAGTATTGCTAGAGTCTTTCCATTTTAGATTTTCAGCTTTCAGTTCCTTATTATGCTCTTGAGTTCTATTTAGCAGTCCTTGCAAAACAGCATAGTCCTTCATCAGATTCTCAAAAGAATCCATCAGGTCAAAATGACTGTTTTCAGTGGAACTTGAAAACTCTTGTGCTAGTATAGGAGCAACAACAGAGAAAGAAGAGTTTACCTCCTCAATGGCCATCAGACAAATGTCATCACTTTCACTGTCTGAGAATATCTCATCTGAAGAGCTAGATCCTCCTCGAGTGTTCTTCTTTCGCAACCATGGCCTTTTTGCTAGAGAACTTCTTGTCTCTTTTAGCTTGCCTTTCTCTTCTCTCCTTAGCACTTAAATCTGGACAATCATACTGGAAGTGACCTTTCTTTTGGCATTTATAGCATCTGTTGGTATCATCATCCTGATCACTTTCTTCCTTGGACTTGGAGTCCTTCTTTCTGGATGAAGATCCTTCAGCTTTCAGGTCCTTCTTCTTCTCAGTTGATCTGTCCTCGGGTTTCTTCTGGTACTTGTGGTTCCTGTAATAGCTTTTGTATTTTCCAAATCTACTATTAAGTCTGTCAAACCTTCTTGCCATCAGTGATAGCTTTTTCCTCAAGCTCATCATCGATTTTTTTGGCATGGGGGTTCTCGACTCTCTAGTTTTCTGAGGTTTTATCTTTGGCTTTTTTAAAGCCACATTCTTACTAGATGATGAATCATCTTTCTTTGTCAAACCTTTTGGATTTCTTATCAATTACAAATTCATAGGCCTTCAAATTTCGAGAGAAGACTTGTTGGTATGGCATTGAATTAATGTTCTTGGTGTTTTCAATCACCTTTGCATGAATATCCCATTTCTTAGAAAGACCTCTAAGAATTTTCAATGCAACTTCTCTTTGTGGATATTTCTTTCCAAGTGCATTTAGATCATTCATGATCTTTAGTGAATCGACTTCCAATTTGTCTATTGATTCACCATCATCCATTTCAAAACTATCAAACTTTCCAATTGCCACTGAAAGTTTGTTTTGTTTTATATGATCTGTGCCTTGGCACATTACAACTAGTGTATCCCAAATCTCTTTAGCAGTATTACAGTGAGAGATCATTCCCATCACACCATCATCAATTGTACTGTATAGTGTGTCTTTTGCAATGTAGTCTAGATTGACTAACTTTTCTCTCCTCGAAGTCGGGTTGGTCATCGACTTAGGAAATCTCGCTCTATGATCAATTCTCTCATCTTTCATTTCTCTGGGATTCACCACAGTAAATTGGAATGGTCCTTGAGAGACCACTCTCCACATACGTTCATGTTTGGAATACAGATGAACATGCATTCTCAGTCTCCATAGATCATAGTTCCCCACTGAGAACATGGGAAGTTTTTTGGAAGACATTTTTATCTGATCTTTTAAAAAAAAATTCAGCAAATAAGATCAGTTCAGATAGACCACAAGTATTTTTGAAAATAAAACTTTGGTCAAAACAGCAGGTGGTCAAGTTGAACCACCGCTCGTCACCGCTTTGTTGGTCGGTTGTAACGAGTCTTACACGTGTATGGGGGGGAATACACGTGTTCAGTGTTTTTAAAACTTTTTCTTACTGAGATCAGCTTGGGTCAGATAATCCTGAAGATTAGGTTCTGAGAAGCACAGATCGCTCTGAGTCAAAGTCTCCTGAGACAGTGATCCTGAGCTGCTTTCAGATACCTCAGATAATCCCAACTGAGTCCTGAGTATCAGAGATCCTGAGTTGCTTGGATCAGATAACTAACTTACTGAACCCTCAGAAGAGTAAGTTCAGTTTGGTAACTATCTGTTCTAGCAACTCAGTCGTGCGGAATGGTTGGCCCTTAGTTTATACTCGTTTTAAGCTTTGCTGAAAAACCTTCCCTTTATGAAATAGTGATTAGGCTGTGATTCAATTACATGCAACTTCAGTGGATTGATTCCAACTGAATATCAGTGAAAAGTATGCTTTCAAACTCAGTGATGCAACAGTTAACTAAAGATAAGGAAATCAATAAACAACACAGCAATTATAGTGGTTCAGAGACTCAAGCTCCTACGTCCACTCTCTCTGATCCTCAGAGAAATTCACTAATCACTTATGAGCTTCTCGACTACCTCACAGAAGTTTACTTACTCAACTTCATTACGAAGTTTTTCGGGACTACTCCAATGAGTTTACTTACTCAACCCGACCTTGAGCTTTCTAACTACCTCTGTAGTTTACTTACTCAAACACAAACAAGCTTTCAGACTACCCATGTAGCTTACTAACTTCTCCTCTAGAGTTTTCTGACTACTCTGCGTAGTTTACTAACTCTTTACAACTCTTCTCACCAACAAACACACTCCAACTACCTTCTCAAAGGTTTGGGGTTTCTCGGTTAGTTTCAACTAGGATGAGATATCCTTACAATGAAGCACAATGCAAAGGGTTAGGATATCTCGACTAAGCTTTGGATAAATCTTATCAAGCTAAGCTTAGTTTAGTGAGTTCTCTTCAATATAGAAGCACTTGGGAAATTCTAAGTTTTTCGAGTGCTTTAACTTTTGCAAGAATAAGTTTGAGCTCTTGAGTTACGTATAAATTTCCCGTAACCTTACAATGTAGAGGGTCACCAGTATTTATAGGCATACACCAAGGTCACTTTTGAAAACTATCCGTTGGAGAGATAGCTTCGTGAGTTTCCTCTTGTGGTGTGTGGCTTGGCTATATTTAGGGTTTGAAACTCCCTAACACGTTTTAGGCAATAGCCTTTCATGTAGCCGGTCTTCACTTTTTGCAGTCTGGAACTTTTGTACATCTGGCATCTTTTCAAATGACACATCCATGTCGTCGGTGTAGATGGTACTGATGTCGCCTTCCTCTTTTTGACTTTTGTCTCCGGTTAAAGGTAGACACCTTCAGCGTCTCTTTTGGTTACAAACTCGAGTTTGATATAACCTTAACAACCCGACTTAGTTTCTTTTATGCGCATTTGAATGTCTTGGCAAATATCTATTTTCTAAGGAATCGCGATCTTTCGATATTGCATCCTTGAGATAGATATATTGATTGCCTCGGAACATTGGGTTCATCACGAGCATTGATGCCTTGCGAGTCTTGATAATTCATGCCTTGATATTCTTGATCTTCAATCTTGATCTTGATCTTGCGTCTTGAGTCTTGAGGATCTTGAGTCTTACGAGTCTCTTGGCCCGATACACTGAATCTTCGTCTTTGAGTCTTGGTTCCTCGGTATCCTCTTGAGTCTTGATATCTCGATTTCTGCTTGAGTCTTGATACTTCGTTTTCTCTTGATTCTTGAAACTTGGTTTCATCTTGAAACCAGTTTCTTGAAACTTATCTTGAGTTCTTGAGTCTTGAACCTATCCTGATTTATATCTGCTGACTATACATTTTGCAGATAACATTCTGAATACTTCAAAACTGAATCCTGACTCAACTATCAAGATCATTCTGAACATGTCATACTCAGGGGTTTTTGGATCTAATCAAAATCATATATCTTTATTAAATTCATCTCCCAACACCCTGTAAAGTACCATGGGTTGTTGAGGCCGCCCCACTGAATCTCAGCCAAGATATGATTGTTTGAGAAGAATACTAGACTCAGATCGATATGGTTTCTCCACAGGAGAAAAATTCCCCCACTTTTGTTTTTGCCATTCCCCCTACACTCCACGTGAATGCATCCCTCAAAGTGTAGCGAGCTTTCATTGATACGACTCATTTGGGTGTTTGTGATTTTTGTTTCCATGAGGAAGACCACACCCGGGTCATTCTCATGTAGGAGCTTTTTGAGAGCTCGAACTGTCGCTTGGTTCCCAAGCCCACGACAGTTCCATCTTAACATGATCATGTTGATTGGCGGAGTTTCCTAGCAACGTCCGTCGTTGGTACCTTTGTGTCCTTATCTATCCCATTGTCCGCTACTCTTCCTTTCTTTCCTTCCCCATAGCTCGTTTTCGGATTCATTGTTTTCTCCTGTTTTCTCTTCACACCAATTTGAGTACTACCATTTGGACCTGTTTTCTCCTTCCCTTGTGTGGTCCCCAACCTAGCTTGTGTTTGTTGGGTTGTAGATTTTTGTATTCTTGTGAAAGTTTTCCTCATAAGCTTTGTTGTGGGCTTTGGTTGACACAGTTTCTGCAGTTCAGCAGTGGGGGTGAGGGTTGGGATCGTGTAAGGGGTGGCTTTTTGGGTTCTGGTGTTGTGGTTTGTGGTTGTTTCTGTGAGTGTGGGTAGGTTGTTGGAGTGTATGGTAGGAGTGAGAAGTTCAGGTGGGCCGGGTGAGTATGGTGTTTGGGTTAAGAGGTGATGGGTGAATGTTTGTGCCAAAAGGGCCGAGGAGTGATTCTCGAAGCCTGGTGGGATGGATTGTGATGGTTTTTGGCTAGTGGGATGAGGTTGTTGTGTGGGCATTGATTTATGTGGGTTGGTGTAGTTTAGTGTGGGTGAATTTATGATGGTAGTTGAGAGGTTTGTTCCCTGTATAAAGGGTTGTGTGACCATGGACTTGTTGTCCATTTTCCCTTCCGCTCCTTATGTTCTCTTGCTCTCCTTCACAACCACACGCTCCAGATTAATTCGAACTACCTCCATCTCCTCTGTTTCTCTGCTAGTACTTGTGTATTTGCCTTCTTCCCCCAACCCCTCAGCATTGGACTCATTGAGCACTCTCGATCTAAAACTCTCGAAGAGTTTCCTCCGAAGTGAGGTGTTGTCTTTTACACGCGGTTTTTCATCAACGCTCACGGTCGCCTTCTTAGCAAGTGATGCCCTCAGCCATTCACCAAAGGGGAGTTTTGTATCCGGTATAGATGCAGCTCTGCCGCCTCTATTATTAAGTCACACTCCTTCTTCATATGGCCCAACAAACCACAAACATAGCAAAAAGAATGGAGCCTTTCATACTTAAGGTCAATGCAGATTGAGTTAGAGTCCTTTAACTCTAGATGAAGCTCGTTCAATATGGGTTGCTGGAGATCGATTCTGATTTTAACTCTAACGCTTCGAGCGCATCCATCACTGGATTCCTTATCCATCTCCAAGAATTCCCCAATCTGGTTTGCTATTTGGATTATTTGTTTTGGTTTTCTAGCAATATGGGGAAGGTCATACAGGCGTATCCAGAAGGCCGATTTACCCAGTTTCACCATCGATGGCTTTTCCCCCTTTCCGAGTTCATTTAGCACGAGCACGTTCTTATCAAAGTGCCACGGTTCTCTGTCCAGAATTTCCTTCATATCATTCACGGATCTGAACTGAAAGGAAAAAAGATTTCTTCTTATTTCTTTTGCAGTAAATCCTTTTGAGGGGTTCATAGCCCTCTTCATGGATTCAAGAAGCCCAAAGGCATTGAACTGTTTGTTGGTTAGGACTTTTCCAATCAAGCACATAGTTGAGATCTCCTCCTCCCCTCCCTTATCTTCCTCGATCCGAATCACTCTACTGCCCCCCAGATCTCCCTTTTTTCCTCGCAGATCTACCGACATCCCTGAATATGCACCTAGAATCAAGACACAAAAAAACAAAAGAAAAGGCCTCGAAAACAGGGTGACCCATGCAACAAACCACACAACAAGATGTAACTAAGAGAGCCACCCAGCAGGATCCACCGATCAAGGGCCCCAATACACCTAGACGCTAAGCACCGGACAAAGGAAAGCAATAAACAAAAGAAAATGAGGGTCAACGAAGAAGACGACACAAATCCAAACAGCTAGAGACCAGAGAAAAAAAACCACAAACAGTAAAGGCAAAAAAGAAAAAGCACACAAATAAATCAGATCGACAAACCGCGAAAACTAATGTGGCGTGGAGAAGACCTAAAAGAGAGCTTCGATGAACAGAACGGGCAAGGACTCATGAAGAGAGACGAAACCCTAAGCTAAGAGGGACGTTTACGTAATCCAATGAATAGTAAATATGTGTTTGGTTTGAAATAGAGAAATAGAGGTCGATGAAGTTTTATGTCAAATAGAAATGGGAAAGAGAATGAGATGGTGTAAGAAAATGTATGAGTGAGAATGAGATGTTGTATTTTTTTTTTTATTATTGTTAATTAGTTAGTGGAGTGATGAATAAGTGAAAGAAATGTAGGAGGGAAAATTTGATGGTGTAAGAAAAATGGGAAAGAGAATGAGTTGTTGTAGGAAAAATGAGAGAGAGAAAGATTGAATAAAAATAATATTGATGTGATATTTTTTTATTTTTTTTACAACAAATAAAGCTTAGGAAAAGATTAAGGTTCTATTTGGATGGATGGATTTGAAATCCATGGATTTCACACACAAATTATCACTCTCCAATGTATTTACTAATACTTAGATTTGAGAGTTTAGTTTAAAATGGAGGGACTTGATCAAATTTTCATCAAAATCTAGTCATTTGAAATCTCTTCATCTCTACCCCTTCCCTCCCTCTCCCCTTCACTCTCTTCCCCACCTCTCCCCCCTTCACTCTCTTCCCTAAACTTTTAAATCTAAGTATTTGTAAATCCATTGGAGATTATGATTTGTGTGTGAAATCCATGAATTTCAAATTCATCCATCCAAATGGAGCCTAAGTGCGTCCATCTTGAGCAGAATTTGAAATCAAGTGAGGAAACTCACCCCCCGATCCAGGCATGAGGGTGGGGGATCTTGAGGCAAACTTCGCCAACTTATATGCCATAGATCTGTTAGAACGGGGTGTATATCAAATACTTTTCACTAAGGTATTATTAACCAATAATCTCAATTCAATAATTAGTGGTGTGATATCTTTATAAATGTAAATGTATATTATGGGTGAATGAATATTTAGATGAAGATTTAGATACGTAAATTTAAAATATAACGGGATGAGGATAATTCATCCTCAATGTGGACCACCATCCCAGGTCTTGCTCTCTTTTGGCTTGGCAAGTCTAGATAGAGGATGAAATTCCATTTTGTGAATTTGCACATCTAGATTTTTCATCCAGCCATGTACACCTATACGCATATCTCTGTTTTTTACATTTTCCAACATTAATTACATCATTTTTTTTCTTTTCCAATCAACTTTCAGATATTCCAACATTAATCATCACATCACCTTTTTCATTAATCCATTAACAAATAATTATAAAGTAACAAATTATGTTTTATCATAATTATTCAATTATTATCAATTAACTAAATTAATAAAATAATATATCATCACCTTTACATAAAAAATATTGTTTTGACATAAAATTTCATCCATTTTATTTTTTTATCCCGAAGTATAACACATATTTACTATTCAGAAGTCGTTTGTTATGTGAGAAAAGAAAGGAAAACAGTGGAAAACAAATTATATCCTACATTTTTTAGTGTTTGTTATATTTGATGGCTTTTCCTTTTGGTCCGAAAGCCCGCATTTTATTTTTCCATTTCCCTTTTATATTACTTCATCTCACATCTTTCTTAATACTTATTCAATGTGGGATGGGAGATCCACCTTTTATATTATTCCATCTCACATCTTTTTTAATACTTATTCGATATGGGATAGGAGATCCATAAAATCTACCTCCTATCCCTTTTATATAACTTCATTTTACATTTCTTCTAATACTTATTCGATGTGGGACAAATCTTTTCACGTTTATATTATTTTTATGGTTCAAGTTTGATTAATTAAATTTAAATATTTATATTATAAGTCCATTGATGAATTAGTCATTTAAAAAAAATAGTAAAATATAAAAAAAATTACAAAAAAATACCGTAAATCATTTAAGCGGTTGAACCGCCCGGTTGAACCGGTCCGATCGATTGAACCACGACGGGGTGATAAGATGGGTTCGATCACGAACACCTTTCGGTTATGAAAACATAGCGCTTAGCTATTAGTAAAGATTTTTGATAAATCTCGCATATTAATGGAAAATTAAAATTGATAATATTGTAAGTGAAAAGTGATAATTTTTTAGTGAAAAGTGATACAACACTTTTAACAAAAAATTATTTTTTTTTATTGGATAACAAAAAATATTACTCCCTCGTCCCTTATTGTTTGAATATTTGTCCAAAAAATTTGGACCGTACATAATTAAGTATTTTCTTAAATGATAATAAAACACTCCAAATTATTTTCTGCACACAACTTTAAGTGGATTATAATCACTTAAAAAATTTCAAAAATACCCCCTATATATGTTTGATTTGGGATGTGCCCATCCGGATATGAGATAAATTTTTCGCCTTAGGAGTCACTTTTCAAATCGCACATCTCATCCTTCATCGATTCATCCGAATACACTCACACTCTTATTATACACCTACAACCTATACCCTATTATTATCATATGATGACTACTTTTTTTTACTCACTCATTCACAATCATGATTTTATCAAATTTAATAAGTGTTACGATATAATTAGTTTACAAATGTAATGATATTAATTACATATCGTGAACACATTTCACTGACGAGTGACTATAAATTGATACTCCATATATATATGTAGTGGGCCCACCCCCATTAATTGTGATATCCCTATCTTCTTTTTTTTAAAGGTAAATGTAAAATTCATTAAGTAAGTCTGAGAGTCTTTTAATCTCATAACAATAAAAAGACACATCACGTTGAAGATAAATTACAATAGAGTACAAGGTGATATCCCTATCTTTAAATGGATATAATGTACATAAATATGTTTTGTGGAGGCAAAGGATAGTAGCAATAACTGAAAACCATTGAATTGAACATGAAGTTTTAGCATCATCTATTGATAGGTGCAAATTCAAAAGCATTAGGACTTTGAAGGAGAGAAAGTAACGCATGAGGACTTGCATGATCATACCCTACTTCCAACAATAAACCCACGATCGTGTTTCTCAATATTTACAATAATATATATTCATCGGATCATATTCCAATACATTACACCTTCTTCATTGTGACCCTCCTCTATATATGCTAGTGTTTTTTGTTTTTTTTTATAAACCAATATGTATGCTATCTTATCACATGAGTAATTTAGCCCCAAATTGAGATTTACAATATTCATAATCGAATCAATTTCACTTAATCAATATAATAAACAAGTAATTAATTAGAAAAGAGTAAAGTCAGTGTAATGATAAGTTGTAAGTGAAATTCTGCAAAAAGATTAGGCCCTATCTATTACAAAAAGTTAATTAATTAAGCAAATATCACTATATCTGTACATGCTCTTTCATGAATTCAGAACTTTCGCAATATATATGTAAGTATATATGTGTATTCAGAACCTGGGGTTTTTCCTGGACTGATTCTTCATCAAAGGCTTAGTAATTTTGTATATATGGCTCAGCGATCCATACTTAGGTTTTCTTCGGGCCAAAGGTTCATTAATATCTGACCAATTTTTCAAGCAATTAGATGATAACGCTTCGCCGGCGCTTCTAGATCCTTCTTCTTCATCTTCGTCAATTTTCGCCGCAAAATTCATTGAATCGACGCCGCTGAGTTGAATTAGCTGAAACACAGCCTCCATTTCTAGCTTCGTGAGATCGGATTCCATCTCGCTAAATTTCTTTCTTCAAATTATTTTTCTCTTCTATTTTTTTAGTTTAATATGTTCAAAACATTAACGTCATACATATACACATACAGAAAGCGTGGATGCTTGTGACCGAGGAAAAAGTTATTTATTCATGTTTCGTTTTCTGTGGTAAATGACTTAATTATCCTCTCAGAAGCTTATTTACTGGGCGAACTATATAACTTCGCGAGGTTACAAGTGTAATTTCGCTTTACGTGCAACATTATATAATATATTTTTTTATAAAGACTGGGGATTTTTGCACACAGTCCTCCTCTAGGGTAGGATCAATATGTAAATTATTAATTAAATAAATAAATAAAGAAATAGAAAGAGGAATTAATTAAGTTCATTGTTGGAACCACGTGGGTTGGGTCTGTAGCCCATCACGCGATTTTGGTCCATATATTATAAGGACGATAATTACTTTATTGTTATGTGCTGTTTGGCAAACATAGAAAGTCTATTTGAAAAAGGTTTAATTTAGGTTTACAATTTTGGATTCAACATAGTAAAACGACTGTAGTGACTATAGTCACTAGTCAAGTTCGGTTTACACCTGATTTAAATAGTGACACAAGACAAAAAAAAAACATAGTATTGCTAAGAAATGATAACCCTGTTCCAAATTGTAATCAAATATATATATATATATATATATATATATATATATATATATTATGTCATTTAAATGGAATGATACTTACATAAAGGAAAAATATGAAATTTGCAAGTAACATGAATACAAGAGAGAGAATTTCAAGATCGAGTGAAACTTAAACTTCAGTCTTGTTTATAAGGAAAATTTCCAGATCTTTTCTATGCTCAAATTTCATGATTAGTTCATTCATCTTGTTCTCTGTATTAGTTTTTTGCAACCTGTTAAAGGTACGTAAGTCATTAATATTGATATATTTTATTAATTTATTTTGTTTATTTTTAATATCACTTCAAATTATAGATTATAAATAATTTTGTGCATATTAATTGGTAATTTAATCATGAAATTTTTTATTTTTTTTACTAATATATATATATATATATATATATATATATATATATATTAGTTAAAATAAATTTTAATAATTATTCGATTCCCGAAATTTCAACAACAAAAGATCCAATAATTAGAGCTTTCGTTTACCACTTGACAATTTGGTTTTAAAAACGGTAGTTATTATGCATAAGTGATTTTCATTCTCTAACTCTTAATATAAACAAAATAGATACAATATATCAAACATAAATTAATAAACATGCATATAGCAGTAAGTATATTTAAAATAAAATAAAAATAAAACAACAACGACCATTTAAAAAAAATAACATTCACCCTTTCAAATAAAAACAATGTAGATAAACAAATAAAAAAAATCATAATATAATCCCAAAAATCTAAACATTTCGGAACACTTCTTGAAATACAACATTCTTTGTTGTATTATGTTTAAAGCTATTATTATTACACAACATAATCCTCAAACCACGTCGACTGGTAACCCTCGAAACTGCAACATAAACATGGTCATGGCTAAATATCGGCTTCTTAAGAAATTCTCCAACATGGAAAAAATATTGTCCTTGACTTTTATTTATAGACATAGCATATGAAACAATCAACGGAAACTGTATGCGTGTAAACTTGAAAGGTAACCAAGGATCAGAAGGAGTCAGTGACAATCTAGGTATCAATGCTAGTTCATCAGCGCTGCTACCAGTAAGAACTTTAGCTTCGATTACTCTATCACTCGACCTAGTGATCACCAACCTACACATATAGAAAAAAAAAATTATAAAAATAATCTTATAAGAAATGGTAAATATTAATAAATAATAAATTTAATTTAAAAAAATAAAAATAAAATAATCTGGTCCTATTACATAATCCCTTTGAATGATCTATATTTCTTAACAACATAACATGTGTTCCAACTTTGAGATTAAGTTCATGGTCGGGCACACCGAAAAATTTCAAAGTGTTAAGGAACTTAGGAGTATGAACAGTAGCTAGAGAATCAAAATTGGAATTAGACCTGCAAACACTATCAGAACTGAGATACTTGCGAGACTTCTTTTGATTTAACCAAACCATGTAATCATTCAGTTTGTTTTCGGCTTGAGGTGGATGGGGAATAAAGTTGGATGAGACAAATCTTATGAATAGTAATCTGTGTTTATTTTGTGTTGGATGTGATAAGGGTGTATGTGGCTTTATGTCAAATCAATACTTTTTAATTATGATGGTGTATTATTTTATTATTGTTAGTTAGTGTGATAATGATTATATGAAATAAAAGTGTAAGAAAAGTAGGAGAGATAATGAATTGTTATAAGAAAAGTAAGAGAGATAATGAGTTGATGTAAGAAAAATAGTGATGTTATATTTTTAGGGTATAAGTGTATAATAGAGATGGATGTGTATTTGAATGGAGGATGTGATGTGCAAATCCGAAAAGTGACCGGAATTGGGGGAAATTCATCCTCAGTCTGGATCTCCCCAGTGGAAAACAAACATGGCCAACATCAAGTGGCAGGGCAATGATAATTATGTCCTGTAAAAATTTGTAATTGTACATCCTATATTTAAAATCAGGATAAATACAATCAACAATAAAAACAATTGGATCATCACCAATATGATAATATCAGAACCATTATCAATTCTTGTCTCTATACATCCATCACCAACTGATTTAATCCATTCAGAAAATAACTTCATTTCATTCATTTCTGGAACAGAATCAAATTGCATCAACCTCATGTTTCTTGTCAATTTCAAAACAGTGCATGCATTCCACAAATTAGATGAATTGATAGTGGCATGTACAATGACATGCCTCATTCCTTTCGAAATGACAGGCAAGATCTGTAAAAAATATCGATCCCCCAAAAACAATTGTCTTTCCACAAAATGTATTTCAGACCGTGACGGTTCAGACAACTCCATGATATCTATCAATGAAGTATTTAAAGTTTCACTATAATGTCTGTGAACCATTGGAGCTTCATCCCATACCATGAGCTTGCACTTAATCAAAAGTTCAGCGAAGTGACTACCTTGGTTAATGTTACACGTAGAATCCTCCATACAATTGATTGGAATACAAAACCTAGAATGTGTTGTACGTTCACCAGGAAGTAAAATTGATGTTATGTCACTGGATGCTACATTCAATACTATCTCACCATCAGATCGCAGTCCAGCAGATAGTGTCCTCGATAAAAAAAAATGTTTTCCTAGTACCTCCATAACCTTATACAAAAAATACTCCACCTAAATCTGACAATACCGATCTAATTATTTTATCAAAAAACAATGCACTTCTCATCATTCAATCTCCTTAGCAAAACTTCATACTCCATCCTTAGTTCAACTCTATTATACGATAACTCAGTCAAAATCATCCTATTACGGGATGTTATATTGTTATCAACAACTGCCACAGGCATCCCGTCAAAATCATGCAAACTCTTACCAAGAGAACGCAACATATTATCGATTTTCAAAAGACAACAGTTCTTGATCTCACCATCCGTCATTCTTAATTCTACAAATATAAGAAGAATAAAAAAAAGCATCATTAAAAAACATACATAAAGTAATAAATAATTATTTTAATAAGATATTAAACAATTACAAATAATATATATATATATAACATGACAATATATACACCAATAATATATAAAAAAAAATATTTAAAACACTTAAAATAATATAATTATATAATTATGATTAATTATATAAAACGCCTAAATAAGGAAAGCATGCAAATAACTTTGGTGCGGAAGAATAAGGAAAGTAAGCAAAAAATATGGGTCAGGGGAAATTTAATTTAAAGAATGTGTAACATAAAAAATAAAAAAGAAATACATGGACACCACATTATTTTTCTTCTCTTGTACAAAATATCATCAGACATGTATTTCCAACATTTATCCCATATCTTACATGGATTATTTAAAGATCCGAAATTGAGAAGAGTAACAAAAAGAGATCTCATTGAAGATGCAGAGGCCCAAACGCTAGTCTGTTCAAGTTCATCAACATATTCTCTATCATCATCCAACAACCCCCTAGCAAGGCATGCACCACGAAGTGTGTGATAAACTATTACTTTAATTTTTTTTACATTATCTAAACACTTAGGTCCAGTAACAACGTTCAACATAATCCTCAGATAATATGTATAACCAGTACCATGTGATACACAAGAAATATGACCAACAACAAATTCCATCTGCTTGGGTTCCCACATTCTTATTTTTCTTTTAAAAACAAAAAATTGAGGAATTTGAGTGTATGTCAACTCAGCAGCTTCATCAAAATGCTTATTCAATTCAATCCAAGCTAAAAACATGTTAGTCTTCACACCCGGTCTGTCCAAAATAGAATCCAATGAAATTGTGTCCCTGAACACAATTTTTTGTTTTTTTAGAAGATGAAATGCCAAACGCTCAACAGACAGATACATGTAGTTAATTTCAAAACCAAATAATCTCCAAGAAGCTTCACAAGGCGAAATATACCTACAATCGTAATACCTCTTGATCTCTATTATTTTACCAAAATTAGTAGTAACACGATCATGAACCTTGTTGATATACTTGAATAAGTATTTAATGGCTCTATATTGATTGCATCATTCAACATAAATATGTGAACCGTATTTTAAGGGAAGATATATGTTATGGAACAACAAATTTATTGTCCAAAACAATATTTTTTTTCTTCACGGTTTTTCCATCGTCTCTTCGTCTATAAATAAGTTATCCATCATCATCATCAAATGAACTCTCGGATGAAATTTTCTTTGGAAATTTCTTTGTACATTCACCTTTGTCAGGATAGCACGGAGAATACTTAACAGTTGGACTACAAGGATCAAGCATCATAAAATCACAGATAGCTTCAAAGTATTGTTCATCATTCACCTCATCTGGTAATTTAGCTAAAATTATGCGATCAATATCATCACCTGAAGGAGCATCATTATAATTTTCAAGAAAAACCAAGATATGTGCATGAGGCAACCCACGTTTTTTAAACTTCACAGTATACAAAACTGCAAAATAATATATAAACTTTATTACAGAATTCTACATTTAGTTTATGATAATAAATCATTATTACAATAGAATATAAGTATAAATAAAACTTTAGATAATAAAAATTTTTACCTACCCTAACGTTTCCAAATATTTTATTTTAGCAAATGTCAGGAATCAGTGCATCCAATTTAACCTTAAAGATGCGACACACAATATCAGGCCAATTTTCGGGATTTTGACCTCTATGCGACATATAACAAATAATTTTTTGCCATTTTGAATTTCACGTAAATATTTAAGCAACTGTAGATAACCAACATAACGACAAATAGCCATAGCATCTTGATAATTCTGCATCATGTACCGTGGAAATCGAGTAAATGAAAGAGACAACATAATACATTTATCAATAACACTTCCTTCCCCCTCTCCATTCAAATAAGCATCTTCATGACCAACATACATATCACAACGAAGTTCCTTTTGATGATTTTTTATGTACAAAAGCCTTGCAGGCTCAACCATTGTATATGCATTTACAATGAATTGTTGCATTAACCTCTTGCAAGATAATAGTGTAGGCAGCTCCCCATTCCTCTCCTAAAGACGATATGTAAAAACTCCCGATTCTAATATCGGTCATTTGTCCAACCGTTCCCATTGCAAATTGAGAAAATGGTATATCTTCTCTATATTCATCCCCGCCATAAGGAAAAAGAAGAGGATATTGCAAAGCAAGATAAGACGGGTTCAACTCAGTTATACGTTGCAATATACCAGAATATGTTTGAATGATAATGTCACGAACCCCAATAGTACTACTAAGATCACAAGTAATCACAACTGGAACTTCTAAAACTTTAGGTAAGTTGTGCGTCCTTGGATCATAGCATCTACTTCCAATTAATTCTATAATTACGGTTCTGTGACCAGAGCTGAATCTATCTCTAGCAGTTATAAACCTCTGCACTAACACATTGTCGTTGTCCAGCATCTCTTTCAAGTCAGAAACAATTTCAGCTTGGATTGTATTTATATTTTCCTCTTACCTGAAAATATATATATCAAATAATATATGTTTACAATTTCATTGAAGATAAAATAAAAAGTAGATAAATAAAAAAAATTAAATATGTTACCTCATAGATCGAATCATGTTATAAATATCATTATTAGTGTCGTATATGTAAAGCTGGGCATATTCTGCTGGATCACAATCACTTAGAAGCAAACTACTCAATCTATGATAAATTCTAACCATGCATTCGAAACATCGGAGGAGAATTACCTCTATTTAAATTTCTATCAATTGTTCTGCCTAAAGACGTAAAAGAAAACATATTGTTGAATGAACGAATGTTATCCAAAAAATGTTTGATTCTAATTTTGACCCCATATAAAATCTTGAAGAAGTAATGAAGGTTGAGGCATTAAAGGTAACTTAATTTTTCCTTGCATTCAACACAAAGAAAATTTTGGAGCTAATTTTTTTTTTTTTTAGATTTCAATGATATGGAACGCGAACTTGTACACTGTAGCATGATATTAGCAATTAATGCAGGTGTTCGGCTGCATATAAAAGAAACCCACAATATGATTTCATATAGCAATTATTGTTTTTCCCTTTTTGATAATTAATTTACCAATTAATGAATTGGCAAATAAATATAATTAGGCTGTCCACTTACGTGGTTGGGTGGCAAATATATATATCGTGACTAGGAATCATCTCTTGGTAATTCAGAATATCAACAACAATAAGCAAGATAGAAAATCATAGTTCCAACTTCCAACAATATACTATATATAGATAATTAATTCGTCTCATCATTTGGATATTGATGAAAGCATATATAACATGCACGCGTTAGAACCAAAAACAAAATCTGGCAGAAAATTAAGATTTTTTGTGTGATACATGTCTAAGTTTCATGACATGAACAAACAAGAAAAGGTGGTGCAAAGAAAACTAAGTTTGAACACAGTTAATGAATGAATGAATGGAAACACACAACATACAATGTTAGATAGAAGACTAAATCCAGTCTGCAGGTAAAATTGATGGAACAATAAAAAAATTAATTCTCAATATATATGCGGTAGGTAGAGATTTGCAGGTTTTGCACAAAATCAGAATTTAACCAGTATATATATATATATAAAAAGATCAGATAAATAAACTATGAATGTGGATGCTCTTCATTTCTTTTGTATAATTTTTTTGTAAATTTTGAGAGAGAGACCAATACAATGCATGAGTCATACTCTTTCCAAAATTTACAAAAAATTGTCAAAAGAAATATAGATATATAGATCGAAGTCGAACATTATATATTAACTGACAAAATAAAAAATGCATAGAATTCTTTTTATATTACAATCGTTTTATTTCATTAAACCCAACTAACAAAGAGCAGCCTGAATTTTAAAAAAAAAATTAAAAAAAAAAAAGGTAAAAAGTTGAAGGAATATATGCAAAATCGAAAAGGGCAGCTTGATTACTTGACAGATTTTTTGTTCACACGCTTCTTGATTACGGGTTTCGGAAAACCGTAAACATCTGCGAGCATTAGAGTCCTCATTTTCCGGCGAGGGAGAACCTCCACCTCAAAATCGACGTCGTCGGAGGATATTTCGTGACGTGTATCGCCGACGCTTTCATCTCCGCCGTGCTCCGCCGCCGAGTCGCCGCTGAGTTGGATGAGTTGCAAAGCCACTTCCATTTCGAGTTGGGTGAGTCCGCCAGATTCCATCTGGGTTTTCCCGATGCTTCTCGACGGTGCAGATTTCTCCATTGATTTTTTATTTGATTGATAATTTGATATTACTAATTAGAAAAAGAAGGGTAATAAATAGTGAACAAGGATTTTCTGAGGGGCCCGAGGGAATTGGTGTTTTAATATTTATATATGATAAAAATTTATATAAGATAGTCTCATATATTAAATAAGGTATAATGTAGAATAAATTAATATTATTTTCTTTTTTACATTAATATATTTATCTACATGGTGACAGTTTCACAATAAATGTACATCTTTATTTATATGTATTGTTAAATTCCAAAAGAGGGCTTTAGAATTAAAATTATTTTGTGTTCAGATTTTTTAAAGAGGGGGAAAGAGTAATTTTATTGTGGATTCCTCTATAAATATAATAATTTTAAAATATCGATGACTTCATCTAGTCGTAGATTTTTCAATTTCAGTTACGCTTCTGAACCATCAATTCAAAAGCTTTCCGATTTTATTATGACTTTTGGATTGTTAATTCCGAGACGATTTTCCTTTTCTTAATATGTAATGAATTACTACATATAACTTGTACTACCTCCGTTGCAAAGTGATAAAGTAATTTTTGATTGAGGGTATTGTAGTTTTATATATATTATTATTACTAAAATAGATTATTTTTTTTAGTAAAAATAATACTATGAGGTGTAATTTTAAAATGTTGTGATTTGAGCCATTTTTTAAAATGGGTAAATAACTTTAAGGCGAATTAAGTAATTGTTATCAAATTGTCAAATAATTGTGCGAGACATTAACCAACAACTAGTCATTGCCATAGTCGTCTACTGTTCAATAGTATAGACAGTGTTTTTAAAAATCGGTTGAACCGATCAATCGTGAACATTTCATATTCTTGGGTCCAATTACTCCTTAAAATGGTTAATCGAATTTTATTATTTTTATTATTTATTAAATCATTTTTTCATTATTTTTTCTAAATCTCTCCGTATAATATTATTGTTTTTATCTCAAGTATCATTTTTTTCTCTCATAAATTCATTTACAAGTCATCAATTTCATTTAATCTCTTTACCATCGTCACATATTGTGTGGAATTAATGTACACAACGCTATCATCTCCGGGTCTACAAACTCTATTGTATTTATTTTAATATAAGACTTATAAGTTATAAATTAATATTCCTCCATCCCGTGATAACATGCATATTCTTGTTTTCACGTGTTTTTTATATTTAATTTTTTATTAGTATTTAAAATGATAAAGTAATTTTAAAAGATGTATATAATAGATGAGAGGTAGCTCTATAATATTCCTCCTTAAAAATCACTTTATCATTTGAAATATTAATAAACAATTCATTCACTAAAACTCGATAATAAAGGTGGAAAAAACGTTATTTTGGGACGGAGGTAGTATAATTTTAATTTTTATGAATTAATATTTATTTTTTTAATGTAAGATACAAAATATAAAATAAATATGTATAAATTAATTTAACTATTGAACTACGGTTCAACGGTTGGATAAACAACCGATGTCCAAACTGTTTTAGTCGCCATTTCGATATGAAAACACTGAGTATAGATTTTGATAAATCCCGTTTATCTATCTAAAATGGAAAAGTAATAATGTATTAGTAAAAAAATTATATATCACTTTGAACAAAAAAATTATCACTTTTCAATTACAATTTTATTATCTTTTGAAAAAAGTGATATACATTTAAAGAGCTTGCCCTCATATTTCACTGGACTTACACAGACATAAAGTAAAAAAAAAGGATTATTATTCTTGATAATTATTTATCAAATACCGTTATATCGTCATAAAATTGTATCCGAGTTGTGATGATTTCAATAAAGTAATAATGTTTTTTATTGAACAAATAATGACTCAAACACATAATTTCACGGCATATACAGTAATGCTCTAATCACTTGAATTATTCTACTTAATCAATTATTCTTATAATAGTGAATCATTTTTCCTATAGAATAATGAATAATTTTTCCATATTTTCACTATGATATGTGTTTAATTACTTGTGTACACCACCACCACTACTACTGTCCACGTGTTCTTTCCTCTACATCCCTTGCACACACATTCACATTTTATAATATATAGAATTCCAAACATTTATTTCCTCTGAATTCCTTCCCCAATTACCATCAGACTAGAGCAAGCAAGAATCCCATCCACGGGAGGAGAAGAGTTAATCATGTTCAAGGAAGTGCTGATAGGAGATTTCATGCAACAAGTCCTCCATAGACATAAAGCTTCTAGATAAAAACCCTCAGTCTCCTATATGAGATGAGATATAAACTAACACAAATTAATCAACACTCATTCTTTTTAAAATGTTAAAGTATTATGCCCAAATTATGCTCTATCTCAACATGAGACCATTTTACGCAATTGTGCCTCAAGGTTTAATTAAAAATCATCAATTTCCAATTACAGTTAGGTGGTGTTTGGAAATAAATGGTAAATGAGATGGATATGGAGATGGAAAAAGGTGGATGGGGGTAATCCAATGAATAGTAAATATGTATTTGGTTTGAAATGAAGAAATAGATATAGATTAAGTTTTATGTCAAATCAAAACGGGAAAGAGAATGAAATGGTGTAAGAAAAAGTATGAGTAAAAAGAGATATTGTATGTTTTTATTATTATTAATTATTTAGTGGAGCAATAAATAAGTGAAAGAAGTGTAGGAGGAAGAATTAGATGGTGTAAGAAAAATGGGGAAGACAATGAGGATGATTCATCCTCAATCTGGACCACACCATCCCACCCAGGTCTTGCTCTTTTTTGGCTTGGCAAGTCTAGATATAGGATGAGATTCCATTTTGTGAATTTACACATCTATATTTTTCATCCAGCCATGTACACCTATACTCATATCTCTATTTTTACATTTTCCAACTTTAATTACATCATTTTTTTTCCTTTCCTATGAACTTTCACATATTCCAACATTAATCATCACATGACTTTTTCATTAATCCGTTAACAAATAATTAAAAAGTAATAAATTATCTATTATCATAATTATTCAATTATTATCTACTAATTGAATTAATAAAATAATATATCATCACTTTTACATAAAAAATATTGATTTGACATAAAATTTCATCCACTTTACTTTTTCATCTCGAAGTATAACACATATTTACTATTCAATGTATTTGCCCCCATCTACTTTCTTCTTTAATTATATGAATTTGCCGTATCAAGCTGAAAAAAATACACCGGTTGGTTTTAAGATCATCAATTCCGAGGCAATTTACCAATTTTTTTAATCTCTTTTGTTTTGTTTCAATTCTAAATCTAAAATTGTAACTTATTCATTAGTTTTGATTATTTATTATATACACAAATAATATTCTAACAGTTTAAAATTTAATTGTACTTTTAATGCTATGATTTATTACATACATAACTATTGACCATGTTATTATATATGATAAAGATTTGTGTTGGATCGTTTCACGAATTTCATTCTCTAAGATGGTACTCCATATAACCAACAATTTATCCATTAACATTTTGCCCATAACCGCCTATTAGTAAAGATTTTTGATAAATCTCACCTATTAATAGAAAATAAAAAATTGATAATATTGTAAGTGAAAAGTGATGATGTTTTAGTGAAAAGTGATAGTACAACACTTTTAACAAATATATTACTTTTTTTTTATCGGATAACAAGAATATTTGTCCCTCCATCCCCTTGTTATTTGAATATTTGTCCAAAAAATTTGGATAGTACATAATTAAGTATTTTCTTAAATAATAATAAAACACTCTAAATTATTTTCTGCAATCTATTTTAAGTGAATTATAATCACTTATAGTTTTTCAAAAACACCCCTATATATATTTTTGATTTGGGAGGATAAATTTTTCGTTTACGAAAGTCACTTTTCAAATCAAGACATCTCATCCTTCATCGGTTCATCCAAATACACCTACACTCTTATTATACACCTACAACCTACACCCCTATTATTATCATATGAATATGATGACTACTTTTTTTACTCACTCATTCACAATCATGATTTTATCAAATTTAATAAGTGTTCTGAAAATAATGATGAGTAACATTCATGTGAATCAGGTTCATACATAAACTCTATCACTGTTATGTGTAAAAACTATCACTATTATGCACAAAAACTTTTACTGTTTAAAAATATAAAGCATTTTTTACACAGTGATTGTTTTTGTATATAACAGTGAGAGTTTTTGTATGTAATAAATGATATCGAAGCTCTTAGAGTTCATAAAGCGTTAACCAAAGTATATATAAGTTTTTGTCAATAATGATCGACGACTTACTATAAATTAATATTCCATATATATATATATAGTGGACCCACACCCATTAATTGTGATATCCCTATCTTTAAATGTATATATAATGTAAATATGTTTCGTGGAGGCAAAGGATAGTAGCAATAACAGAAATCCATTGAATTGAACATGAAGTTTTAGCATCATCTATTGATAGGTGCAAATTCAAAAAAGCATGAGGACTTTGAAGGAGAGAAAATAAAGCATGAGGACTTGCATGATCATACCCTACTTCCAACAACAAACCCACGATCGTGTTTCTCAATATTTACAATAATATATATTCATCGATTGGATCATATTTCAATATATTACGCCTACACCTTCTTCATTTTGACCCCTATATATGTAAGCTAGTGTTTTTTTTTTTTTTTTAATAAACCAATATGTATGCTATCTTATATATCACATGAGTAATTTTAGCCCCAAATTGAGATTTACAATAATCATAATCGAATCAAATCACTAAGTCAATATAGTAAACAAGTAATTAATTAGAAAAGGGTAAAAGTCAGTGTAATGATAAGATGTAAGTGAAATTCTGCAAAAAAGACTATGCCCTATATCTATTACAAAAAGTTAATTAATTAAGAAAATATCACTATATATGTATATCTGAACATGCACTTTCATGGATTCAGAATTTTCGCAATATATATGTAAGTATATATGTGTATTCAGAACCTGGGGTTTTTCCTGGACTGATTCTTCATCAAAGGCTTAGTAATTTTGTATATATGGCTCAGCGATCCATACTTAGGTTTTCTTCGGGCCAAAGGTTCATTAATATCTGACCAACTTTTCAGGCAACAATTAGATGATAAAGCTTCGCCGGCGCTTCTAGATCCTTCTTCTTCATCTTTGTCTATTTTCGCCGCAAAATTCATCGAAACGACGCCGCTGAGTTGAATTAGCTGAAACACAGCCTCCATTTCTAGCTTCGTGAGGTCGGATTCCATCAAGCTTAATTTCTTTCTTCGAATTATTTTTCGGTTTATTGCATTGAGTTTAATTTGTTCAAAACATTAACGTCATATATATACACATGCAGAAAGCGAGGATGCTTGTGACCGAGGAAAAAGTTATTTATTCATGTTTCGTTTTCTGTGTTAAATGACTCAATTATCCTCATTAGAAGCCTATTTATTGGGCAAACTATATATAACTTCCCAAGGTTACAAGTGTAATTTCATTTTACGTGCAGCATAATATAATATTTTTTTGGGTTAATTAAATAAATGGCTTAATTTTAAATAAATATCAATTTAATCAATGACTTTCAAAAATTATTGTATAAAAGTCTAACCTTTGATGTTGTTGCAAATTAATACATGTTTTTTTCCAATCGCCATGAAGAGACGACGTGTTTCAATAAACTATTGTTTTTGTTATGTCAGACTACACATAGGATGAAATGTCTAAATCATAAATATAAAAAATATTAAAAAGGTGAATTAAAAATAAATAAATAAATAAAATCTAAAAAAATAAAATAAATTATTTAAATCTAAATTCCAAACCTTAAAAACTAATTCTCGACGTCAATGTTTCAAAATTAAATGTATACCTATGTTCCAAAATTAAACAAAATTAAATGTAATCCCTTAGTTTCTCTTCCTCCATTCAGTCCACCCATTGTTTATTAACACTCCCTCAACCCCTCACTTGTTGTTCTCATCGCAGTCAACCTCCTTAAATTAAATTTGTGAATTGTTTATTGAGATTCGATCAATTTTATGAAATGAATATAAATTTTATTTGCAATTTGAGATTGATTTTATTTTAATTGTTATTTATTTGATGTGTAGTACTGCAAATTTGAAGTATAATTTTTTTTTCCTGTAAATCTGAACCAAATTCGCGTATGCAATTTTGGAGATAGGGATTTGATTTGGAGATTCTGTGATTTTGGTGCAAAATCCAATTTTGAGGATTCACATAACTCAAATTTGGGGTGGAGTATGTGGTTTTGCGATTATGAGGGATGTGGAAGAATTTAAAAAAAATATTATTTAATATGTATCATCCTAATTGGCAAGTATACACATGCTCCGGTGAGCCACATCACCTCTTCACGGCCGGGGGGAAAAAACGTGTATCGATTTGCACACAGTCCTTCTCTAGGGGTAGGATCCAATATGTAAATTCTTAATTAAATAAATAAATAGAGAAATAGAAAGAGGAATTAATTAAGTTCATTGTTGGAACCTATGTTTTAAAAGAGGAAGCGGCGATCGGTTCAGACAGTCTTAGCGCTTTTGAAGCACAACAAAAGGGTAAAATATTCAAGAACCATGGAGAGATAGAGAGCAAAGAAGATACAATCTTGAAATCGAAAAAAATTATAATGGCAAAACCCATGCGTTCCGTTTCTACCCTTTGGCCCGCTTGATATCTCTTAGAAAATGGTAATAGTAATGGGTATCATTAATGGATCAATCACTAAGGCTCCATTTTGGATGGATGGATTTGAAAATTCATGAATTTCACACACAAACCATACTCTCCAATTGATTTACAAATACTTAGATTTGAGAGTTTAGGGAAGAGAGTGAAGGGGGAGAGGGGGAAGGGGTAGAGATGAGGGGATTTCACAAATGAATAGGTTTTGATGAGGATTTGAAATCCCTCCATTTTAAACTAGATTCTCGAATCTAAGTATTTGTAAATTCATTGGAGAGTGATGATTTGTATGTAAAATCCATGCATTTCAAATCCATCCATCCAAATGCATTGTTATTGGTTGGTTACAACATCAACAATGGGTATCATGTGAGGTGAGTTGAGTAGGTGGTGACAATCAATTGTTTACTTCTATTCTTATTACTAATGTATCAAACCTACCAAACAACATCAATATAAGTAATTTCTATTATCCACTTTCATTACCTCCAATCAAACGGACCCTTAGTTTTCCTTCTTCTCACATGGGTTCCTCTCAATTTAAAAAAAAATAAAAAACTGGGTTAACCGGTTCGCCTGTTCGGCCGGTTAACTCGGTTTTTAGCTGGTTCGAACTGGTTCATATGAACCGCTAAGAACCGGACCGGTTCCCAGCTAACTCTATCGAACTGACCGGTTCGGTTTTAAAAACATTAGTTGAAAGTACCTTATTAAATTATTTTTTAACTATTCAGGGACCTTTTAAGGAAAAATGAAATCTATTAGATATAGTACTTCATTAAAAAAATAAAATGCCATGTTAATTCTCTTCAACATATTACTGGGAAATCCTCGATTTGACTTGTCACTGCGACAAACACGTAATTAAAAACGACATCGTTTGCAATTTTTAGTAATTTTGGGATCAAAATGGATCAAATAAAATTAACTTTTAACTTTTGCGGAAAAATCAATATAACTTATTTTAACTCTGAACAGTAGTGCTTGGAAACACGTCGCAATAACACAAAGCCATTAAACATTTTAATCGAATTAACATGAAATTTTAGCATCATCTATTAAAATAACACGTACAAACAAAAAGAACTCATATGGTAGATGCAAATATAAAAGCATGAGAAGGACTTGAAAGGAAAGAAAAATAAATGCAGGCATGAATATGAATATGAAGCGTGAAGCCGTGGTTGCATGATCATTGCCTACTTCAATCAACAAACACCACAACGTTTCCTAATATTAAGTTATTAACTATCATATTCATAATCATATTCATAGACATAGCATTTTCTAATACATGTCGAGGTATAATTGCATGAGACTGTCTCATTACGAGATTGAATATAATTTGAGCACACGACACCATAAAAATTTTACTCGTATCATGATTGTATCCTAGCTTTTCATATTTTACCCTCAAATTGAGATCTACAATAATTATAACCGGATCAAATCGCTAAATCGATAGGATAAAATATCCCACATAAACAAGCAAATTAATTGAAGACAGTAAAATCCGTGTATTGATACTACTAATAATTGTACTGAAAATTCCGCAAAAAAGCTAGGCCCTATCTATTACATAAAACTTAATTAATTAAGCAAAAACATACCCCTAAATCTATACACTTACAAAGAAAAAAAGATATATACACACACTTATACATGTAAGTATACGTATGTATTCAGAACCTGGGCTTTTTCCTGGACCGATTCTCGATCGGAGGTTGAGTAATTTTGTAGATATTGAGAAGCGATCCAAATTTAGGTTTTTTTCTGGGCAAAGGCTCGTTATCTGAAAAAACTTCGGAGAAATTAGATGATAACGCTTCGCCGGCGCTTCTAGATTCTTCATCTTCGTCAATTTTCGCCGGAAAATTCATCGAGACGACGCCGGAATCGTCGTCGGAACTGCCGCTGAGTTGAATCAGCTGTAACACGGCGTCCATCTCTAGCTTCGTAAGGTGCCATTCCATCTCGCTTTTTTTTCTTCAAAAATTTCCCCCTTTTGAATTTGGGTTTTATTGCGTTAAGTTTTTTTCAAAACCTTTTTTATATATATATATATATATATATATATATATATATATATATATATATATATATACAGAAAGCGTGGATGCATAATAAACCAAGGAAACATATATATATATATATATATATATATATATATATATATATATAGAGCGTGGATGCATAATAAACCAGGAAAACCGCAATTGTGACGAAATTACCCCCCTCGGGAGGCTATTTATTGGGTTAAAGTGGCTTTGTGAGGGCATAAGTGTAATTTTGTGTTGTGTACATCGTGATATAATATAATTTTGTAATTAATACTTGGGATTAGCTTACAATCACCGCCTTAAGAGTTAGCTTACAACACGGAGCCATGTTTGAATCTACAAAACACCGTAATATCGTTTCATCTATTTGGATATGCACAGTATAGTCGATTTGAAAAGCTAGAAATAGAAAATTATTTGAAAACATTGAACTGTATGTGAAAAAGCTAAAGGAAGAAATAAAAGCTAGAGTTTGGTCTTCGATTGTAGCTAAAATTCCCAAAGCAAAACAACTTTCTTTTTCGAGTTGGTGGAATATGATTACTTATGAGATAGTGGTACTGGTGTAGTAGGAGTCTCAAGGCATAAATTAGGATTCCTTTTCGTTTTAACAAGTGAGTCTTAATACTATAATTTTATAATATTGTTTTTAAGGGAATGAGTACCCTTGTACTCCATTTTTATTAATGAAAATTTCGCCTTGGCTGTTAAAAAAAAAAAAAAAGACTTTATGATCCTTTTCCGTAGAGTAGTAGGATCCACTAAAAAAGTTATTTAAATAATAAATAATTAATTAAGTAAATGGAGAAATTGGAAGAAGTAATTCGAATGTGGGGAAGCATGGGGGGCCCATCACGCGATTTTGGTCCTTAGCTTATTATGGACGACAATTACTTTATCGTTATCTACTATTTGGCTAGATTTGAATAAGGTTTATTTAACTTTAAAAATTGGATCAATATAGTACAAGGAAACCAAGGTTGGTTTACATATGAATTAAGTATATTAAATTAAGTGGGATTGAGTCTTGGAGAAAGCACATGACAATTGGCCTTTAATTTATTGTAATTTATTGAAAGTGTAAATTTGTATGTGATGTATATATAGTGCAATTCAAGTATATATTTATTCTGGCATTTTAAAACTTTGTGATTAAGACTTAGACAAATTTTTTTCAAACAATTTCTTCAAATTATAAAGGAGAGGCGATTTTAATTAAAAAAGGATGATGAAATGTTATGAACCATTTGTCCAAGGATAAGGCATAACCATTGTCAAAGTGTTCGGATAATAATATATATATATACACCCAAATCGCGAATTGAACCAGCTGATATATATCGATCGAAGCCCTAGCCTCCTCCTCACTCTCCCCCAAATCGAACCATTCGCCGTCGTCCTCCCCTACCCTTGCCGGCCTGATTTTCGATTCAGATTCACCAAAATTTCAGAGTATTTTTCTATTTATCTCTTATTTGATGTCTTCTTCGTTTTGGTTTATCCCTTTTCTTCGTGCTTTTCCTTTTCTTCGTACTTTTGGTTACTTGTTAAGGGGTAAGTTAAGGGGTAAAGGAAGGTATCCACAGAGCTTAAGAGGGGTAAAGTAAGATGTATATATAAGGAAAAAAGCAGTTTTGTTTTCGTAATCCGGTGTTGTAAGATATTAAAGGAATGTAGAGCACCCTTTTGTTGTTCTTGAATGAAGTAGTGAGCCTCTAGAAATTTTTTGAAAGCGGGAGCTTCAAAGATGTTTAGTTTCAGAGGCGAGAGAGACCTTGATTTTGCAATGTGATTTGGTTATTCAATTGGGATTTGATGGGTGTAGTTTTTATGAATGTTGTAAAACATCTACTTTTGAATTTATTTCTTTACTCTTTTTTTTCTTTACCATTTTATAGTATCATATTATACCACAAAATTGAAGCGAAATGAATAAGAAATGATAGTGAGGGTCATAAATTAATATTCACAATATTGAGAGACATGATAGATTAGCTAAGGTGGGCTGGTTATAAATTTATATTAGCATGGAATAGCAATTGGAATGAACAAACAAAATAGGGACACAACTTTGTATGAGGCGGGTATAAGTTGGACATTGGCGTTTTTAACACTTTAGGAGGAGTGAGTATGATTTTTTATGCTAATTTAGATATGAACAATTGATGCACTTAACGTGTTTGATAATATGCTTGTGTGAGGATTTAAGCATAGTTTTGAATATTGTTTGTTTTTTGTTTATTAAATGTTGTTTCTTCCACTTTTTACGGGATCATGTCTCTTTTTGCCATATCCCGGAGATGATGGAGATGATGATGGATATTACGATGGAGATCATGGCGCGTATGATCATGGTGCATATGATCGTGAGATCCCGATGACTTGAGAGAGTGTGACACCGATGCTCCCACCACCACTAGCAACTCCGGGAGAACAAAGCTTTTCGCAGGTATACCACCATGTCATCTATTAAGAGAGCTACCGTAGCAAGGAAAACACTTGAGGTAATTTTATTACAATTGAGCAGTTTGAAATCGATAAATATATTGATTGATCGTTGAACCTAATTAAATACTATGTTATTGCGATTATCGTTCAATGAGTTTGGACAGCAATAGGAAAAGAGAGTGAGTCGTTGTTCTTCTACATTGGAGTCGCATCGGGAGAGTGATCCTTTATCGTGTTGCGGTCGAGGATGGCGTAGTCCCAAAATGACTCTTTGAAGGAAAAGATTATGGGACGAGCTTACGGTATGTTAATTATATATTTATTGAAAGTTGTAGTATGACCCTTAAATTTACTAAATTGTTATGTTATATGCAGATAGACTACATTCAGAGGTCTTGACCACACAAAGAAGAAGCAAATATTGTCGCAAGTGGAGTAATGGCCAAGAATTTTCGGACTTGGTTGAGAAGTAAAACCATAGATTCGAACCGGTCTTTACTCAATTAGTCCCTTCTCCGCGAGATCGAATAGCCCTATGGTGGCTCCAATTGGGAGGAGTTTGTGAAAGAGCTATGGAGGATGATTTCGTGTAAAATTGATCAATGTCATTTCCTCAATTTCTAATGCCCTAAGTTTTTAGGTGTTTATCATATTTCTATTATCTTCAGAGAATGAAGTAATAAAAAATCGCGATCAAGCCAAGTCGATGGAGGCGCGATATCGTGGATCGAACAAAGGTTATATTTAATAAGAGAAAATATGGTGAGATCAAAATCCTAACTTTTAATTTTTTTTATATATTCACTTTTAATATATCTAATAAAGGGACACGTTTCATCTTTATCGTAGAAAAAGAAAGAAAGAAAAAATTCGGAGAGAGTGAGCTTTATTGTTACCCGTTTAGACTTATTTCGGATTACCGAGAAAGGATCGAGGCGGGAATATTCGCGATCCCGGTGCACAACACATCATCGAAGAAGTGGTAATCTATCCATTAATTTATCTTTCAATTACAAACTATTATTTATAAACAAATAAATAAATAATAATCTTTTGTTTTTGTGATTCGGGGGCGTCTATCTCGGACCATGGCGCCCAACGACATCCGCATGTAAATACGATGATCTGTTTTGGATTTGCCATGGGTCGCTAAGAGCATCCCGGGGGAAACACTTGAAATTGTCGGATATGGATTGACGAAGACATCTTTTAGCAATGGCACCTGGTCTTCAAAGCCATGAATATGGTGGGTATACTAACGAGCAGGTTGCCAAGTTGTCTAAAGATGTGGAACGTTGAGGTCCGAGAGAAGAACGAGCCCACGAGAATGTCGCCGAGTGGAGCAAGCCGTGAACATAGTGTCGCTAATGTTATGTTTTCGGCTAAACTAGGGGACGACTTTATTGAGGCACTTCAAAACGTCTCTCGGTGTATCGACATATGCATGTCTCACATTTGTTTTAATTAAAGACTAGTGTATTAAAATTTTCTAACTAAATATCTTATTGAAGCACCAACAACCTTTGTCTACCTTTTATTTGGAGGATCCCGATCGGTTGGTGGCCATGAGAACGTTAGTAATGCAGCTCCCATGGAATGATTCATGGTCATCCCATCTCCCCTGGTTTCGTGAGGGTCACACTTGATGTACCCAGTGTCGAGACAAGAGGATTCAGCGGTGCCAAAACCAATCGACGGTTCGTCCTGGGTCGAACAATGCCTGCACTTCATCGAATGGCCGAGCAACTTGGTCTCTAGCACCATGAGGGTAAAATATATGTTATTAAAGTTCATTATCTTATTTGTGGTTCTAAATAATATTGCAAATTAATTGTAGAATCACGACACCACAAAAAGGCTAAAGAGAAATCGAGGGGGTGTCGAGAGCGATCGGAGGGAGAACGAGGGACTCCGCTGCGCCAGACTTGGTTATCCCATGATTGGAGACTTAGATCACGATGATCATGTATGCCTAGGTGCTGGCGGATGGTATCGTCTAATCTTTCGAGATCGTCCACGGTTCCATGCTTGCTCACTTTCATGAGAATACTTTCAAGAATTAAATCGGTGAGGAACATGTGCTCAAGTCTTGAATGACCAGTGGTTGAGTGCAACCACCATAGCTCTTTACCTCGGTATGTGTTTACTAATTCTCAATATTCACTTTCTCAGATAGTTTAATTTTCTTTTTAAATATTAATTAGCGTATATATGTTGGTTAAAGATATTTGGGTGAGGTATATATCTCTCCGGAGATAACCGAGCAAGTGGAATGTACTCCTTCGTCTCCCTCCAAGTGTCTTGCATAATGGGTGATAAAATGCAGACCATGGATGGGTTAGTTAATCATATGTTGAATCTAATTGGGAGCGATCATCTCATTTTTTAGCCAACAAATGTGGGGTGAGTGATAAACATTTCGTTAAAATTTGTATTCATGTTTATAATATTTGCACATATATATGCTAAATTTGCAGTTAATTTTAATATTCTCAATATAATATAGGAACCATTGGGTGTCTTGATCGCCATACACATGAATACATTAAGTGTGTATTTTATGGACCCAAAATTTCATGATGGAGTTTATTCAAATCATACGATCTCGTTTCATATATGGAAGCGTAAGTTCATTTTTTAATATTCTATACAATGATTTGTTTTACTTTTTAAAATTATGCATATTTAATCTATTTTTATTTTTAATTATAATAATAATAGTGTGATGACGATGTATCCGAAGTCCTTCTTGAGTCAAGGTTCAAGATCTAAGTTAAATAAAGTGAAACTGGATTAACATTAAGGTAAATTTAATTTAGTAAATTATCAAACTAATTAATAGAAAGAAATCATAATTGTAATACGTGATTATAATTGTTAATCAACAGGTTCCGAGGCAACGAGATAATGACCATTGTGGACATTTTGTGTGTTGCTTTATAGAAGATATAATCCGCGCTTTCTAATCTAACATTCCTCTCAATGTAAGTCAATTTATCGATTTATTTAAATTATTATTGATTGAATAAAATCCATATTATATTGATTGATTCGATTTGTTTTGCGGTTTGTCTATGAGCGTGAGCTCAAGTCTTACTCTAAGAAAAATTTGGAGAAATGGAAAAACGATTGAATGGATATACCTTTCTAATAGATTCTTATATTCATACGATATTGAGTGAATATTGTTTGAAATATTGGTAGCATGTAATTAAATTATATATTTGTGATGATATATATTTCATGTTTTTGGTGTATTGGACGTATGTTTATGATTGTATGTTTATTTATTTCATGATGTGTATGTTTATTAATTTATTTGATGTTTTGGTATATATATATGTGGTTTATAGTTTTATTATAGGATTTTTGGTTTATGGTATATAGATTGGACGATATATAAGTTTTGGTTTATAGTTTTATTATAGGATTTTTAAAATATAAATTAATAATTAAAAAAAATTGGACAATGATTAATACAACCGCCTATATAACATATAAACGAAATTAAAAAAATATATATATTAACTTAGACAACGGTTGATAACCGTTGTCCAAGCAAAAATCTTACCAGCGGTTTAAACCGCTATCCAAGCTTGATTTTTGGGAGGATTTTTTTTATCACCGCCCAAGCTTGGACATTAATTTTAAGAAATTTTATAACCGCTCTCCAATGTCATTTTTTTTCGATTGTCCGTTTCAAACGCCAGATAACAGGATAGATCTAACATTAGTATCGGTCCAAAATATTTGAAAACGATATAAATTAGTATCAACCAAAATTGGACCGCATTTGAAACGTTTAATTTATTCAATGTAAAATAAATTGAACGTTTAATGTGAATAAATTAAACATAAGAAAAGTTTTAAATGTTTCAAAAAATTAATTTAAATTTCACTATGTGTCTAGTGGTCATGGTGGATACAACACTTTGCTGTCCGTATTTGAATGGGGTGAATCTTAATTTAAATTACTCCATCTAATACGAGGTAATAATATTTTTAAACTTGAATAAAGTCATTATATCCATTTAATGAATCTAATTGGTATAAATTTAAAAGTCCTTTATGAAAACTTGTGAATTCAGTGTCAATCCTCTAATTTTGTTAATCATTGATAAATCTAATTTTTAATAAAAAAATTTATCATTTTTAAGATTAAAAAAATACTCCTCATAAAAGTTATTTGTTATAATATTTTGAAAATTAATACTTCCTTCTCCGTTTCATAAAAATAGATTTATTTTTTAGAATTGCTTCTCCCATAAAGGGATTTATCTTTATTAACTTGAATTATTTGACCCATTTCACTCATTTCCAACAAATTTTTCTAAATCACTAAATTTGACATGTATTATACCCTGGGTAGTGTCAAATGTCATGAATTAAAAAAAAATTGATAGCATAAACCAGATCTACACAAGTTTTTATCTTATTTTTAATTATCATTAGTCCCACAAAGAGTGAATGATTACTATATTCATGTAATTAAATTTTCATTTCCATTAAATTGGCCCTTAATATATCCACACCCTATATTGGAATAAGGAAACGCTCAACTGACTATTACCAAATGAACAATAATAATCATATTTGTCCAACAAGTATCCAAATTCTATAATGATGTTGCATCAAAAGTCGTCTTCTAATCCATTAAAACAGCCATTTCATTGTAACAATCCAAAATGTCCTATTTCTTGAAATCACTATAGCAACACTTAAAATAACAATAACAGCTCGATCCTAATCACCAAAAATGTTGGCGCACAGGGTTAATTATCCTCAGACCATGCCAGAGTAACAAAATTCCGTATTTTTTTAGTACAATCTTCATATGTACGGGCTTGCCGTAAAAGAAACTATTCACTTAATCATTATAGGGGTGGGTGTTTGGTTCAAATTCTATAATGTAGAAAATGTTTTCTCAATGGTAACAGTAATCTCTTTTCCCTATCGCCACTGCAATGAAAGGGATATATTGGAGAAAATGTTTTCTCAATGGAAGTTACATTGGTCAATTTGTGCTTTAATTTTGAAACAAAGGAGACAGAAAAAAATTGTTAGTGTAGAGATAAAGAGATGATTTATAATTGAAGAGAATCGATTATAGAAGAGGATATATAGTTAATAAAATGGGATAATGATTACCTCATCCGAAATATAATGAATTGATCATATTTTACTCTCGTTAATTACCATAATTACACTATGTTAATTCTCATTATCATTCAATTTTGTACCAAACGACCCCTTACTGTTTCCTATTTCTGGGCCCTGATTAAGTACCTGCATGCATATGATGATGATATTATGGATCGTGTGATCATAGTGGTCCCACTTCTCAAAATTCCTCCTGGAGAACTTTTAGCAGTAAGAAAGAGAGGCAAGAAGCCCTCACAGTCCAAATTTATCCAGCCGAAAATAATTAATATATACTCTTTCCAATCCTCCAAGGTTCATCCATCAGCAACTTTATGCAAACATATTGACTGTAAAGACAAATAAAATAAGTAATACTCCCCATCATAACCAAATAAACAATTACTCCCTCCGTCCACAGAATTTGCACTTAATTTTGTCTTTCGTGTTTTTAATGAAATAATGTTTATTAGTAACTAAAATAATAAAGTGACTTTTAAGGTAGGGTATGATAACATTACCCCATCTCTACATACCGTCTTCTTAAAATTACTTTATCACTTTAAATATTAATAAAAAAATTTGTTCATTAAAACACGAATCAAACAAAAGAAGAATGCAAATTCCTCGGGGGACGGAGGGAGTACTACGATAATTTTAACTTGCAAGTGTTTGTAATAGCATACTGATCAAATATTTGATGATAACTCCTGTCAAATAATAAAATTATCTTTCAATCATTTAAAATTCATATAAAAACCTTTCTACCATTGCATATCACAAGTGTTCATACAGTTCGGTCAAATTACAATCTTCCTCAAACATTTCAATATAATACACGAGAAGAGTACTTTGGCGATTTCTTATTTAAGAAAATATAAAGCTCAAGTTGTACAAAACTCCCCGCATTCACTTTTGTTGCAAATAGCATTAATATTTTGGTCATGGATTTCCGGACAGATATGAGAGTCTGTTCTTCTAAATGTTTCAATAAAATGTGTGCTTTTACTGTGTGACAGCAAAACTTTGATTCAAACATATCCGATATGAATGAGAAACTGATAATAATATCTTACCTGCATTCCTGGGAATTTCGCACGAAAGTTGGAGTAGAGAATAGAGATGACCATCTCGACAAATGCGGTCCCCATGAGCAGATATATAAGATCTAGAGATAGAAAAGAAAAACAAAATCAGGAACATGGTACCAAGTGCTTTTTACTTACCAGGATCTTCATATTGTGCCCATGAAAAAATTGCAAAAAAAGAACAAAAACAAACAGAACTTTCACAATATTATTTCAAGATAATAATTTTTCCCCTCTTGACAATCCTCGCAGTTCAAGCAGTGCCGATTATTTACGAAGAAAAATATTACTAACAGAACCAAAGTTGGAAGTTGGTTTGAAGATGTCTTAACAAATATTAAACATAAAAAAAGGCTTAAATCCTAAAAAAAAGGTGCCCCAATATTCTGTTTGCGGAGAATTGTATCAAGTCAATTGACTTCAATCACATCCTGAAAGACACTCTCCTCCTCCCAAGGAAAAAGGAACACTCGTTTTAGTGAGCATAATTCTGACCTTTTACAGAAAACCTAGATTTGCATTTGTTTATTCTAACTTGAAACAGGCATCAGCTGTTTAGAGTGTCTTGAGAACTACATATAAATTATTCCTTATACATCTCGAAGAGAAGTTTCTGTTACATGGAGTAATTATCACTTTTTAGAAGGACTCTTGCCTAGAAACACATTAGAGAAGTGCATAGTTTTAAAAGGCGCGCCCAGAGAGGCGTCGAGGCTATAGGGCCTTCGCCTTTGTTTATATTTTTTTTTTTGAGGCGATGTTGTTGGCGCTTTGAGGTCGCTTTTTTTCGCCTTTTATGAGGCGATCAAGGGTGCGCCTCTCCTACAAACGCATTTTTGGTCCCTCTTTTTATAATATTACTAATACTTTTAGGTCATTTTTGGAACTAAGTAACACTTTTGAGTTTTAAAAAAAATAAAATATATAAAAATTAGAATGTGAAAGGCTTAAGAAAAGAAGACTTAGAGATGGAATGTCGATTAGTGAGGGGCAAGCAGTGCCGATGAGCCCACTTATCAAACAAGAGGGAAGAGATCATCAACGAAAGGTAGTTCAAGTGCTAGACCACCACCACTTAAAGGTAAGGCCCGTAAGGGAAAACAAGTGAGGAAGAATGTGAAAGGCTCAGAAAGAAGACTTAGAGATGAAGATGAAGTTGATGAAGATGGAGAGGAAGAGGAAGAAGAGTACATTGATGATGATGATCAATTTGATGATGAGGAGGAGGGCATTGAGTTTGATGAGGATTGAGTCACTTGACTAATCACTAATGAACATCTTAATTGATGTTTTTTTTATTATTTGATGGTTTGTGTGTGTGAAAGTCTATCTTCGGTAATTTAGACATTTAATATCAATTTCATGTTTACATTATGTTTATACGAATTTGATCATATGCCCGCAGTGGGCACAAACTTATATGCTTACATCGCTAATGTGGCGCGCCACATATCAAGGTCCTCACCATCATTTAATTAGTTTTTTTTAATTAATTTAATATTTTCATTTATATATATTCCATACTTTACCCAATTTTATTAATTATATTAATTTTTTTTTACCGACCTAGACTCAACTCGACTCAATCCTAACCCGGCCGAGTGGTTCATGGTTCACCCTACTCAAATGGTTCATGATTTAGGGTTCATAGTTTAGGGTTTAGGTTTATATAATTTTTTAAAAAAAAACGACCGGATCAACAGGCCTTAACCCGCCCGAGTGGTTCATGGTTCACCCGCCCGGAATGGTTCATGGGTTTAGGGTTCATAGTTTAGGTTCAGTTTATATAATTAATTAAAGAAATTAATTAAATGATGGTGGGACCTTGCATATGTGGCGCGCCACATAAGCGGTGGACATATAAGTTTGTGCCCACCTGCGGGCATATGATCAAAACCGTATGTTTATATGTGGCTTTATGTGTTTTATTATATGAGAATATGTGTGAAATAAGTATATAAGATTATAAAATGTTGTTTGGGAGAATATGTAGGAGAGGCACGCCTCAGGCGTTCGCCTTGGGCCTCGGGCGTTGGAACACCCCTTGAGCCTTTTTGCGCCTAGCACCTTTTAAAACTATGGAGAAGTGATAAACCAAAGTCCTTCTAGAATATCTAAGATAACATCAGGAATGTGATTAATTAAAAAGACAAAATTCATTGTTGCAGTTCAAAATCAAGTTTCATCCCTTTTCAGACAAATGCTTCTCTTCCCAAAAACTTGTGCAGCCTCTCAGAATTGAATTCAAAAGTTATAAATTTCAGAAGCATATTTTCTCTTTCAAATACAACATATGAGAGGAACTAAAGCAATCGAGCCACATTTGTATTTCTATTTTTCCAAATATATCTTCCATAGCCAGTTAGTATAGTGGCAGGATATTTTAAGAACAATGTATCACTTTTTCAAAGTGCATCATGGTTTGACGTTTATATCTAACTAGAATAATTAAAAGAAATCAATTGAATATAAAGTTTTTCACAACCATAAATAAGAAAATTACTTTTACAGAAAATACTATTTACATACTCATACCAGATGGCTTCTAGACATATATATTTTGAGAATTATTTTATCATCTTATATATTGCGATATTCTGAAGAATAACAATATAGTAAAAACAATTCCTTGACAATATTTATTTTGAAAATATTTAATATTCAGATAAAATCCAGTCCAGAGTTGCCACACACAAAGTTTCTACTGGGTGATAGGCAATTGAGGCCTAGCCATCTTTTTAATGTGTTTACAATATGAGATTCCTGATAAACATGCAAACATACACTATATTGAAGTATCTTCCACTATCCTGAGAGTAACTTTCTGCTATGAAATTTCATAAATTGAAAGGAAAAAAAAAGGAATAAGAGAGGACCAGAACTCAGTTGTATGAATGTGAACCATTACCTGATAAAGGTTAGAAAGGCCAAACAAAAATGATGATAACAGAAAAGCCAGAAAAGCAATTACCTCTAACTGGCACATTAAGTTCTCTGATTGAACAGCATCATACTACTGATAATCTGAATCAAGCACAGAGCAAGATAACCATTTCAACTAAACAGCAACCTTAACATTCTTTTTATCCCCAACTGTGGTGGTTCTTCCTGACGAAGATGAACCTAACTGCATACCATCTGATGCTTTTTGCTCCATTTCATTTGCTTTATGAGCCATTCCCGCCTTTCTAAGGCAAGATATCAAACAACTTATGGTAACATTATCGGGTGCACAGCCCATTGACAACATCTTGTCATACAATCCTACAGCTTCATACATTCTCCCTTTCATACAGTGTCCCAGAATAAGAATGGTGAAAGTCATCTTATCATGGATACATCTTTTTGCCTCCATTTCCACAAAAATTGCATTTGCCTCATCTAAAGAACCAGCTTTACAAAAACCATCAAGAATCGGGTTATAAACAAAAAGGCGGTGGAACAATTCCTTTCATCTGGTTCAACAAATCTAGAGCCTCGTTTAACCAATTCAATCTACACAGGGCATTAATTAAAATAGAAAAGGTAAATACACTAGGAGGCACTTTCTTCTCATTCATTTCATCCCACAGTTTCATACCTTTACCCAACTCTCCAAGGCGGCAATAACCATCAATGAGAGAGGTGAAAGTGACAACATCGGGACTAAAACCACTACTAATCATTCTTTCATACATCTTCTTTGATGAAGCCATTTCACCCTTTTTACCAAAACCATCAATAATAGCATTAAAAGTAAACAAGTTTGGATTAACCCCATCGTGAATCATCTCATCAAACAGAGCTGCAGCAGCATCCATCTTACCTAATTTACAGTATCCAGAAATGACCGATGTGTAAGTAACAACATTTGGGGAAACCCCAGATTGTGTTTTAACTTCTCTAAGTAACTCCTCTGCTCTATCTACTTTATCAACCCTACACAGCCCGTTAATAAGTGTATTGAACGTAACACAGTCTGGATAACAAGCAAATATGTTCATGACCTCAAAAAGCTCAAAAGCTTCATCAACCTTATTCGTGCGACACAATCCTCGCATCATTATGTTAAAGCTACATGTATCAGGACAAAAGCTTCTTAACCTCAACACATGACCTCTAAAAAATGCAACTGCTTCATCTATCCGGTTTCTATCCATTAGAATGCTCAAAAACATATTATAAACATAACAATCTACTGTTTCCTTCTCATTACAAATTTCAGCTTTCGCTATCAAAATTTCTTCCACAGTCCTAAACTTCCCAGCATTGGCAAAGGAAGAAACTACTAACTCCAAAACTGAGTTGCTCGGCAAAAGGCCATCAGTTTTCATGTACTCGTAAACTACTTCTGCTGAATTAAGAAAGCCCACTTGGCAAAGAGACCTCAAGAGCAAATCAAAAGTAGGTCTCAAGTGAATCAGCTTCAAACTGAGCCTTGAGTAACAAAAAAAGCTAAATGCTAAATCCGGGTTATTCAATGTATTGCTTATGTGATGAACAACGCCAAAAGCTACAGAGGGATTCAAATTCTCCTTGAAATAATCAGTGTTGAAAAAATTAAGCGATTGGGAGTGACGAATGCAGAGAGTGCATACCACTTTAATGAACCAACGAGTGGACGCAGGACCTACGAGGGCGTGACTGTGGAACAAAGCTGTGGAGTAAACCTTCCGAACCCAAAATTGCATTCTTATCAATAATTAAATAAAATATTGGTTATGAAAAGCAAGTGTTTTGGGAAAGATTCAATGTCCTGCGTCGTCTTCATACCATTTTCTACTGAATGAGGAATCCAAAAGGTTTTGATGAGAATTGGGTGTTTTGTGTTTGTAAACTTTCGTGGATTGGGGTAGAGAGCAAGTGAACGATTACCGCCCAGAGGAACACACGCAGATCCTGTGCTGTACAGGATGCTGCGGTGAATTAAAAACGGCAGCGTTTTGATCATATTTCCTATGCCTTTTTCATTATGCACTTTTCGTAATTATATGTTATTTTTCCTAGTTTTCAATTATTATCTCCATCCAAAACTAATGAAATATTTGCTTTTATATTTTCTCTTAATATATTATTAGCATCATGTGTTAATTTTAAAGACTAATCTTGTATGCATTTCAGGTGTACCGCACAATTATAGTGTATTTTAAAATTATATACAAATAATTTATTATATAAATGATCAATCATATCAATTTATAAGATTAATGATATCAATTTTATAATAAAAACAAGTTTTGCGAGAAAATTTATGTTTGGGAAATTCCTTATTACTTGTTAACGTGTCAAATTAATTAGAAGCACACTTACGTAAAACAATACATAATTTAAGAATGATATTTAACACTTTGGAAAAAATTGTCATTAATTTGTCTTAATTTATACCCTTTCATTTTTTTATCAATTAATTATTAATTTATATATGTTATTTATTATATTATATATAAAAAAAAATATTTGAACAATCTTTACTAAAAATAAACTTTGGTATGGCGTATGTTCTTATTTCTTTTAATTGTTTTTCTTTTTTTATTTTTAATTGATTATATATGTAAACTCAACCAATATCGTTGTGGTGGTATGCGTAATTGGTTGAGTCTACGATATAATCAATTAAAAGAAAAAACAAAAAACAAATGAAAAAATAAATAACATATGTTGAGTTGTAACTTGTAAGCGTAATAATAAAAAATTACGTAGACAAAGGAAATAAGAGCTAAACGTTACCGTTTTTAATTCCCCACACAGTAGTACGCCCTTTGGTAGTTGATTTTGGAGTAAATTAATACTAGAAAGTTGGGAAATGCAAAATTTTATAATAACTATAAAAAAATTAGATGATTACTTTTAGCCACAAAAGTTCGATTAGGTCTTATTTGAAAATTTTCACGTGTGAAAAATTAAAAATTCACGAATTATAACATTGAAAACGGCTAGGGAAGGAAATTGATATCAACGGTCTTTGTAGCTTAATGGTAGGCTATTGCTTATTTCTATTGATATATGCGGGTTTGATCCCATATCTTTCAAAGAAAATTTAAAAGTAATTCTTGTCAAACAGTTTGCTTTCTCAATGTATTTTCTCCACATATTGTCTTGAACAATAAAGTAGCATTTTTCCTTCTAGCCGTTTTGGAAGCATTTTTATCATAAATTCAAAACATAGAAAAATGTATTCTTACCAAACGGTTTGCTTTCCCAATGTGTTTTCTCCATATATCGTCTTGAACAATAAAGTTGCATTTTTCCTTCCAGCCATTTTGGAAGCATTTCTTGGATCATAAATTCAAAACATAGAAAAAATATAAGTTCTGAAGGGTTTTAAATTTAAACGAAAGCAGTATTACATTCAAAACAAAAACAGTATTATAGGAAAAATGGAATAGTATTACATGAAAAAGTATAAAGTATTACATCCAAAAAAAAAATTGAAGTGTATTAAATGCATAGATGAAGTAGCATTAAAATTCATAATCAACAATCATTTATACTTTCAATTTTAATTTCAAATAGAAATTGAGCGATAAGATAAGCAAAAAACATAACAGTATTACATGCAAAAACATAACAATATTACAATCTAAACATAAGAAAAATTAAGGTAAGTTATGAAGGTTATCTAATCATAACGGAACAATATCAGATGTAAAACATAATAATATTATAATAAAAAAATTAAACGTATTATGCGTACAATTTGTAAACAAAAGCAATAATAAAAAATATTTCCTTATATACTTGAATAAACTAGAGTTAACTCAATTTTTCATTCATCAATCAATTATAAATGTAATCTACAAATAATTAATATATATACCTAATTAAAATAGTTAAACATAATTTATTATTTAAAATATCTCAATTTTAAAGTATTCAATTCACTACTACACATTTGAGCTTGGAGAGCTCCACTTGGACAACCACTTTTTAATAGCTCTCCAAGTGGTCCTCGAGAAATTTGTTCTATTAAAAAAAAGACATTTGTTAAAAACCGTTGTCGAATAAAAGCTAGGACAATGTTCATAAATTTGTCTAGTATGGAAATTTGAGGCGTTTTGAACCGCCGAGTAAAAACTTTGGAGAGGCGGTTCATAACCGCTTCTCCAAGTGGAATTAATTTTATTTTTTTGTAAAGCTTGTATTTTTGTTTTATTTTTTTTGTTTTTGTAAATTCTTTTTATGTACAATTTAAATATTTTATTCTTTAAATTCTGTGTTATTTTATTTTTAATATTAAATCTTTATATATTGAGATTAACACAAAAACTTATGTAAAAACTTGTTCATAATATTACACTTTATTTAACTTGTATCACTATTAATTCTTATAAATTAATACCTATAATATTTAATATTCTTATAAATTAATTCAATTTTGTCTATGTATTACTTATTTAGATAGAAAAGTACTATTACTTGTTTAAATAGAAAAGTATTAATTGTTTAAATAGAAAAGTATTACTTGTTTAGGATAGAAAGGTATAACTTGTTTAAAGAAAAGTATTACTTGTTTAGATGAAAAGTATTACTTGTTTAAAGAAAAATATTACTTATTTAGATGAAAAAAGTATTGCTTTGTTTAAAAGAAAAGTATTATTTGTTTAGATAGAAAAGTATTACTTGTTTAAATAGAAAAGTATTACTTGTTTAGATAGAAAGGTATAACTTGTTTTAAAGAAAAGTATTACTTTGTTTAGATGAAAAGTATTACTTGTTTATGTTGGGGAATGAGTTATTTGCAGATCTATTCGGGGTGAATATTTAAATACAAATTTAATTTTTAATTATTACTAGCATGAATTAATCCTATATTAATTCAAATAATAATTGCAACAACATATCACGATATAAAAAAAAGCCACGTAAAACCTACATATGCGGAATCTCACGGGTTTTACGTGGTATTTCCTCGGGATGGCGTTGACTTCGGTCGGACGGACTAACCAAAAGGACTTCCCAAGTATTCCTTAGCCCTCGCTCGACAATCCCGTTGGAAGGATACTCATGAACAATTAACAAAAGGAAAAATAAACTTTGTTGCACCACTTATGTGGATTTGCTAATATTTCCAAAGACGTGGAATTGTGCTTGGAATGAACTAATCATCCCTATTTATAAGAGGGAGGGTGGACTTAAAATTTAGTGATATTTCAATGTGGAAAAAAGACTTTTTGGTCACCAAGAAATCTTGAATATATCTATATATATTTTTTTTTTCCATAATTAAAATATTCCACAAAATTCCACCTCCTCTATTATGGAGTAATTTTAAAAAAAATTGGCTCAAGATTACAAGATTTGGATCTTCTTGAATTTATGAGATATTCTTGTATTTCAAGAAATACATATCTTCCATAATATCTTTTCAAGAAAATCAAGAAAATCTTTCTTGCCCATAATATTCAAAAATTTCAAAATATTCATATAGATAATCAAGTGGGAGATTTCTTGAATTTAATGAGATGATCTTGTATTCCAAGAATACATATCTTCATTCCATAACAAAATTCAAAGAAAATCTTTCTCCATCTTTTATCCATAAATTTAAAAAAATAGAAATATTAGCAACAATATTTATTTTATTTTAATCACCTTTTTCGATTATTGGACTATATGTTGGGCTACTTCGGGGCCTTTTAGGAGAATTAAGGTTGGACCTTCTAATGGATCTTGAATATCTAATATTGAGCCACAATATAATTCAAGCCCATAAATATTAATTAATCCCATTTACATAATTAATATTACCATCCATCTTAACCCATATTATAGTCAATATGGCTCCCATCATTATTTCGTGTTTAAGATTATCTAGCCCATTAATTAATTCAAGCCAATTGAAATAGCTTTAGTTAATTAATATCTATTGTCCTTGGTCGAGGAATCGGTTCAACATTATTATCCATCTGAAACTAATTCCACTTGCAAGATTTGGTATGATAAAACTTATGAACCTCGAGGGCAAATCCAAGCGTACTGCTTGCAATACGATTCTTTCGTATTAAATATTAAGAATCACATGTGACCAATAATATTGCCCAAGATAAAAAGTATTGAATCTCTCCGATTCGCTACCCATGATAAGTCAAAGCGATAGTTACCAATCCCGCGTGATCTAGTTAAGGGGCCGAAGGTTAAAAACAACGAACCACCGAGGTCTAATTCTTTGTTCGGATTCAAGAATTTATCCTCCATGGAGGTCCTATTCAAATTGATCGGTCATGCACTAGTGTAGTCTCTTGGTCAAGACAAACCAATCTCGAGCCTTACACCTCAACCTTTCGCGATGGTTGTTCATTTCCATCTAGGTCGTGAATGGCGTCTTTTTTAGTTATGCGGATCAATTAATTTAATCTTCCGTGATCGGTATCACTAAATTAACTACGATTAACACGCATTTAATTATTGAACAGTTATTGCTTGATAAATATATATAACATTCAATCATATTTAAAGCATCGGTGATAAATAATTTATTTCAAAGAATAAGTCTCGAAATTAGGTTTTCGATTATACAAAGTAAAGCATACTTTTCAAGATAATCCCAACAATCTCCCACTTATACTCAAAGTCCGCTTAAGTATACTACAACATCGTCTCGAGTAGTCCGTGACATCTAATGTCACCTACACGAACCTAATAATTTCTCCCACTTATACCGAGCCAGTTGGCGGTGCCTGTGACACCCATTCCACTCACATGTCTCCGAATGTATTCGGGAGGTACAGACTTTGTGAATGGATACGCTGAAGTCGTCCTCGTATTTATCTTTTGCCACATCTATATCTCTCTCTCTTAACGATTTCTCGTGTATAAGATGTCTTTCCTTTAATGTGTTTGTTTGACCGTGGACTCTTGGTTCTCTTGAATGCAATCGGCCCCCACAGATATTCACAGACAAATTGTAACACCATCCAAGTCCACTAAGAAGATCTAGAGCCCAATCGATTCTTTCAACTTTGCTTCTGGAATTACTTACCCGACTTCCATGGTTGAGTCGTTGATGCATTTGCTTCACACTGGCCCATTTGATGGCTACACTTCCCAAATGGAAAACACTAACCGAGGCGGATAATTTCGGAATCTAAATCTAATTGGAAATCCGAGTCCATGTAGCCGATAGGGATTGGAGTATTCGATCGATAAATCAACATTCTATCCCGAGCTCTTTTCGGATACTTTGTAATGTTTTTAAGCGTCAGTCAAATTCCGCTTTCCCGGTTCTTTCGATATCTTTCATACCATGCCTACTTTAAAAGCGTATATCCTCCCTCGTCGCACAAAGATCAAGATACATAAGGTTTCCTCTGTTAGAAGCACAAGGAATGCCTTTCATGTCATCTATCTCCTTTTGCGTCTTAGGGGACATTTTCTTGGATAGATGGATTCCAAGTCCTAAAAGTAATAATCCTTTCTTGGAATCTTGCATCTTTCAATCGTTTTTAAAACCAAATGTTAATGTATGAATACTTGGATAACCCGATCATCCTTTTTCTTGCGATCTCGAGTAATCTTGATCTCAAGGATGTGTCCTTTTACCCCAAGTCTTTCATATCAAACCTGCTTTTGAAACGTCATGCCCACGCCCGACCACACCTTCACATCGCTCCCGATGATCACAATGTCATCTCTAATAGTCTTAAGAATACCAATGCATTCCGGTACGCTTTTTATACACCTAACTTTCAAACTCGTTTTGATCAAACCCATAAGACTTTATTACATGATCAAAACTTTGGTTCCAAGCTCGATGCTGTTTGAGTCCATAAATGGACCTCTTGAGCTTACAAACCAGGTGTGTTTCGCCCATTTCAATGAAACCCTCGTGTTGTTGCACATAGATCTCTTTATCAAGACTTCCGTTAGGGAAAGTCGTCTTTGACATCTATTTGCCGATTTCAAGGTCGGCGCGCGAGTAATCGATAAGAGAATACGGATGGACTTAAGTATGGCTACGGGTAAAAAGTTTCTCATGTCGTCCATCCTTTTTTCCGAGTATAACCTTTTCGCCATTAACGTGGTCTTTGCTTTAAAAGGTTTCAACCTTCCCGTCCGATCCTTTTTTTTTTTCCTCTTATATACCCACTTACATCTAATGGGTTTGACCCCATTAAGTGGTTCGACTAGCTCCTACACTCTATTATGAAACATAGAACCCACTTCGCTTTTCATTCTTTGTTTTTGCCAAGAATCTGATCCTTATCTTGGAGTTGCCTCTACATATGTCCACGTGGGTACGATTAAGGGAATCAAGTCCGAGGACTCTCCTATTCCCATGAATCTCTGGGATGTCTAACAACCCTCCCACTATAACGAGGTCTGTTTTGAAAACGTATCGTTTTGGTATATCATCTAGTCTTAAGACTGAGGTTTGCCCTCTAAGCCTCATTTAAGGTAATCTTCATCTGGGTTTCTTTGGTTCTATAGTTTTCTTCCAAAATCTAAAAGTGGGTCTTTTTAACCACCGTTTGATCTTCGAACTATAGAATATACACCCTTTTTGTTCCTAAAGGGGTATCCTACAAACAACCTTAATTCGATCGAGATCCAACTTAACGGGCCCTTGTCCAACATGTAGGCCGGACACCCCAAAGTTCTCATGTGTCTCATAATTAGGCTTCACACCGTCCACAATTCTTTGGGGGTTTTGGGAACCGATTTGGATAGCACCAAGTTCGAATGTAAGCCAGCTGTTTCCAACGATAACCCCATAACGACTTGGGAAAATCCGCATAACTCATCATTTATCTAACCATTTCCAAAAGAATTTTGTTGTTTCGCCTCGCAAACCCCGCTTTTGTTGAGGGGTTCCGTGCAATGAGTCGATACAATCCTTCATCGATAAGTAGTTCAAAACTCATCTTCGAGGGTATTCCTTATCCACGACGATCGTAGAGATTTGATACGCTTTTTCCATATGATTCTATCTTTGAGCCTTAAATTCTTAGAATTTTCTCAAAGGTCTCAGATTCACGCCTATATAAGAAAAATGTACTTTGAGTAATCATCAATAAAATTACTCATAACCTCCTCTTGCTTTGGTTGACATTGACTACATACATCTCGGGTGAAACGATCTCTAACACTTTTTTCGCCTATTCCCTTGGCTCCAAATGCCCTTCTTGGTCATATTACCCTCAAACATGATTCGCAGGTTGGAATCGATTCAACTTGGGAGACGCCCAAAGGAACCATCTTTCACCAACCTTTGGATCCTCTTTGGATTTATATGACCTAATCTTAGATGCCAAAAAGTGTCTCGTTCACGCGATGATGAATTTTTCTTTTCTCAAAAATGTTGATGTGTTATAAGATACATTTCGTGAGTGGTGTGCACTGCTTTTAATTTGTATAGAGACTTTCCATCAATGTCGTATCAGATACACTCATCATTTCAAAAAATGATGTCATTCTTATAGAAGAAACTTAGTGTCATTTAATCGAATTTTAGAAACCGAAAGTGAATTTTTCTAAAATTGGGAACACAAAGATAATCTCAAAAAACTTTATCTTCAAAAAGATAGGTGCACTTTCCCATCGCTTTAATCGCTACTCATGTAGCATTGCAATGTCTCAAGCTATTTGTAGTATTGCAATAATCGTTATTACCGTAGCATTGCAATATATGCCACTTCACGAAGATTGCAATGTCTTCTACTTTCATAACGCTGCCTGGTGTGATGAGGGATCTCACTCCCACCACGCACGATCATATAGAACCCGAAGGTTAACATGATTAGTGGATCTCAGATCAACCACTCCATTTAATGAGAAGCATACGCCGCTAAATAAGTTTCAACAACTAGTGTGTGAGAATTACCTTCTTTCCGCCCCTTTGGGGGTTGGAACAGCAAAACCTCCATTGTCCTCTCTCACCGCAGCCTAAGCACTTCTTTCGATTTTCCTCGACCAACAAGCATTCCTCATCTTACCATTGCCCTTGGCAATAGTTGGAGTTTTATTGCTTATGGCCTTTGGTCCCTTCCTTTATCTTGCCTACCCTTGGCCTAGAAGATGAAGACGGACCAATTGTCGTCAAAGCTTGAGTTTGGTGCCTTATCATCATTTCTGTAGGAGTCCAAAAGTTTGCAACAAATTAGTTAGCGAGGCCAAAATGCTCAAAACCCTTTCGGGCGGAGAATGAAGTACCAAATTCATCCGAGTCTCCGGATCATAATCAAGACTCGTAATCTCAAGTTTGTTCGGATGGTCCATCTATTTTGAGGACGAATGAATTTACGGGTTTTTCCTCCACCATTTTTAGCTGATTTATATCTCTCATGAAGGTGATCCTGACGAGTCCCGCATGTTTTGACTCGTCTATTGGCTCTATCCGATTTTTGTGTCAAAACCACTTGTGCTTTTGCTATTAGACAATTATATTTTTTCAATCAATATAGTTTCCATACATATTGGATTGACTTTAAGTATAATAATAGTGGATTAAAGGTAAATATGACGTCGAGGCCCTAAATAAACAACTATATGCGATAAGACAAGTATATCACAAGGTTCAACACATTCATCATATTTAAAATCTCAAAAAATATGAACAATGCATCAATAACATCCACCGGTAAATAAGCGCGTTGGGTGGGTCATTATTTAAACACATTCAAGGTGTTTCAAAAAGCGATTTAAACTTTAATATCCAGTTAATAGTTGGCTCACTCGAGCCAATATAAAAAGCCGAGGGAACGGATACATATGCATATTTTTATACCTAAGTAATAAAGATTAAATCTGGGATACTTATTTCGCTTTGAAGGAGGCCTTGGGAGGGTCATTTAATAATAACCCACAATCATCAGATTTGGAATTCATTCATGTGAAACCTATCTTTTACCCGTTGTGGGGGGAATTTCTCCAAAAGAATTCACAAATAAATAAATCATGGAGGTCAATTAATTCAATTTTATTATCCTAAATAACCATGATTAATTATTTAAAACATACTTAGTAATTTTGAGTTGAGATTTTTCAATTTGGCAACCTCATGCAAACACATTTAAACAATTAAATAAAGCATAAGATAGCACAAATAAATCAGCAAAAAGCAGAAAAATAATCATATTGGGCACAAATTATCCATTGTCATGGTTTGATTTTTTCTTAGCTTGATCTTGAAGAAACTACGTCAATTTACTCGCTCGTTAGTCTCGAAAATACTTCATCTCGAAGCATACCTTCCATTTCAGTATGATTGCCTTGCATCGTCCGACGACCCTTCTTTAGAACCGACCTCATTTCTGATCCTCCACTTGATCCAACCATCGATCCTTTTAGATCAGATCTGTTTTTCACCTGCCCAGATTCTGCCCTTTGTTCCTTCAATTTTTCGCCTTCATCCTATAACTGACAAAAATAAACCTAGATTCAGATCATTAATGGATTCAAATCCAAACAAAATCCAATCAAAAATCATAAATATTGAATCCAAGATGAATCGATATCCATTCCAATCGTCCAATCAATTATGATCTTTCCCTGATATCAGAATGAAATAATTGAATATCAAAATTTGATGAATTAATTGCAGGAAAAGTTTGAAAATCAATGAACTATCTCACAACCCAAAGGATGTTCATTAAAAATGAAATGGATTGATGATCAGCGTGGAATGAATTAATCTATATTAATTAAATAAAAGGAAAACAACATATCATGCATATAAAAAAAATACGTAAAACCTCTGGCGTGTGGAATCTACTTTGGGTTGAACTAAGCATCCTCGATGAGGATAAGCGTTGACTTCAAATTTAAATTTAATGTGGGAAAGAATTTATTTAAATTTTAAATATCCGGTGGAAGGATACTCTTTGAACAATTAACATTCCACAAAAAAATAAACTTTTTGTTGCACCAACATGTGGATTTCTTTAATATTTCCGAGAATTGGAATTGTCTTGGGAATGAACACAATCATCCATATTTATCAAGAAAATTCCAAGAAAATCTTAGTGATATTTCAATGTGGGAAAAGATTCTTTTCTTGGTGGGAAATTTTGAATATATTGAGTATAACTTTATTCCAAGAAATTAAAATATTCCATAACAAAATTCCACCTCCTCTTTTTATGGATAATTTTGAAAATTTGGCTCAAGATTCAAGATTTGGATCTTCTTTAATTTATGAGATATTCTTGTATGAAATACATATCTTAGGAGAATTAATATCTTTCAAGAAATCGAAAATCTTTCTTGCCCATATTCAAAATTTTCAAAATATTCATATAGATAATCATTATGGAGATTTCTTGAATTTAATGAGATAATCTTGTATTCCAAGAATGTATCTTCGTTTCCGTAACAAAATTCAAAAAACACTCTTTTATCCATAAATTTATTAAAATAAGAAATATTACTTGCAATATTTTTTTATTTTAAAACTTTTCGAGTTATTCCTATATGTTGGGCAACTGCAAAGCCGCATTTGCACCTTTTATTGGATCTTGAATATCTAATAAATGATATAATTAGTAAAATCATTAATCGTGACCAATTAATATTGTCCAAGATAAAAAGTATTGAATGGCTCCGGTCCGATTAATTATCCCATGATAAGTAAAAGCTTTTGATTAATTAATATCTTTTGTCCAATCCCATTATTATCCATACGGATCCTAATTCAAGGATTTGGTATGTTAAACTTAGAAACAACAAATCAAACCGTCGAGGTCGATTCTTAATTCTTCCTTATCCCGGTTCGAAGATAAAAATTTATCCTCCCGCTAGGTTCTATTCAACAAGATCACCATGAAGGTTAAGAAAAACGAACCTGGTCAAACAAACCTGAAGCCTTTTATCCTCAGGTCTTTCGCGATGGTTGTTCATTTCAATCTAGGTCAACCTTTGAATGGTTGTTCATTTCCATTTAGTTAATTGGAGAATTAATTTAATCATCTGTGATCCGTATCACTAAATTAACTCTGATGTAACACGCATTTAATTATTGAGCAGGTTATAAAGAATATATATAACATTCAATCATATTTAAAGCGCCAGTGATAAATAATTTATTCGATAAATAAGTCCGAAATTCGGTTTTTCGATTATACAAAGTAAAAGCATACTTTTCAAAGATAATCCCAACAAGTTTAAAAGAAAAATATTATTTATTTTGATAGAAAAGTATTAATTGTTTAGAAGGAAAAGTATTACAAGTTTAAAAAGAAAGGTAGTTAAAAAAAAAAGTACAAGTAAAAAATATAATTTTAATTTAAATTTATATAAAAAATTATATAAAAATGTGATTGAATTAATAAATAAGATAATTGAAATAAAGAATTTAAAAAAATTGTAAGAAAAAAAAACGATCTTTAGAACATATAGAATTAATTTCATTAAGAACGCAAAGAAAAAGCCCAATCCGAGCGAATTAATCCTTTCAGTGCTCAAGGTCCGTGGTTCGGTTCCCCGTGGGAGGCGAATAATTAATCTTATCAATTTATTGGGAGACTTTGTTTGCTTATATAGAGATGTTTGGTGGGTCATTCTTAAAAAATTGATTTTTAAAAAAAAAAAAAAAAGCAATGCGGTTAAAAACCGTATTTAAATGTGATTTCTTGACAATTTTTTATCAAACCATCAAGCTTGGATTAAATTACTTTGGAGAGCGGTTATATGAATTTCCCAAGATCATTTTTCACATTTATCGAGCCCAAATGTGTATTAGTGATTTATTATTTAAAATATCTCAATTTTAAAGTATTTAATGGGTTGTAATGTAGTGGTAAGGTTGATTTAAAAAAAAAACAATGCGGTTAAAAAATTGTCATCCGCGCGATTTCTTGACAATGATTTTTACCGGTTCAAACTTGCGATTGTTATTGGAGAGCGGTTATAACTTGTTTCTTGTCATTTTTCATGCTTGTTCAAGCCAAATGTGTATTAGTGATTTATTATTTAAAATATCTCAATTTTAAAGTATTTAATGGGTTGTAATATAGTGGTAAGGTTCGACCTCTGTAAAGAGCCATCCAAGCGATTTCTTGGACAACGATTTTTATCGGTATCCAAGCTTGGGCCATATTTATTCTTTGAGAGGCGGTTATAACAAATTTCTCCAAGGTCATTTTTCACAGTTGTCCAAGCTCAAATGTGTATTAGTGATTTATTATTTAAAATATCTCAATTTTAAAGTATTTAATGGGTTGTAATATAGTGGTAAGGTTTAGGCCTCCGTAAGTGATGCGATTGGCTTTTTTTTTTTTTTTTATTAAATAAAATTCTTAATTGAAATATAAAAATATGCGTGATTATGGAAAAGCCTCAATTTTATAACACAAGTTGGTGTAGTCGAGCGGTCAAACTTTTCTTTGTTATGCTTTGGTGACCCGAGATCAAACACGGCCATTTTTTTTTAATAACGCTAGCTTTTTAAATATTTACGTATGAAAATTTCTTATATAAAATTTTATCCATACGCTAGCTTTTTTAAATATTTTCACATAAGACTATGTCCAAAAGTTCATAATACCTTTATTTGTCTTTTTTAAAATCTTTTTAGGGTTTTTTCATTTTCGAGTCCTCTGTTTTCGGACCATGTTTTTCTAATTAATTTCTTCTTGTTATTTTCGGTCACAATAAATTTCTTGTTTATTTTTGGGATTTTCCATTTTCGTACCCAATGAAATACTTTTTTTTGTTACTTATTGTTTTGGTCAAAAAATTATTTATATGTGCAGAAAAAAAAGTTGCACATGCATGTGCATTATAATTTTGAAAATACTCTAAGATATATTGCATAGAAGCCAATAATTATCCATAATGCAACCAAAATTGATAGAAAAATCTGCAGAATATAACAAAAATCACATACAAAAGTTGTCTTCAAAATGGACAACACAATCTCCAATTATCCATAATGCAAACCAAAATTGATAGAAAAATCTACAGAATACAACAGAAAATCACATACAAAAGTTGTCTTCAAAAATGGACTACACAATCTCCATACATCAGCTTTTTTTCTTCCTTACATCAGCTTCTATAACTTCTTGTATCTTCAACCATTCACAAAACTATACAAATACGAACAAAACATGCAAAATAAGAACTCAATAACAACCGCATATTAAATAATTAAAAAATTACCGGAACTATTCACAAATGTTAAAAAAACACAAATTATAAAGCAAGCCTCTACAAAGACCAACAAAAGAACATGATTTAAAAAAAAAACGCAAATGTCTTAATTTCTTTGAGAAAACATAACAAACCTTTGTTCCCTTCAATCGGTTGCTGCATCAAAAGAAAGAGAGTTTGCTGGGTGAACTTTTTCTCCACCAATCGCACATATGCAGTATTTTTATCGAGACGTCGGCGGTCGAATCAAGCAAGATGGGCATCGATTTGAGGCGGAGACTAGCGGGGATTGGGATGTATAAAGAAGGTGTTAGCTTAGTTGTTAATTATACTCGAGGAGCCCCAAGGCGGTGTCGGTGGCCGCGCACATCTAGGGTTTCGTTCGATTAAAATTGAGGTTTTTTGTAGGATTTTGGCGGCGGCGATGGTGGTGGTGTGTCTCTCCAGCAGTGGAGGAGTCGAGATAGAGAAATTAAAGATAAAGAGTGGGAGGATGAGGAAAATTTTGATTTTAATAATGGGGATTTTCAAGAATGTGAGTTGGTATAAGGGGGTTTTAAGCAAGGGGTAATTTTGTAATTTGTAGTATTAATTATTAAAATTATATATTTTGAGATTTTGGTGAATTGGAAAAACAAATGATCGATTTTTAGATTGGAAGTTTGTTTTGATTCTTTCCATGGTTACTTCTTTAATTGCAAATACTAGTGGGTTTCTATTTCAAATTAGTAAATGGCAAAGATCATTTGTTCAAACACAGTATTATCTTAATCAAGGCATGGTGTTATTAGCAAATAATGGGTGATCATCATGGCTTGATTTCTACAGTTCTCTTTTTGGAACAATGTTGTTGTACATTTTCATCTTTATCACTTTCGACATTGGATGTGCATTTAGTTGTGTGTTTTCTTGATTAAAATAAAATTTATCTATCAATTTTCATCGACAATATAAATCTAATAATTTGTATTTTTTAGGTTTTATAGAATTCTTGGATTATTTTAGCAAATTTAGTTGAGAGCCCCTCTTTGCATAAATTTAGATAAACTTGTCATATTCGGTTTGATTCTCAAAGAATAGCGGGGGCAATGAAGAAAGTCAAATAGAGTCGCCTATATAAGCTTGTAAAATAGGTTTCAAACTAAACTTCCTGAAATAATAAAAACTTGTATAAAACCTAAAAATACGAAGTTATTAGGGTTTATTTTGTCGATAAAATTGAAGAATGATTAAATTTTAAAGCAAGAAAAACACACAACTAAAGATTGATCTAATGTTGAGTGGTAAAGATGGAAAATATAGAGCACCATTGTTCCAAAGCATAAGTAGAAATCAACTCATGATGAACACCAAGTATTCGGATTTCATAGTAACACCATGTCTTGATTAAGATGATACTATGTTTAAATATGTGATCTTTGGACAATCACTCAATTTGGATCCGAAAACTCACTACAATTAAAAGAAGCAATCATGGAAAGAAGCAAAGGAACTTCCAATCTAAAGACCATATCATTTGTTTAACTTTCAATTCATCAAAATCTCGAAAATGAAATTTTCAAATAAATTTCCAAATTTATCAATTTAAAATAAAATACTCAAAATCACAAAACCTAAAATTCAAAAAAAGTAGATCGAAATAAAAAAGACACGCTACTCACAATCGTGTAAATACTCATCATCAACAAGCTCATCATTTCGTTTAGGATTCACCATCGCCTCACATCATTTAAATAAAGAAATAGAGAAGAAGAAAGTGGCAAGAAAGAGAGAAGAAGGGAAAAAATCGTGGAGTGGGGAAGAAAAATAAGAAGAAATCGCAAGAGAGACGGAAAGAAAAATAAAGAGAAAGGAACTGAAAAAGAAAAATGGAAGACCGCGGTTGAAGGAATGGAGATCAGATCCAACTTAAATAGAGGTGTCAAATCAATTCACAAATTTAGGATCCGTGAAACCGATACAAACATTTTCAATACACTATTAATCATTTATCACCTAACAATTAATTTTATTATTATCTATTCAAATCAATGTCTTTCCTCTTATTTTTACTTTTACATACTATATCTCTTACTTTTACACACAATTATAAACACAATATTCTAAACATTTTCATCTACTATATAATACTTTTTTAAAATCATATCCTATTAAATTTTTACAAAACCCACACTCTCAAATATAGAAAAAAAATCAAGTACACCTTTTAGTTTATTTTTAAATTCATTTTACATGATTTCAAATCCACTCAAATCTCTAAATTTGTATTTATTTTGTATTTTAAGTTACTTTTAAAAGTCGATTATTTAAATCGATTAATAGTAATGTGTGTTTTTTTGGGTTTGAGTAAGAATATATTTAATTTTATATCAAATCAATGTGTAAGAGTGAATGATATTTTTTTTTTTTTGTGAAGTTTATGTCAAATCAATGTGTAAGTGTAAATGATATTGTATTATTATAATATTGTTAAATGAGATTGTAATAATTAGATGATTGCATAATGATTAAAGTTTATAGGTATTAATAAGGGTAATTTTTAAAAACGATTTATAAAATTTCAAAATAAAATCTTTTAAAATTTAAAATTCAAAATCATGTTTACAAAACCCAATGTAAAGATGACCTAAACAAATTCAACTAAAGACATATTTTTAAAATCCCAATGACAAAAGAGTTCTAGGATTAGAGCCCAACCAGAAGACTTTTCGTGACTTCTTTTGATATTAGGAAATTCTCTAAATGTCATTGGAATTTGGATCATTAATTTAACATATAATCTTTTTTTTTTTCAAATGATTGCACTTTGCATTAGAACATTTATATTATGTATTTGTAATCATGATTTTGCATTCATCCTATTAATAAATTAAATTAAGTAAATATAAACTGATAACATCTTAGACAAGCCCCAATTTTTCAAAAAAATATATAGAGCAATAATTTTGATATAAATTTTTTTTTTTAATTAATTGGAAGTTCAAAGTGATCAATTCTCAAACATAAACACGTCTGAAGATTAAAATTATAAATTTATAAATCTGTATTTTTTTAAATTATTACAAGGATATTTCGATAGTTTTATATTTTTTTCCCCAATAAATCAATTAATTTATCCATAGTGAAACTATATCGCCCTAGTCGAAATTAGATGTGTTGATTTTATTTCTATTTTATTTTTTGGATCTAAGCCCTCGTGACTAACCCGCCTTCAACGAAAGATTTAAGAAAATATTCACATGATATACGATTTTTTATAAACATCCCAACACTATTCTTTAATCTATAACATATTTCAAAGTGGTTTGGGGTTGAGAATCATTTTGGACCCTTTTCCTCTACTACTTTTTTTTTTGTTTAATTTCTTCCCTTCTTTTAATTAATTATTTTATTTTGTAATTTTACTTCATAACTACTTTTAAATATTTTACCTCTCCCATATTTTAATTTTTTCAATTTCGTCCCCTTTTTAAGGTATGTTTGGTTTCAAGCTTGGTAGATCTAGTTTGATGATTTACCAAGAAAAAATATTTTTTTTTGAGGATTATGCAAGCTAGATTTTAAAATTCTTCAAAATCCTAACATATAATACTTACATTCTCTTTCATACTTTTTTTTTTTTTCCCCCTTAACACACTTAAATTTTCACAATATAATAATTTCATCATCATTTGTTTTTTTCACCAACCAAATATACACAAAAGCCAAACTTATTTTTTTAACAATTCATGGATTTCCCCCATCTCTCTGCAGCCAGAAACAAACATACTCTTATTTCTTTTATTCTGTAATTTTATTTAACAATTATTTTTAATTCACATTTTTTTTATTTTGTTTTTTTTCTTTGTATTCAATTATAACATGTGTTCTGGGGTTGACAATCACATATTGAATCGTTTTACCTCTATAATCTTTAAATTTGTTCAATTTCATCTCATCTTTTATTCATTTTATTTTGTAACTTTATATAATAACTATTTTTAATTCTTTTACCCTTATCATTTTTAATTTGCTCAATTTCATCTCATGTTTTATTTATTTTATTATATAATTTTACTTAATAATTACTTTTAATTCTTTTTATTTTTTTCTTTGATTGCAAAAATGGAGGTTAATTGACTAAAAAGGAACGGAGAGTAATTATTTTTAGCTCTATTTTTTTTCTTTTTATCTAGTTTGAAAATATAATTTTTGATATATTTCTACTATTTTATATATGTATGTATTTTTTGTAAAAATAATGTTACATCTATAATTTATAATCTATAATCTATAATTTATAACATATTAAAAAGTGGCTTGGGTTGGAATTCTTTGTGGATTCTTTTGCCCCTATCATTTTTTACTTTGTTCAATTTTGTCCCTTCTTTTAATTGTTTTATTTTGTAATTTTACTTAATAACTACTTTTAAATATATACCTCACCCATATTTCAATTTGTTTGATTTTTCATCTTTTATTTTATAACTTTACTTAATAATTATATTTAATTCTCATTTCTTATTTTGTTTTTTAAATTTGTATTCAATTATAACATGTGATCTGGGGTTGAGAATCATCTATTGAATCATTTTACCTCTGCAATTTTTAATTTGTTCAATTTTCGTCTCATCTTTTATTCATTTTATTTTGTAACTTTATATAATAACTATTTTTTTTAATTTTTTGTCCCTATCATTTTTTAATTTGCTCAATTTCATTTCATGTTTTATAATTTTACTTAATAATTGCTTTTAATTCTCATTTTTTATTTTGTTTTTATTACGAAAATGGAGGCCAATTGGACAATTAAAAAGAATAGAGAGAGTAATTACATTTAATTTTTTTTTTCATTTTTATCTAATTTTAAAATATAGTTTTTTTTAATACTTTTACTATTTTATATATGCATTTTTTTAAAATTTTATTTTCTTGAATAATTGTAGCACTTAAATTTTAAGAACCTATTTACATTTTGCTTTAGTAAATTAATGGTGGAGGGTATAATAAGGGTATGGAGATCTTTGGAGAAACTCCAACATGATCAATTGCTACAATTACTATCTTGTTATGATTTTCGCTTTCATTTAATTGCTTTTGACCAAATACATATTTTGGGAAAGTACATATTATTTTGGAAAAGTGCAGATTCAAAATATAAATTTTATAAAATCTAAAATTTAAGTTAAATTATATAAAATATTGCAACTAATAAAAAGTGGAATAAAAAAGATGAAAGTGCGGAAAATTTAAAAAATTGCACTCCAAAATTGGTTTAGTAGTGCAGAAAATTAAAAAACTGCACTCCAAAATGTTTCAAAAGTGCAGAAAACGTGTCAGAAGTGCAGAAAACGAACAGAAGGACAACTTAGACTTTTTAACCATATTTTTGTACCTTAGAGTCAAAATAAAGTTACTTTGTACCTTAGAGTCACTTGGGGAGTAACTTTTTACCTTAGAGTCACTCCCCCTTTAATTTATAGATTTGGGAAGATGAGCTTTATGGGTCTATAAGTTTACTTTTTTAAAATTATTTTGTTTATGATTTTCATTTCATGAATTTTTTATTGTGGTTGAAGAAAACAAAGAGGAAAACTTTTGTGCTTTCAAAAATAAAGAAGGTATATTTCTTTAGAGATAATGACTCTAAAATACAAAAAATAGGAAGCAATAACTCTAAGGTACAAATGCAATTTTTATTTACTCTAAGGTACAAAAAAGAATGTACTTTGTTTTAAAAAAAATTGCACTTTGTACCAAAAAAGTTGATTTGGACCTGTAGTTTTTTTTTTGAATTTTGCCTTTTTCCCAAAACTTTAATTTTTTATTGGAATTTGATGTTCTTTTTAAATTACGTGAAACTCACATTCTGTGATTAATTTTGATCTCATCTTGTTTTATCTTTACTTTGTGATTCATTTGCAGGAGTTCTTTTTTGACAACACTAGATTTAAATAAATGTTCTCATGACTACTTAACTCAGAAGAAAATAATGTGTTATTTGCAATTTTAATTTATTAATGATGGTCTTGCCTTTAGTATCTTGTAAAATATTAAAGTTATTTCCGTGAGAAACAAATGTTGATGTTCCGATTCCGCTTTGAACAAAAAGTATTAGATGTCAGTTTTTAAAATTATTTTTAAACAATTATCCATTAATAGACATATTTTATGGGAAATGGTTTTTTTTTTTATTATTATCTCAGTTATGTAGACTTTAAGGAATATAAATAATTATGTTACTTAAATTCTAAGAAACTTTTGTGTCTTAGCACTCAAGCAAACTTACGTGTTATATTTGATATGATTATCTTTTAAATATGCAAGTTCATATGGTTATATATGTATATACTAGAAATTTTAATTTATCAATGAAGTTCTGCACATGACTAATGTTTGTGAAAAATTTTAACATTAAAAAAAACAGGTTCGAAAAAAAAAACATTGCAAAATTCTCTTTTAATTACTTATGTATAATAGGAATATTCTATGGATATCCTTTTTAATTGAATAAGAGCTTAATTAAATGTAAATCTTGTAGATTTGTTGTGATATTTTTCCCTGTAATTCGATAGTTTGTTATACCCCACATTTTGATGTAAATCATTGTAAACTCTTATTATAAATAGTGGAACAGGGCATCACCAATTCACACGGTGAAAACAATTTCTTTCCTTATGATTTATTCTCATCCTCTCATGGTATCGTTAAGAATACACACGCAGAAAAACCCTAAATTTCTAAACACAGTGTTTCTTCTTCGCAGAAAATCCTAAATCTGTGATCCAACTCCTCCTTGTACACCACACCTGCCTACTTCCTCACCCCTCCACATATCCCATACGTATACTCTGACTTCTCCCTCTCTCACTACCAATCTCTCTCAAAATCCCTTGCTAATCACTCTCTACAATATATCCCTACCTTCTGAAATGGCGGGACGCACTCGTTCCTCTAGCAACCCTCATCCATATGGTGACAATTAAAGCTCACCTCGTCTAACTACTTGATCTGAAGAGCCAAGTTGAGCCCATGCTCGACACGATAGCCTTGCCTCCTTCATCGACGGAATCTGGCCATCGAACCGGCTCCGACCACTAATACACATTTGGGCTTGGAAATGTGAAAATGACCTTGGAGAGCGGTTATAACCGATCTTCAAACGATTGTTGTCCAAGCTTGGAAACCGATAAAAAACCGTTGTCCAAGAACAAGATTTTGACAAATGGTTTTCAAATCATGGTAAGAGTGTGCTTGGACCGTGATTTATTAACCGCCTAACTTAATTTTTTTTTTTTATAATTTTGTTTATTATGTTATATAGACAAGTGGTTATTAACCGCTGTTCAATATCTTTTTTAATTATTAATTTATATTTTAAAAAATTCTATAATAAAAACTATAAACCAAAACTTATATATCGTCCAATACCATAAATCATAAACCAAAATCCTATAATAAAACCATAAACCAAAACTTATACCCACATATATATATATACCAAAACATCAAATAAATTAATAAACATACACATCATGAAATAAATAAACATACAATCATAAACATCCATCTAATACACCAAAAACATGAAAAATATATCATCACAAATATATAATTTAATTACATGCTACCAAAATTTCAAATAACGATCACTTTCAATATCGCAGATGAATATAAGAATCGATTGTAAAGGTACCCCATTCAATCGCTTTTTCCATTTCTCCATCTTTTCTTAGAGTAAGAATTGAGTTCACGTTCATAGACAAACCGCAAAAAACGAATCAATCAATATAGTATGAATTTTTATTCAATCAATAATAATTTAAATAAATCGATAAATTGACTTACATTGAGAGGAATGTTCGTTAGAGAAGCTACGGATTATATCTTCAATAAAGCAACACACAAAATGTCCACAATGTTCATTATCTCGTTGTCTCGAACCATTGATCCAAATTCACTTTATTTAATAAAGCAAAAAGAAACAACATTTAATATAAAGGAGAAACAACATTCAATAAAGTCGTACATTTCTTTAGCACTTATTTTTTTTTTTCGCTTTTTGGTTGACTTTCTCGATTTCATGACCATAAATGTTAACAAGATCCGGATTGCCATATTCATCCTCATCTCTAATTATTCTCTAGTAAGATGGATTTGCGAGGATCATCAAAGATGGTATGAATGAGTGAAGTTACGAAAAGGATCATCAATTTTGTCAACATCTTCATCGACATGGTCGCTAATCTGGAAACTATTGTTAAATTTGTTAGACAGATCCACAATGGACCATTTTCTTATTAACGGGTCAGACATAGAAAATTTGTTGAGCTTGATCGCCATTATGTAAGGGTCATCTTCGTATCCCACATTTTTCAAATCAAAGCGCATTTAACCCGTAATCCTTTCAACTTGGACCCGTTAGGGATCCTCACCCAACTACACTCGAAGATTGGTTGACGGTGTGAACAATATAGTCGAGTTCCCAAATGTTGACAATCTGTTCAAAGTAAGTAGTATTTGATTGATCCAACGCTAGATTTAAAATAATGGACACTCCAATTATTCTCGCATTGTACTTGTGGCATCATGATCCTCGGTATAAAATGTGTATCCGTTGCTAAGATAACACTTGTATGAATACACATGTTCATCGTGCATTCCGATAACCACTTAACTTTTTTCATTCATCGATTATGTTTCGTGACAAACATATTTTGCTACATAACCATTGAACCATCAACAAACGCGGCGATTGTGTTTCAACTTCAATCCATGATCTATCACGGGTCGGATTTTCCTCGCCAGTGATCGCGATGCGGTCAATAAAAGGAAGACGCCGACCGCGGTTGTGAAGCACGACAAGTCCATCTGTAGCAGTTCCTCCATGCTAACACTTCTAGTACTTGACCAATGGGTAATGCCTTCACCATCCATCCTATTGGTGTACCCGTAACCCGGAAGTCCAATGCAGACGATATTCGAATAAATTCGACCGAAGACTTGATTGCTTCTTCTACTAAATAGCTGCTCGCAATGCATCCCCTCCGCCCGACTTATTCATCACATATCCTTTGAGCACTTTCATATCTTTCTACACTATACATCCATCGACACGAAAGCGGACACACATCCTTGTCTCTTTGTACCAAATGAATCGTTAAGGTGAACCATTATATCAAAAATGATGGAGGAAATACATCTCAAGCTCACAGAGAGTCCCTGTCTAATCTCCGAAAACCAAGCAATTTTCTAGGATCTATGACCTTGCTACTCATTGCCTTGAAGAACCAACATAACTTTGTTATGGTTATGCAGCATTTTCAGCAAGATAGAACGTATTGCAACGGGCAAGAAAGTCTCCATGATGACATGATAGTCATCGCGATTTCGTATTCATCGATCTCACGCCATCTTCGACATAAGTCTGAGTCAGATATGTTGAGGAATAACCTTCGTATTTTCACATCCTTTAGCTTCAAGTAACTTTTTTCTCATTCTTGGACAAGGTGTGTGCAGCAGAGGTAAGAACGTGTTGACCCTTTCTCTAGGCACGAGGTTTTAATTATGCTCTTATTCTCATATCAATCATATTCATTCTTGCATTGTAACCATCCTTGGACTTCTTATCGCCTAGGAGAGTGTTGAGCAAGCATTACCAAACGTTTCTTCTCAACGTCATTTAGATCAATGAAGTGTCTAATATACAACTTTTTCCAATAAGGCAATTGAAAGAAAAATTGATTCTCTTCCAACCGCTAGTGGGACATTTCTTTGCAAGATCTTTTCCATATTGTGTGTCGATATTCTTCATCTCATTCAATACATCCAACTCGATAATAAAATGGTGCTTCACATGTCTCAATTGTGCCATCAACGCATCGCCATTGTTCTCAGATACTTATGGGTTGGGTCCAACCACCTCCTATGTCCCATATAAACGGGTTCCTACAATGATTCAAGCGAATGTGATGTGTCTTCTTGGTACAACAAGGACATGCATCGGCCCCTTTCACACTATATCCATATAGATTCCGTAAGCGGGAAAGTGCGTTGATAGTTCCAAACAAAGATGGCCTTCAACTTGAAATTCTCCTTTTCTACAAGCATCATACACATCGACACACCCCATCCCACTACGAGCTTCAAGTCCTCTATCAAAGGAGCGGATATACATCTATGTCGTTACCGGGTTGTTTGGGTCTGATATCAACATAAACAACATCATGTAAAGTGTGCTTCATGCATAACTTGAAAGGTTATAAACTACCGTAATCATTTGGTCATGTACTATGGTTGGTACTTTGGATCCGAATCGATTTATTCCGCCAGTTGAGAGTGCAAGATTTAATCGTTAAATTACGGATGCACGACATCGAATGTCTTCATTTCGGGTGAATCAAATAGGTGTCTTGAAGATTCCATCTTTGATCCTATCATCATGATGCAAGTTAAATTCTAGCATCCACAAAATACTATACTATTCTCCGAATCTCAGTATTATTCGAAAGTACCACAACACCTTCGAGGGAGATTTATTTTTCTTATATCGCTTCTCTCCACACTTGGTACATTCATCGAGGTCTCGTGATACTCCTTCCTAAATAAGATACAATCACCCGGACAAGCATGAATTTTTTCCGATGTGTTAACCCGATGGACTTGAGCATTTGTTTAGCATCATATGCTCTCTTAGCAAGACATTTCCATCGTGCAATAGATCACTAATCTGCTTTCAAAGATACTTGTGAAGCACTCATTGGACTTTGGTGAGTCGCTTTTAGGTTGAACAATATCAACACAATCGACGGTTTTGTTGCTTTTCTTTACTGTCCAAAGTGGGTAATCCGGCAGAATCCCTTAACTTCTCGACATATAAGGATGATTACGAGATCATCGCTCATCCCCTTTCGATGTATCACAAATCGGTACACATCATCGAAAAATATCCGCGATTCACTATATATATTCAAACCTAAAGTCGGTTTTCTAGGTTGCTTGAGTTACATCCATCTTTTCTTCTCACCATGATATGTCCAAAACGGTATATGTTTTATCAATACCGCGGAATCATCAAGCGGTCAAAACGGATTTTCTCGCCACTAACGGTTTTTCCATTCATACATTTCCAACACGGACATGGAATGTACCGAGGGTCGGGCAAGTGTCTAATTGCATGATTACAAATTCTTTCACCCCATTACTATACCTATCCGATAATCGATCCGCTTCGAACTCACTTTCGATCCATATAGAACTAGAGATGCCCCAGAGAAAAGGCAATATGAAAATGTTTCTCAAGATAATGTATCCTAATGTATTAAACCTAAAAAATATTAAACCAAAAAAGTATTACAATCCTATGTATAAAAAACTTGCATATAGAATGGTAGTATTTAAGGTTTGTATATTGCATGTATCTAAGGATTTGTTGCATCTCAAAACAATGTATATAACCTAATGTACCATCATTAATCATCTAAAGCAACACACTACTATCCATTCACCAAATCATCAAATTAATATAACCAAAATATATCCTAATGTATTAATCCTAATTTATGTTTAAATCCTCACACAAGTATATTATCAAACACCTTGAGTGCATCAATTGTTCATATCTAAGTTAGCATAAAAAATCAAGTCAAGCCACACAATATATATTCATCTCTAACAAATTATTCATCTCTAACACTAACAACATTAATCCTAATAAATTAACACTAATTTATGCTTAAATCCTCACACAAACATCTTATCAAACACCTTGAGTGCATCAAACACCAATATATATACACCAATATACATACACCAATATACATACACCAATACATACAACATGATATATATGTTGGGATTATACTAAAATGCTTTTTTTACTGTATAATCTAAAACCTAATTTCCGCACTTATTTATCTAAATAAATTGTTTATCACCGATGCTTTAAATATGATTGAATGTTATATATATTTACCGTGATAATCGTTTAATAATTGCAGTTGTTTCATCAGTAGTTAATTTTAATGATACCCGATCACGTAAGATTAAATTAATACCAGAATTAAAAAAGACGCTATTCACATTTAGATGGAAAATGAACAACCATCGGGAAGGTTGAGGTGTAAGGCTCAGATTGGTTTGTCGGACCAAGAGATTACACTAGTGCATGACGGATCTTATTTAATAGATCCTGAGGAGGACAAATTCTTCATAACCGAACAGGTGAAGAATTAGACTAAACCGTTCGTTGTTTTTTAACCTTCGCCCCTTAAATAGGATCACGTGGGATTGGTAACTATTGCTTTGACTTATCATGGGTAGCGAATGGGAGAGAGATTCAATACTTTTTATCTTGGGCAATATTATTGGTCACATGTGATTGCTAAGATTTAATACGATGAATCGTAGCGAAGTACGCTTTTGCTTGATTTGCCCCCTCGGAGGTTCATAAGTTTTATCATACCAAATCTTGCAAGGGAATTTCCCAGGATGGATAATAATGTTGAACCGCTCTCGACCAAGGACAAAAGATATTAATTAATGGAAAGCTATTTCCAAAGGGCTTGAATTAATTAATGGGCTAGATAATCTTAAACACCTGAAATAATGACCGGAGCCATATTGACCGTAATATGGGTTAAGATGGATGGTGCAATATTAATTATGTAGTGGATTAATTAATATTTGGGGCTTGAATTATATTGTGGCTCAATATTAGATATTCAAGATCCATTAGAAGGTCCAATCTTAATTTCCTAAAGGCCCCTCGAAGTAATTCCAACATATAGTCCAATAACCGAGAAGTGATTAAAAAATAAAATAAATATTGTTGCTTATATTTTTAAATTTAAAAAATTATGGATAAAAAGAGGGAGAAAGATTTTTGAATTTTGTTTTTGGAATGAAGATTATGTATTCTTGGAATAAAGATTATCTCATTAAATTCAAGAAATCTCCCACTTGGTTATTCATATGATAAATTTGAAAATTTTGAAATATAGTGGGCAAGAAAGATTTTCTTGATTTTCTTGAAAAAGATATTATAAGATATGTATTTTTGAAATACAAGAATATCTCTATAAATTCAAGAAGATCCAAATCTTGGATTCTTGCATCACTTAATTTTCAAAAAAATCATCCATAAAATAGAGGTGGATTTTTGTGGAATATTTTAATTATGGGAAAAGAATATATGGGATATATTCAAGATTTCTTGGTGACCAAGAAAGTCTTTTTCCCACATTGAAAAATCACATAAATTTTCGGCCCAATTCTTTCTTATAAACAGGGATGATTAGTTCATTCCCAAGAACAATTCCATGCCGAAGATATTAGCAAATCCACATGTTGGTGCAATCAAGTTTTTTTTTTTTCCTTTTGTTAATTGTTCATGTAGTATCCTTCCATCGGATTGTCGAGCAAGGGCTAAGGGAATACTTGGGAAGTCCTTTTGGTTAGTCCGTCGACCAAAAACGCCATCCCGGAGGCAAATCCACGTAAACCCGTAGATTCGGTGACGCGAGGTTTTACGTGCTTTTTTATGCATGATATGTTGTTGCAATTATTATTTGAATTAATATAGGATTAATTCATGCTAGTAATAATTAATGAATTAAATTTGTATTAAATATTCACCTTTAATAGATCCGTGGTAACTCATTCTCCAACAATATATACACCAATATACATATATATACACATTAATTCAATATATATATATATACACATTAATTCAATATATATATATACATTAATTCAACATATATATACATATACACATTAATTCAATATATATATATATATATATATACTAACATATATATACTAACATATATATATATATAAAAGAATAATGCACATGGAAGGAGAAAGGAGGACTACAAGTATTAAGAAAGGGGAAGGTTGAAAAGGCGACGGGCAAGGGCGGTAGAGGAAGGCCAAGGATGGTTCGGGATTGGGGGTAGAGGGAGAGGAGGCTAGGACTTTGGTTCATGACGGGGGGAAATAAGAGGCTAATGGGAAAGACGACTTGCCATGGAAATTTGAGGACGTGCCGGGCCACTTGGAGTTCGATGGTAGTATAATGAGGAGGTCCAATTTTGTTCATGACGAATTGGGAAAAAATTTAAGTCCGGCGATTCGGGTCGATTTAATTATCCGAACACTTGAATAGCTGGTTTGGAACCGTTGTCCAAACTATGTTCTTGGACAAATGGGTTCAAACCGGCTATCTAAAATGATTGCACACGGGTTCTCAACCGCTTTCTAAGCCAAGAACTCGATGACGATTTGAACCCGTATTCTTTTTTTTTTAAAACCGCCTTCCAAAGTTTATAGCTTGGAGAGCTGTTTGAAAAAAAGGGTTCAAAGCGGTACTGCAAGTAAGCTCAAATGTGTAGGAGTGGATCAAAAAATGCAAATGACGACATTCGAAACCCGATTCTCCAAAAGCTAGTACAAACGCTTATGACCGAGCACTCACCCTCCTCCTCCCTTCTCTCGGACTGTCTCAAGTGAGACTGTTGCCACATTCTGCTCGCTTCAAGAAAGATTCAAATTACCTTTCTCCTCACACACCATTCAAGGATACAACCCAAATGCCTGCTCAAAAAGGGTACGCCTTCAAGGTTTAGCACGCCGTGCTTTCAAAGTGAAGCGTTATGTGACTGGCTTGCCACCATTGGGACATCCTGTTTTGATGTAGACAAAGCGTCACCGGTTCCTTCTGTGGTCTTGACATCACTTCCGTTACTGATGTTCAAGATTGACGGGCCAAGACCTGCTTCTGGAATGAATGGTTAGAAATTACTTGAGTCAAATGATGAGCTAGCGTTCGGTGAATTTCTCCTCCTTCGCTTCTTTCTTTGCAAATCGATGATTTAAATTTATCGGGTTTGTCATGCGGTCAGTGGTTCCCGCTATACCGGGGTTTCGCTCCTCCGACAACAACCCCGGTCGTGTAGAGGTTATCCCATCGAAAGAAACCTTACTCCCGGTGTCAAATTTGTTTAGGGACCTCACCATAATCATCGCCCATCTTTATACGACAAACCAAACCCTCCTGTGTCGCTAACATTGTTCAGACTCTTGATGCACGCGGTAAACATCACGCCAAACCTCAACCGGATTGGTACCTTTGACACGGGTGCATTTGCCCACATGACTTCGCCTACCGCATCCCTTGACACGCTCCGGGCCTTTGCAGTAATGGGCGCCATCATTGGTAATGGTGACACATTATCTATCTCTTTATCTTGGTTCTAAATTTGTCAATAATAAATTACCTTTACTAGATGTGCTTGTTGTTCAAGATATAACAAAAAAATTTGCTTTCAATAAGCAAACTAACTCACGGATTTTTGCTGATGTTTTGTTTTTAACAAAGTCGTTCATTATCAGAACTGGACGACAAAGAGATAGATTGAAGCAAAGCGGTAGGTGTAAGGATGGCTTATATGTTTTGGGAACGTGGCACTCGCTTTGATAGTCGCTTTATATTCTACTATTTCTAAGTCGCCGCTTGAATTATGGCATTCTCGTTTAGGATATGTTTTTCTCGTTATTCAATTATTAAATAAACTTGGTCACTTGGTCGTTAATTTTTTCGCAAAAACCAACTCTATGCTTCGTGTCGATTAGTTAAAAGCAAACGTTTATCCTTTACTTTAAATGAAAACGGTTGAATGTTTGATTTGATTCATTGTGATCTTTGGGGGACCATTCCGTTAGCTCTATTGATGGATATCGTTATTATGTTGTGTTTGTGGATGATTTTTTTCATTTTTCTTAGTTATATCCTATCGTGCAAAATCTGAATTTTTTAAAGTTCTCACATTATTTTCAAATTTTAACAAAACCAATTTGGCACTTTTATAAAAAAATTTCCAAAGTGATGGAGGAACCGAATTTACAAATAACCATGTTTAAGATTTCTTTTAAACGCGGGAGTCTTAGATCATTTTTTAACGTCCTATACTCCCACAACAAACGTCGCGGCCGAAAATAAACATGTATTATACATCGAACCGGCTTATCCTTGTTTTTTCACTACTATTACCTCGCACGCTTTTTGGATGGATGCTTTTTTCCACTGCAGCTTTATGTTATAAATCGACACGCTTTCAATTGCTTTAGACAAAAATCTCTTTGAAGTTATGTTTGAACAACACCTAATTATACCTAATTTTAAAGTTTTTGGTTGTCGTTTTTTCCTTTACTTGAGTGATTATGCATCTCACAAGTTAGCACCCTCAGATCTTTCTCGGTTATAGCAGCATATACAAGGGTTTTCGGGATTTCGATCCTCTTACTTCGCCGACTTATATTACACTTATGCACAATTTGACGAATTTAGTTTTCCTCTCAAATGACCTAACAAATTCGCTAATCCTTCTTCCTTGATTTTTCTCAATTTTTGAGCCTCGTGTCTTAAACCAAATTCTTCTTCTTCGCAAAATGGATCAAAGGGACCAGATATGGACTCGAAAATAATGGACAACAACATCTATTGGGCCGCCATTCCCATCATGCTCAAACAGTTACTCCAACCACAATGTTATTCCCAATCGCCAATTGGACAATCCGCCCACTATCCTCAATCCAGTTTTGTTACAGCCCGACGTCCACATGCAACCTCGACGTTCCTCAAGAACCACGTTTCGAAAGTAATGTCCAAGAATGTCCAACCGCCACCTATTCAAATTTATCAATTAACGGCCGGGTCCAATCACGTCTTCGAACACCTATTCAAGACCTTCGGTCCATCTCTGTGTTCCATCGGTTAATAATCATTCAATGCAAACTCGTTACAAATCTGGTATTGTTGCTTCAAATATTTTGTGGATATAGCTTTAACGCTTTTGTCCCTTTGTACATCTCTCCGAACCGGTTTCAAATCGGGCGATTAAAGTACCTTATCGCTCTCCGCCATGCAGATTTAGATGAATGCCTTTGCACCGTAACAACACTTGGGAACTAGTCCTCATCCATTGAATGAAAAACATTGTTGGCTCGAAATAGGTTTTTGGATGGTACAAAGCTTCTTTGGCTGCCCGAGGGTTTCACGCAAGTCCTCGTGGTTTGATTTTTCACACACCTTCCCATTTGTTCGCGGTCGCCAATCGCTCGGGTCATCATAGTTGTCCATTGCTCAACGCCATTAGCCTTTACACCAACTTGATGTCAAGAATGCCTTTTCCACGGCATTCTGCACAAGCCCGCTTTCATGGCTTCTGGAACCAATTGCTTCATCGATCCCCGCTTCCGCATCAATGCAGTAAGCTTAAAAGGCTCTCTTTGGCCTCGGCAAGCTCCAGGCATGGTTTGATCGTCAAAGACTTTTCTCACTAGTTTAGGCTTTCTGGCTATATGATACTTTTTTATTTTTTTTGCATAATTTGAGTACACTATTTTTCGCTTTTATATGTTGATGATATCATTGTACGGGTAGTAATCCATCTATTTTCGCAGATTTCATTGCTCGTGTGAACAAGGAATTTGTCTTGTCAAAGATCCGGGTTCCCCGAAGCTACTTTCCGGTCTAGAGATACGCTTGGACCGATAATGGCCTATTCTTAGGTCAAGCAAAAATATGCCTACACATACTCACCGAGCCTCATTACTTGACTCGGCTTGTTTCCACACCTTGGCACCGGGGAATCTCTTGTTTGGTGTGAACTATTCAAAGATCCAACTTTATATCGCTTTTCGTAGGTGCTTTTCAAGACTTTTTATCATCAAAAACCGGACCTTTCATATTTTAGAATCATGTCACCAATTCTGCGGTCCTTAACCGACGATCATTTTCAGTGTTAAGCGATCCCCGCACTATGTTAAGGGTACCATTCACTTTTGGCCTCACTTTTTTTCTCATTCATCGACATTACTATTCTGGATACTCCGACGCGGATCGGGCCCTTAGTGTGGACACACGTCGATCCACTTATGGCTTACTCCATCTATTTAGGAGGTAACCCGATCTTCGGAGTGCTAAGAAATAGCAACAAACTCGCTCGACCATGAGTCCAGAAACAGATGCACTAGGCTTAATACCTTCCAAGAAATGATTTGGTTAACTCACTTACTGAGAGCTCCTGCACCCCATCAGGCCGATTGTTCTTTATGTGATAACAAAAAGTGCTTTGTTTTCGAGTCGTAATCCTATTGCCACAAAGTGTGCAAGCACATCGACATTGATTGTCATTTTATAAGAGAACTTATCTTCTAAGAATTTGGATCAGGGTACGCCTTTCCAATCTTCGTGTCACGATATATTCACAAAGCCCTATTTCGACCCGTTGTTCGAAGTTTTAACGCTCCAAGCTTCGTGTTGATGAAAAATCCCACACTTCGGAAGGGGGGGTAATAGGAATATTCTATGGATATCCCTTAATTGGATAAGTTTAATTTAAATGTAAATCTTGTAGATTTGTTGTGATTTTTTTAAATACGATAGTTTGTTATACCCACATTTGATGTAAATCGTTGTAAACTCTTATTATAAATAGTGGAACTGGCATCACCAATTCACACGGTGAAACAATTCTCTTCCCTTATGATTTATTATCATTCTCTCAATGTACATTCTGCAATGAACGTATTAAAAAACTAATCTCATTAAAAATGACGATATATAGATTTGATGTGGTCACACAAACAAATTTTTGCATGTTCTATACATTGATTTATTGAAATTATCATATGCCGTCCAAATTATGAATCACGAATTCACGATACAATTATACAAAAGCAAATGATTCACATGAAAACGCAACAGGAATATCAACAATAACTTTTTATAATTTAAATGACACAAGTCTAGAATGCAAGTGGGGGTCGTATGATCATTCAACCATAACTTAGAACTAGGGCATTAGGATGCAACAAGAAAGATGATGCCAGAAATATTAAACATGAATGAAATATCATGATATTCAATTCAACCCCTTGTGATGTAGAGATAAAGCTGGAATCATTATTATTGAGTTCCATTACACAACACCATTAATTAAAAGAAAGAAAAGAGAAAAGAACAAGTAAATTAGCAATATATATCCGCTTCCAATGAAGAAAAAGTAAAAAATATACAAATGTTAGAACCATATGCATGAATAAAGCTCTTTTTTTGTCTTATAAACTTCAGTTAATAGTATATTCTGGTCTCTATTCTCAAGCCAATTTGGTATCAAAGTTTGAGAGAATTCGCCTCATCTAAAAGCTCGAGCATGTAGTGGTTTTAATAATCTATTTATTTAATTTCCCTCAACACTCTCCCTTTCTCGCGGGTAGCCGAATCATCTCTTACTGGAGAGGAGGCCCAACGAGTGGACAATTTAAATGGTGGAGGCCCCCGTGAATCGAACCCACAACTTTGGGCTCACGATAATCGGGTTCTCATCTAAAAAGCTCGAGCTTGTGGAGAGGGTTGGGAATAATCTATTTATTTAATTTCCCTCAACAAAGTTGCTCAAAAAAATGGCAATGCCTAAAAAGCAGATATGGGATACTGGTAATCCGTGGTGAACATATCTTTACGAATTTTACTAAAGTCCAGAATGATTCTATCATGGTCCGGTTGCCTTGACTGAGAAGGCGGGGGGTGCACTACCACCGTCAAGAGGCTGCATGGCGCCAATCAACTGAAAATTCTTAGCTGATGCAACAGTCACTGTCCTCGAAAATTGAGGCACCAACATTGTAAGTGTAAATGTTCATGACATCTAGCAGCTTCTTGTTATTTTTGGGCCCAATAAATTCTTGTTTATTTTTGAATTTTTCATTTCGTGTGCCCAATGAAGATACCTTTTTTGTTACTTTTTATTTTTCGGGTCAAAAATTCTACACATGTGCAGTATAATTTTGAAAAACTCTAGAATGGTTGCAAATGTGTTAGGAAGATAAATTGCAGAAGTCAATTATCCATAATGCAACCAAGATTGGTAGAAAACTATGCAGAATACAACAAATATTTGCATACAAAATTTTGTCTCCAAATTGACTACACAATTTCTATACATCGATCGGTTTCTTTTTCTTCTATACCTCAGCTTCTTGTATCTTCAACAATTCACAAAATTATACAAATACGTCTTCGAGAAAACATGACAAATCTTTTTTTCATTTTAATCGGTTGCTGCATCAAATTTGTTGGATAAACTTTATCTCCACCAATCGGACCTTCCTCGCCCGAAAAAAAATTAGATCGCACATGTTCAGTATTTTGTCAAGACGTCGGCGGTCGAATCAACAAGGTGGGCATCGATCTAAGGCGGCATGTGATGATTGGCGCCATGGCTCGAGGCGGCGGTGGTTCCAACGCACATCTAGGGTTTTTTTGAGATAGGACTTTTGGCGGTGGTGGAGGAGGAGAGAGAGAATAGTAAAGATAATTAAGAGTAGGAGGATGAGAGAGAATTTGATTTTAATAATCGGGAATTTCAACAATGTAAGTTGGTATAAGGGGACTTTTAACTAGGGTAATTTTGTCTTTGCAAGAGCCATTTTTAGTTTGTAGTAATTGTTACTTTTGTTTTTAGTTTATAAAATTATGAGTAGAAATCTTGTAACCAGTAGTAATACTTCCTTGGTTTTTTTTATGATGGGAATTTACACGATAGTAAGTAGCGTACATTTCACTCCGATCTTTTTCGAATTTAGGTTTCGTGTTTTGAGTTTTTTCTATATTAATGGATGTTTTTTGGAAATTCATATATCTTTAATTTAATTGAAAATTATATACATTTTCTGGGATTTTGGTGAATTTGAAAAAACAAATGATCGAGTTTTTAGATTTGAAGTTTGCTTTGATTCGTTCCATGGTTGCTTTTTAATTGCAATTTTTAGTAGGTTTTGGTTTCAAATTGCGGCAAAGATCACTTGTTCAAACACAAGATATCTTAATCAAGGCATGGTGTTATTAAGGAGAGCCAATAATGGGTGCTCACCATGGCTTGATTTCTACATATGCTTTGGGAGACAATGATTTGTACATTTTTCCATCTTTATCACTCGATATTGATGGGCAATTGGGCATTTAGTTGTGTGTTTTCTTATTAAAATTTAAATTTATCTATCAATTTCATCGACAAATAAATCTAATAATTTATACTTTTAGGTTTTATACGTAGTTCTTGGATTGTTTTAGAAATTTTAGTTGAGAGGCTCATTGTATAAATTTTGATAGGATTGTCTTATTCAATGATTCTCACCAAAGAACAACCGGCAATGAAGAAAGTTAACAGATCGCCTATATAAGCTTTAAAATAGGTTTCCAAACTAAAATTGCTGAAATAATCCAAGAACTTGTATAAACTAAAAAAATATGAGTTATTAGGTTTGTTTTTGTCAATAAAATTGAAGAATATATTTAAATTTAAAGCAAGAAAAACACATGACCAAAGGTTGATCTAATGTTGAGTGGTAAAGATGGAAAATATAGAGCACCATTGTCCCCAAAAACATATGTAGAAATCAACTCATAATGAACACCAAGTATTCGGATCTCATAGTAGCACCATGCCTTTGATTAAGATGATATTGTGTTTAAATGTGGATCTTTGTTAATCACTAAATTTGGATCCTAAACTCACCGTAATTAAAAACAATCATGGAAAGAAGCAAACTTCCAATCTAAAAACCATATCATTTGTTTCATTCAATTCATCAAAATCTCATAAAATGTAGTTTTCAATTAACTCATAAATAAATTTCCAAATACATCAATTTAAATAGGAAATACTCAAAATAACAAAACCTCAAATTCAAAAAAAAAATAAAAGACTTAAATAAAAGACAAATATACTGCAATCGGTAAATACTACAAATCCTTAACAAGCCTTCATTGTTCCGCTCTAGATTCACCATCATCTCACATGTTTTAAATAAAGAAATAGAGAAGAAGAAATGTTAAAAGAGAGAGAATAGGAGAAAATCTTGGAGAGGAGAGAAGATAAGAAGAAATCGCAAGAGAGGCGGAAAGAAAAAGAAAGAGAAATGAACCGGAAAAGAAAAATGAAAGATCAAGGTTGAGGCTTAATGGACAGGGCCAACTTAAATAGATATGTCAAATCCAATTCAGAGATCTACTATCCGTGAAACGTATACAAACATTTTCAATACACTATCAATCATCTATCAATTAACCATTAATTTTATTATTATCTATTCAAATCAACACTATCTTTTCTTTCTTTTTAATTTACATAATATATCTCTTTACTTTACACACAATTATTAATCACGACAATCAATCATGTATCACATGATACTTTTAAAATTTATCCTATTAAATTCTACAAAATCTACTCTTTCAAGTATATATAAATTCAAATACGCTTAGTTTATTTTAAATTCATTTTAAATGATTTGAACACCAAATCCCTAAGACATGTTTATTTTGTGTTTTAAGTTATTTTTTAAAAGCCCATTTTTAAACTCGATAAAATAGTAATGTATGTTTCTTTTGGTTTTTCAAAGAAAAAATATATTTAATTTTATGCCAAATCAATGTGTGAAATTAAATGATATTATATTACTTTTTATTATTGTTTAATGAGATTTGTGTCAAATCAATGTGTAAGTATGAAAGATATTGTATTATTATATTATTACGAGTGAAATTGTAATAATTAGATAATTGCATAATGATTAAAATTTATAGGTATTGATAGGGTAATTTTTAAAACGATTATAAAATTTTGAATAAATCTTTTATAATTTTAAAATTTAAAAATCATATTTACAAAATTCAAAGTAAACATAGCCTAAACAAGTACTACTAAATGTCTATTATTAAACCTCACTGGTAAAATAGTTCTAGAATTATAGCCTTTTTATTCATTGATGTTAAGAAATCCTTTAAATATCATTGAATCATTGAAATCTTTAATGTATAATCTTTTTATTCAATAGCACTGCATCCCTAAATTAAATAAAATAAATATAAACTGACAAAAATAATTTTTAATTTAAAAATAATCTAAAAATATTAATTGCAAATTACACATATATCCCTATTAACATTTTATATTTAAATAAAATAAATTTAGAAATAATCAAAATTATTCATAAATTATTACTAATATCTTAAACAACCATTTTAGACAAGCCCCATTTTTTTCAAAAAAAATGGAGCAGCATGGCGAATCAATATTTTTTTAATTAAAATAGAGCAATAATTTTAGTTTGAAAAAGATAACTTGATATTTTTTAAATTAATTGTATTGAAGTACAAAGTGATCAATTCTCAAACATAAACACGCCGAAGATTAAACTTATAAATCTATAAATCTGCATTTTTTTAATTATTAAAGGATATATATTTTATAGTTTTATATTTTTTTTTCCAAGAAAACAATTCATTCATTCATGGCAAAGCTATATCACCGTGAGACTAAAACTAGATGTGTTGATTTTTATTGGATCTAAGCCCTAGTTACTAACCCACCTCCAACGAAAGATATAAGAAAAATGTTCACATGATATACGATTTTTTTTACAAACATCCCAACACTAACCTATAATCTATAACATATTACAAAGTGGCTTAGGGTTGACAATCATTTTTTGGACCTTTTATTGCCTCTACCATTTTTTTATTTTGTTTAATTTTGTCCCTTCTTTTTTAATTTTTTTATTTTATAACTTTATTTAATAATTACTTTTAGGCAAATTTTCTTAGACCATTTGGTACCAAATCAATTTGGTGCAATTTTAATTTTAGGAGTTCTTTTTCTTATTTTTTTTTGCTTTTAATTTTTTGTTTTTTTTTCAATTTAGGTTTTTTTTAACTTTTAATTTAATTTTTAGGTTTTTTTTTTCCGACTGGACCAAAACCCGGCCCGTTAGGGCCCGGTGAAAACCCATTAAATGCGGAATAATCATGAAATGCATATAAAAAAATGGGTGAAGAAATGGTGATTCCAGATTTTTACGTTTTAAGCTCGTGTGTTGTGTTTTTGCTTATAATTGAATGATATGACAAGATAAGAACATAAAGAATAAAGAACACAACAAAGTATAGTGGTTCAGACTCAAGCTCCTACATCCACTCTCCCTGTCTTTAGGGAAATTCCTTCAACCGACTTATCACCCTCCTGGTTCGCCTCGACTTATCACTCTCTCGGGTTCACCTCTAGATATTTAACGAAGTTCACACTCCAATGGGACTTATCACCCTCTCTCGGGATTGCCTACCAACTACCTCACTTCACCACTAGTTATCTCTTACGAGAAACGGGTTTGGGTTTGGTGTTGTCTCAGTATGGTGAGATTTTCCTTACATTTGTTTAGCCTCAATGCTAAGGTTGGGAAAATCTCTCTGCTAGGATACATCGCGGGTTGCTTAAATCGGGTTCTAGAACACTTTTAATATATGTGTATATATCTACAGACTTGTGTTCTGGTGGAATCTTGAGTATATGCCCTCTTAGCTCTGGAGCATCGCTTGCTACATTCTCCACACATAATTTGATGGAAGATTTGTATTTATAGTGGATTTTGAATGTTACCGCTGGAGAGAATCACATTCAAATCCATACTATTCTTTTGTTCATTTTCTTCTTTCGGTTGTCTTCCTCTCATTGGTCCACGCCACCGATTCCAACGGCTTATATTTTTCAGATTCTTCCAGTCTCGTGATCTTTCATTTATCTCGAGCCTTCAGATTATCTAAGCCTTCACCATTTGAGTCCTTCAGTCTATCCGAGCTCAAGGTTCTTAGTGACATAATCGAGTCTCAGTTTTCGATTCAAATAGACTTCTTCAATGGACCTTATCCCGATCAAAGATAACGACACTCAGTCGACCGAGTTCAATCTTTCCTCGACTTCAGACATCCTAAACCCTCAGTCACTTTTACTTATCAACCTCAGTCACTGACCTATCGAAGTCTCGCTCATTTTACTTTATCGAGTCCCCCGCCCACTTTTACTCAAAGCACCGATTTCTTTCATTACCGATCTGACGTACTGACCGGGATCGATCAACACATCTTTAGATCAACATATCGGTGATGAAGATGGAGGTCATCATATCGTTAGCATATCAGTTTATTGTCGATCTCGACCACGCCTCGATCTCGATCGATCTCATCCGCTTCGTCTTCGTATCGATCTCGATCGTCGATCTTTGACTGGGTCTCCCCATCCTTTTCATCTTACGACCGCAACCTAACCCTCGACGGTCAGGTTTAAATTTCTCTTCACCGGTTGCACGGCTCATCAGTTAACTCTAACTCATCTAACTTTCATCGATCGTCGATGCAAATCTACCGTTCGGGCTCGATCTCGTCATCTAACTGATTTCGTATTGAGTTCCCTCAACTTGTTCTTCAGTTCCCAACTCATATCCATTGAATTAGCTTCAATAACAATGTGTTTGATAATGTTTCAGTATAATTCATCAAAACTAAAATATCCCAACTGCGCCCGAAAGTGGTTGGTGGTTCCTCGACTCAAGTGGTTCATGGTTCACCCGTCCCGAACGGTTCATATATGATTTAGGGTTCATTGTTTTAGAGTTGTGGTTTAGAGTGCATAGTTCATCCAAATTAAAATTGAATTCAATGAGACCAATTTGAATTGTGCATAAGGCACAGGAGAATGACTCTTTACTTTTAAATATTTTACCTCTCATATTTTTTTTAATTTGTCAATTTTCGCCTTTATATTTTAGTATGTTTTGTTCAAGCTTGGTAAATCGAGTTTGAGGATTTCCAAAAAAAATATATTTTTTTAGATTGTGCAAAACTAGATTTCAAAATTCATCAAAATCATCAAAGTGGCTTTTTTGTTCATGGGTTAGAGCATCACTACCTAAACCAAGAGATCCTCGGTTCGTGATGTCGCCTTTTTAATGGGATTTAATGGGATTTTTCCACCCTTCGGGTATTCTCATTCTTATGAGTTTGTTGTGGTATTATCCGCTCTCTATGGAGAAAACAAATTTAATGTACCAGATGTTGATAGCAAGGAGATTAAAGAAAGATGTAAGCCTCAAAAGACGATAAAAGAAAGATGAGAGACTCCGTGGTTGTTATGTTCGACGATAGCGGGATTTAAATATATGTGTCACGACGTGAAATGGATAATGCCTTAGTCCGGCTTAGTCCATATACCACGAGCTCATATTGTGGTTGCTCCTAATTTAGCGTAAATTTGTGTCATCTTCCTCCTGCTCCTCACGCTTTTGATTCGAGGCAAGTTCCTTGTTAACTTTAGCCCGAGGAAATTTGTTGTTCTAATTTAGTTGTACTTTTTGTAAAAAAAAATAAAAAATCATCAAAAATCCTAACATATAATACTCACACTTTACATTCTTTTCATACTTTTTTTTTTTCCAATAACACACTTCATTTTTTCACAATATAATAATTCTCATCATCATTTTTTTTTTCACCATCTTTTTTTTTCTCAATCCTATCATACTACATCTTTTAACTAAACATACACAAAAAAATCAAACTCTCACTGCTTTATTATTTTTGGATTTCTCAATCAAGATTTTCAATCTTTCAAAGAAATTCTAAAAACAAACATACTCCTTATTTCTTTTATTTTGCAATTTTACTTTAACAATTTTTTAATTTGTATTCAATTGTAAAATGTGTTATGGGGTTGAGAATCACATATTGAATCGCTTTTACCTCTATAATCTTTTAGTTTGTTCAATTTCGCCTCATCTTTTTATTCAATTTATTTTGCAACTTTATATAATAACTATTTTTATTCTTTACTCCTATCATTTTTTATTTGTTCAATTTCATCTCATGTTTATTTCTTTTTATTTTATAACTATACATAATAATTACTTTTAATTCTCATTTTTATTTTATTTTTTGATTGATCAAAATGGAGGCTAATTGGATAACCAAAAGGAACGAATGGAGATATTACTTTTTAATCAATGTTTTTAAAAACTGATGGGCCATCGAATCGGACAATGAATTAAGTTATTAGATCACCCGGTTCAATTAATTGAACCGCTTTTAAAAAATAAATGACTCAGATATTATATATATATATTATAATATTTATAATATATACATATACATATCATCAAATTGAATTTATGACCGAAAATTGCATAAAAATTATAAAATGAAATGGACATATCCCTAAAAAAATGCATATCATCAAATATAAAAGTAAAAAAGTAATCAAATCAAATTCACAAAGAAAAAGAAAAGAGACACTGATTATCAAACATTAAAAGGAACAAAAATAAATATTTTGATAGATAGAATACACAAATACAACATCGACGCAAGTATGAATTATCAACAAAGAAGTAAAATACAATATGATTTTAAAAATTTAAACATACAAATAAAGTTCACATATATAGGTTGTAATTGAAGTTTGGCCTTAGAAACACCACAAAAAACTATCTTGATTGAATGCACGTATTTACTTTGTGATTCATTTGTAGGAGTTCTTTTTGACAACACAAGATTTAAATAAATGTTCACCTGACTAGTTCAAAAAAAATAATGTGTTATTTATAATTTTTATTTTAACAATGATCGCCTTCTTTAGTACCTTGTAAAATATTGAATTTATTCGCGGTGCAACAAATGTTGATGTTCCGCCAAGCTTTGAACAAAGAAGTATTAGATGTCAGTTTTTAAAAGTTTTAGACAATTATCAATTAATAGACATTTTTATATAACATGTAATTCATATGATTATATATATGTAGGAAAGTTTAATTTATCAATAAACTTTACGCGCGACTAATAATGTTTAACTGTCATGCAAGAAATTAAAATTAAACAAAACAAATCTTACAAAGAAAAACACAACAAAAACTCTTATGAATGAATTATGCAAAACTTGCAATGCACGTCTTAAAAAACTAGTCTCATTAAAAAATGACAATACATGGATTTGATGTGGCCACGCAAACAAAATTTCCTTGCTTGTTCTGTACATTGATTTATAGAAACTGCCATCTGTCGTCCCAATTAAGAATCACAATACAATTATACAAAAGCAAATGATTCACATGAAAAAGATGATCCCAGAAATATCAAACATGAATAATATCATGATATTCAATTCAACCCCTTGTCAAAGATTAGAGCTCCTGGAATCATTACCATTTGAGTTCCAATACACAACACCATTAATTAAAGAAAAGAAAAAAAAGAACAAAAAATTAGCAACAAACATCCGTTTCCAATGAAGAAAAAGTAAAATATACAAATGTTAGAACTACATGCATTAATAAAAGCTCTTTTTTTATGAACTTCAGTTAACAGCATATTCTGGTTCTATTCACAAAGCCAATTTGGTATCAAAGTTGCTCAAACAGATGGCAAACGCCTGAAAAGCAGACAGGGGATACCGGTAATCCATGGTGAACATATTCTTTACCAACCTTACCAAATTGCAGAATACCTTATCGCGGGTCCGTTGCCCTGGTTGCGCTTGGCTGAGAAGGCGGTGGTGCACTACCAGCGGCAGGCGGCTGCATGGCGGCAATCAACTGAAAATTTTAACCGATGCAACGTCACTCGCCCCTAAAATTGAGGCACCAGCACTGTAACTGTTCATGCCATCTAGGGATTTTTGTTCTGAGAACTAAGGGCCTCGATTTGTTATCGCCGTTTCTCCTTCGATATCCCGCGATATCGAAAATCGTGGGGAGCTACTGAAGTCGACTGAGTGATCAAGACTTGAGAATGAGATGCTATTAAATGAGTCCCCGAGGGTTCGGGGCAGAAGTTCGGCTGTGTTCGGCACCTAACCTCACCGGTTCGGGACAGATGAGTAGGGTATTGAGTGCATCATGCAGTGCATCCTACGGGGCCCTTGTTCCAGCACGTTTAGTTCATACGCATTTGGGCTATGTTGTAACTACCTCGCTGGTACTTTTGGAGATACTTTTTTTGAGTAGAATCTACGCTTGTTCGCCCAGGCAGGGCGGGTGTGAACAAGAATGGGGGCTGTGTGTCGATATTATGGAACTTGGTACCGAGAAAATTCGATCTGTATAAATGAGCAATTTTTTATATTAATCACTCAATAGTAAGTAATGGAAAAGTGAATTGGTCTTATAAAACATTACTACCGCACAACTGATTTATGCATTACCACTTTATAGTATAACAACAATATTTTTGAATGAAACTAACTACTAATATTTTTTAAAAGTACACCCAAAATGCAAACCAAGTGCAAGGTGAAACTGGTTTATACAAGACGCCGCAATTTAATTTGATTAGAAGATAAGATTGAACAAAATGAATGACTTAGTTGTGTATCAAAACATGTAGTACATTAGGTTTTACATAGCACCAGACATGGAGTTTATTATTTTCACAGGTTATACTTAGTATCATTTAATGAATTTTATAGATTCCAATTGGCAGAACATCCGTTTAAGGTATGGTTACATGCCGACTGAAATCAGTCCAATCAAAAAGATAAATATACAAAAAGTCAATAAGCAGAAGACTGAAAGTGAATACCGATACTGAATGCTGAGGTTTACCTTTAGTTTTCCAATATAATGTTACATCGACCTGGAAATGTTGTCTGCATCCATTGAGATAACATATTCTGTATAAGTAGTTCTACCAGTTCGTTTCAAGAGAGGAGGAACTTCCCATTCTCAACAACAAAGCTGCATAAATTAATATCAAATCAAGGAGGTAATATTGAAGGCAGTCTGTCAATCGCATATCTCCTGATAAGGACCTAGTATAATGGTTAGTTTTCAAAGAATTTACTTTTAAACACGGAGATGCTTTGACAGCTGCATGCACATTTGTTTTATAAATGGCATTCGAGTTATTAACTTTTTTGAACGCATATAAATAAAACCTATACTAAACTTCAAGAAGAGGAACCACATGATAAACAAGATAGCATGCTGGGTTTTTTTTAAAGCACGTTGTGGGTATCAATACGGGACGACATTCTTACTCCATTATTCATGATTCCCAAAAGACACTCACCAGGACTAAGACACAAGAAAAGATGGTACGTCGTTAGATTTGTTCCTCTGATGAAGCACTGATGGTTCCATCACGAGACCCTGGCTGTATACGTTGGAAAGTGGATTTAGTATAACTTAGTAATTACAGAGATGAAAATATAGTCAAAGGCAAAAAACGTCAACAAAACCTGTTTTAGTGAAACGGAAAAAGTAATCTTCCCAGATAACTCGATTCCTAACAATTTCTTGCACATGCCCCCTCCATGATCGGCAAACGGCGGCACATGCAACCACATGTTTTCGAGCGGGCTATGTACTCGCTCTTTCCAACCTTTTAATTACATCATAAAGTAACTCCGGGAGGAAGATTAGCCCAACGACTACTCTGAATTACCAAAGGCTTCGTTTAAGTCATGGAAAGAACCATGAGATTTTCCCCTATGATGAACGGGAAGCCTCACATCAAAAACTCCGACGGATAAGCTCCCCAAAACTGTCCCTTATATCCCTAATGCTTGAATGACATTTAGCCCCGAAATGCCAACGATTATCGGAAACTTGATAATATGATCAACTCAACTGTGATTGAGCAACACAGAAGAAATTTTCAGAAAGGAGAAAATAAATTGTAAATAAAAAGAAAAGAGGAAAAGGGGTAAAATTCAAGATAAAGCAAACATTTCTATATAACTCAAGTGCTATTTAAATGGTATTAGTTGTTTTTTCTAAGAGGTATTAGTTGGTTAGTATTAGTTGTTTTCACTTAATAGTATTAGTTGTTTCCATTGAACAGTAATACAAAAGATAGTTGTTTTCACTTAATAGTATTAGTTGTTTCCATTGAACAAAATATAAATTAGTTAGCACCAACTGCAAGGTGCAACTTGTCCACCCAAGTGTTACTCAAAAAGATAACACACCCAATTAAGGCAGAGAAATTAAAGAAATGGAGGAGAGGGGCAAAGAATAAAGGAAGACACAAGAGAAGTGATAGTCTAATGGAACAAGTTTCATGGGTTTAAAATCAAATACTTTTTATCAGATACAGCTCTTCTAGGCTCTAAAGCTATCTCTAATTCAAAGTATATTCACTTAAGACGTACTTTCAGCTAGTAATCTAAAGCATCCATTTAAAATACTATTCAAATGCAAGAGAAAAAATATTTCAAATGGAGAGTAAGTTTATAATATTGGCAACCACAGCTTAATTTTGTTAAAGTGCATGCCCTCTGAAAGAATTATATCTACCGCCCTTGTAAAAGAAACTAAACTATCTTAAACAGTGATCAATGCCAAAAAGACAACAGTATGAACTCAATTATGGATTAAATACAACAAATTCCATGTAAGCAACACAAATTCAAACTCTTAAAATATATGGCTAAAAAATTTGGGCAATCTTTTCTAAATAAGAAAAAATCATGTCTTGGAACATTATAACCCACAACCCATATACCCAACAGAAAGTTAAAGAGAAGGATTATCAGATTGCAAGAAAAATGAGCAAAAACCCAGAAAAACTTTAATTAAAGCAAAATTTAACCCAAAAAAGGTCGAAAGGAAGAATTTATGAAACTATAAAAAAGATGCATCAAATGTGAATGAAGCATTGACTGGGACACAGAAGCATAAATTCCTCCAAAAATTGAAATTTCAGGGTGAAGAAAATGAGATCTATTACCTCAGAGGACCAGAACGCTGAAACAAGATTCTCCAAAAATCCATAAGTATGTGGGTGTATAAACTCAAACCCAGAAATGCACACACTTTTTTTCAAACGAGAAGAAACAGATCAAGAAAAGGGAAAAACAATCAGTTCACACAATAAACACAAATACACACGCACATAATTTCAGGTTCTCCCACAAAATTAGACAGAGAAAAATGGTAATTAGCTGGACTCAAAGATGGGATAAATCTAGTTAAAAAAGAACCAGAGAGAGAGAGAGAGAAGAAAGGAGGAGGGAGAAAAGTCGCCTGAGAAAAATGGAGAATTAACAAAAAGAAGTAATTATTTTAAAGTGGGAAAACTATGGTGAAACGAAAAAAGTCTATGGATACTTTTATTGTAAGTCGTTTTTCATTGAATTATGTTTTTATTATATTTGGGCACTATGTCTATGTGATGAAAAACCAGGGCTATGAATAATAGCAAGCAAATTACACAACCCAACATGTGGAACCTTGATTCTTTTTTGGTGTGGCTTATTCAATGAGATAAGATCGCAATCTATTTTATCTATTAATTTTTTTTTCGTTCTTTCTTTTTAATTACTTGACAATTTTTATTTTATTTTTTTATGTTTTTTGTGCATGATCATAATTTTGACTTGGGCAATGATAATGTTTTAGCAAAATTAAGTTTACTTTTATATTGTGGTATAATTTATTTTAATTTTATAAGCTACTATTTAATCGAGGCTCAGGCCCACAAGAGAAATGGAATGATGATATTTTTTTCACATTTTATATTCCACTTTATTATGCATACCAGAAATAAAACGATACGTTAAATGTTAAAAAATTGACTAAATATCATAATTTAAGTCCATATGAAAAAAATTTAAAAGATGAAAATAATTGAAAATAAAAAAATGACATTATAAAGGAAAGACATGGTTAATGTCTTAATGATATCAAAGGAGAGGACAATGATTTGTTCAACTTATTCATGATTTGATTTTTTTTTTCTTTTGTTAAATGTTTGTGAGTGAAGTGATCCCTTCAATATTTGGCGAGATGGGTTTTTTTTTTTCACTAAATAAAGATTTGATTTAGATGGACGTCAAACTAGCCAGTTTTTGTTTTTGAAATTCTTTTTTGGTTATTTTGTCAGTTATGTCCTTATGAGTGTATACGATTTTTTTTTTTCATTAAAGAAAACAACAATTTTGATAGTGGATTGACTGTGAGCTGATAGAGATTGGAAATATAATTTTGTTTGACATAGAATTTGAATAGTGTGAGTGTGAGTTGATAGAGATTGAGATTTATTTTTGTTTATATTTGATTGTATGAGCAAGAAAGATAAACATGTTAAAAAATATATATTTTTGTACAAAAAAATAGTTAATTACAGAGTTGTGTTATGCACGGTCAAGAACTTTCCTGTCACGTGTTCGCCAGATTAACACATAATTAATGTTTCGCACGCAAGGCTACCGCCCATCAGACAAGCGTCACGGGCTAGGCGAACACCCTTGTCGCCGGTGGGCCAAGAGCTGGAAGTAACGATCATAGAGAACCTAGGCCACACCATAAAAATATGTCACCGGCAACTCAAAGAAGCCTACTCACCTGGGACGGGCAGCAAAGACGGAAGAAATAACGTAACACCGTGACGAACAGAAGGAAGACTGTACTTACTAAATAAGGCCAAAGATAAAAGCAAGGACAAAGGCGCTTAGCCTACGTCAGCCTCAAGAACAGATAGCCTTTCAGAACAAGCACACACAAGGAACACAGCATTCGTATCACTTACTAAGCAAAGACTATACTTGGACGATGTCGACGACTTTACCAAACAAGGACAGATATGTCAACGTGAGAAACGCGGATAAGAACGCGGCAACACTATTGCATTTTGCATGACAAGAAACCGCCAGCCAAGGCTAAGTTAAGGCAAAGACATACTTGTCAAAATCCTATAACTAGACCCTCGAGGTCAAAAATAGGGTTCTAAATTTTCCTACTATAACTCTTATACCGCTTCCATTTCCATTATTAGTTGTGTCACACAAATACATCGCTCGACACACCATCATTTCACCAATAAAACAATCTTGGCTTGGTACGCCCAAATCAGTCACTCCCGATTTAACTGGCTAAACTCTGTTGTCATTTTACATTACATCGTTCGCCACACACACCAGGTTTGACACGCCATCATTTTGTTTGTTGTTGTCATATTCAACGCCACATCATATTTTCCACTTAACACTAATTTTTGCAAACAAGTTGGAAAAGTACTTCATTAATTTGCATACTAAGAGCCTGCTTAGAACTCTGTGTAAGAAGACTTATTTTTTAAAAATTGTTAGACACAAACTTTTTAAAAAAATAAGTGCTTCTTCTAACACTTGTAGAATTTGCAAAACGGGTATTAAAATAATGAGGCTCACATGAAACCTACCTTATAAAAAAACTAGTAAGGATTAGCAAAACGGGAGTTAGTAAGTCATTTCCTATAAAAAAGAAAGGAAAATGAGGAGATTCTATTCTGTGTGTGACAAATTCTACTTTTAATATGCTTAACCTTAGGCCCTAACATAAGATTATACTCCAAGAATTTGCATTTTATAATGTTCATGAATCATTATTGGTTCAATAAACTAATAAAATCTTAAATCTTCTAATATCATTAGATCCAAACATTCCAAAGTTTCCTAAATTATTGGTTTCAGGTGTCATGACTTATAAATTTATTATTGATAATAATATATGAGAATTATTGTCAATTAATTACAGCGTTATTTCGAAGGAAAGAAAATAAGAGATTGGAGTTTAATTGGAGGTTTATTAAGTCATCGATCAGCTCAGTTCATTCTTGGGAATTTAATCATATGCGGTTCTTGTAAAGTGGAATTTAGGGTCCGTTAGATTAAACTCCATTTTTATATATATATTTTTTAGAGTTTATAAATTATAAAGAGCTTATTTTAAAATTTTATAAATTATTTAACCTTTTTTTTGCCAAAATACACAAAACTTATAAGTTTCTAAACAATTTATGAGGATGTTTTGCAAGAAATTATAAGTGATTTTTAATCACTTAAAATTCATAAAGATAAGTTTATTTTGAGCGTATATTTCTTTTTTTATTGGGGACAGATATAAGCCAAAAGTTGAAAGGGGTATGCTTTTGATAATTTATAGAGCATTTTTTAAAGTATTATTAACTTTTTTTTAAAAACACCATTAACTTTTCATTGAATTTTTTTTTACAAAACACCATCAACTTTCTACTATAAATCAATTTTCTATAATCACCAGTTTTAATCACTTCTTCAAAAGGATAACTTTCTTGCAAACACCCCCTATAACTCGCTTTTTAACTTTAAGGAGCTTATAAATTGAGCCAAACATGCTTTTTATTTCAAACCGAAAAAAAATCCAACATGTACATTTGTAGAGGGAAAAATATAAAAAATCGGTATATACTACACTTATTGCATCAAACATATCGAATTTATAGAAATTTTGGTAGATGCTAGATAGCTTATCGGTAGTTCCGATAGGGTAACGCGTGAGTCATGTGAAATAAAAGTTTCGATATTTTGTGATATACGGGTATACCGAAAAGAATTTGGTATTTTGATATTACAATATCTTGTTTTTTTGGTATCTTACCGTAAATACTCTAAAATATCTTGGTATAAAATGATATAACGAAATTTCGGTATAAACGGTATTTACCAAAAATTTGATATGTTACAGTATTCCAATTTTTTTATATAGTAATACGGTATGTAATTTTAATATACCGATATATGGTATGGTTTTATATTTTCAGTATGATATGGTATGTCACCGATGAGAACCCGATTTGGGGAACAGATAATTTATCGCTTCTAACAGATGCTAAAGAGAATTAATATAAAATCGACGCCTCTAGCTCAAAGCCAAAGAGAGAACCATTGGTTTTTACAAACTTGCCAAAAAAAAGTTAATTTTATTAATTGATCTATCTAAAAACGACATAACCTCTTTTTAAATAGAAAAAGGACCAAACATAATAAAAAAAGACTAAATCTTAATCAAATCTAAAAGATATCCTAAAAATAAAATAAATAACCAAAAAAAAGGAAAAAACAAGAATCTTGAGCTTCTTTGCCCATCTTACGCAATTTTATGATCTTGTCAGATCTTCGCTAAATATTTTAATATATTTTTCAATATTTCACGGGTTGTTTTCACTATTGGGCTTTGGGTTCGACTTTTGAGCCAAATTAGCTCGGACAGGTAACATATTCTTTGAGCCCAAAACCCTCGCTCAGATCAATCACCCCTAACATGTGTTATATTTGTGTATGTTACTATGTATATGCTCTAAAGTGAATTTTAGGCTTACGATGGAAAAAATTCTTTGCCATAATATTGGGGGTCCAATTCCATAAAGCCCAATCCCAGGCCAACATTGGGTTGTATAATATTTCAAGGCCCAAATTCACTTCATTTACATCATATATTGGGTCTGTAGATCATATACATCCTCAACCATATTTTTGTATATTTTAAATAAGCCCATATTTTTAATAAAATTGACAATTTCGATTCTATTAAGAATCTTATTTAATCTCAATTGAAAATGAAGAGTTTATATGTTTAAAAACAAGTTAAGGAAGCTTATTTCATCCTCATTAATAATAACAGTATGGGCTAATTTGACTGTTTTTCAATTTAAAATCAGCCTAAATTATTTAAAATTAGATTGAAATCAGAGTGATGCATTAATTTCAAATACATTAGATAAATTGACTGGACTCGAGCAATCAATCATCAACTCATGGGTGTTTATTGGTTTTAAATGTTCAAATTTATCTTTATTCTGAAGGCAACGACAATGAGTTAGATTTTAGAAAAGACCTTTATCCCTTTAAATTATTTTTATATAAAAATACTGCTTTATTAGTATATCCGCATAAATGATTCCGAAAAATATAAATTTCTATAGATATTCTTAAGTCTAGAAATTTTAAGAAAGAATACCCATGAACCGGGGATTTATATTATTCATATATCATCAGCTGCAAAACTTTATCACTATTATTAAAAACTTTACTTTTAAAAAATAAAATATTTTTTAGATCATTGATAGACAATAAGATAAATGATAATTTTATATATAACAAGAATAATTTTATACATAACAATGAGATATTAAAAAACCGAAGCTCACTTGCCTTTTCAAATACTACAAAAGTTTACAAATCAAAAACAAATTAAAAAATTCCAAACGTAGGAATATGTATGAACTTCGCATATTTATAAATTTTTATAACGAATAATAAATTTATGTAAGGATTAAACACATGGAGGAAAATGATGGAAGTATATAACTTTTCAACAGCTAGTTAGTAACAATTATTACCCTTGATCACGCTATTATAATCCACGAAAATGAATTAATTACTACTCCTGAAATTAATTAATTGACAATAATTAAATAACATTCCAACGTGTTTTTGGTAAATTACAGCCTGTCATTGACCTTCCATAATTATAAAAATATTACTATGTTTTAGAAATATCATTGGAGATCTAAAACCATTATAATTACTACAGATTTGTAAATATTTTTTTTGTTTTTGACTATTGAATATTCTTGAGTGAAAATGGGCATTGCGCTAGCGTATCGAAGGCCATGAGGGCTGAATCCACCAAAGTCCCACCACCGGGAACAGCCAAGGGAGGAGACTGCCGCCACCACCGTGGCGGAAGAGACTGTCGCCGCCGCCGTCACGGAGGAAGCAAAGTTGAAGGTGGGGTTGATGCCAACCGGAAAGAGAAAGCTGTAGAGGTTAGTTTAAGTTTTTAACTTAAAACTTTTTTAATGGGTAGTTTCATTTTAATTTTACAATATAACAATCTCCATGCAACTTTTAGTCTGATGTTTATGAAAAATTTAAATTCTCAATAATGATATAGAATTAACTCAATTGAGTTTTTTGTATGGAGCTCGACTAATATATTTAAATTATGTGGAATCCAGCTTATTTATATATGGAGTAATATGTACCGTACGTGTTTTTCTAAGAAAATTATATGAGTTTTATAAATGCTTTAATTGTTCATTAGATGTTATTGATAAAATATAAACTCCCTTATTAACAAGTTTTCATAATATGAAATTAGATTTATTCAGTCATACAATTGATATCTATTCAATGCTATTATTACTATGATAAAATAATATCATAACATTTTTTATACACAAAACACATCAAGTATTAGTTTAAAAGTGTAATGGTAATATTTAATGAAATTTATTGTATTACTAAATTAAATGTTCATAGTTCATACAGTAATTTATTAATTAATTTTGGTTCTTGTAAATTTAATTCAAGGTCGTAGAGATTTTCAAGTGACTTTCGTTCTCTTTTCAGTTCTAATTTGTTTGTCCTTTTTGTTTATTTAATCACAATTAATGTAATATGATCTCATTTACGGCAATTTTTCTCCTCTATGAATTAAAGAAAGAATGGTGGTGATACATAACGCCAAAATTAATATACAATAGACTTTCTCCAAATGAGAAAATCGACATATCTTTCCAGAGAAATATATCTACCCAAATCAAAATTAAGACCTATATCATGTATAGCAAGTTACAAAATATAGTAATTTTTAAAAATTATTTTTCCACAAATTCATGGCTGCAGGGTTGATGCATCAAATGAAATTGAGGAAATAGAGGAAGAACAGACTAAAATTGAAGCTTCGATTTTAGTATCGGAGGTCAAGAAGGAGAAGAAATCAGATATGGCGGAACAAAAATGATGGAAAACCGCTTATTATTTATTTTATTTTATTTTATTTTATTTTATTATGGTCGCTGGATTTATAGTAATAGAAACATTATTCCTAATTTCAATCCATATTGATTAAAGCTTGTTTTTTTCTTCTATAATTTTTGTGTAATTATTTTTGATTGGTATATACGTGAAGATCATTATACAATTAGTAGGTGAGGTGAAATTAAATGCAAGAATATAGGCACCTAACAAATTAAAATTGAGTTATAAATTTATGAATATATATATGTCCAATGAAAATAAGACGAGTTATGAAATGAATATAAAATTTAGATAATTTTACAATCCTGGATGTCCCAATGACGTGTTATAAATTACAATCAGATTGTTTGGCAAGGCATAATTAAAATTTATAAGAAAAATAATGAAATACTTTTTCACCTTTAGTCTTTAAATTTAATAAAGTTTTGACGGATGTCCACTGACTTGCTAATTAGAACCAAGTAGTTTGGCATAAAAAATTTATAAGAAAAAACTGAAAAACAATGAAGTACTCCATTTTTCCTGTCTTAAACTTAATAGAGTTTTTATAGGCATTTTCAATATATTACATAAATCATCTGAGTTATTGTAGTCTATGTTTTAAAAATCGAACCTGAAGTTGAGCCGATTTAATTTCAAAAACATTTTAATTTGCCTAATCTTGGATCAAGGCGACCAGACCGGAAAGACGCCATGACAAATATTAAATATATATATATATATATATATATATATAGTATGCATGATTTTTTTTGAAATAGTCTTATTATAAAATATTTTATTCAACCTCCAATGCCCATTACTAATTTTAAGCGTGAGGCATCGGGTGATGGGCTAAAACTAAAAAGGCCTAAAGAAACAACAAAGCTATCGCCTTTTATTTTTTTTATTTTATTTTAAAATAGGTACCTAGAAAGTACAATCACGCAACCTTCTTTTTACTAGGTATACCAACTTTTTGGATCTTATCGGCTATCGTAAATCGTGAACTCAAGAAATATTTTTCAAAAATATTCATCTTACGCGCCTTCCTTCCAAATCTTCTTTTCTCCAATATCCATGCTAGGTTAATGAGATGCAAAGCTCCAAGGGATAGTAGGCCAGCGGAACGCGAAATTGTGGCGGGCGAGGCGAGGCGGCGTGCAAGGCGCGATGAGCGCAGTTGGGGAAGAGAGCGGCGTGATGCGGGATGGGAGGCGGGCGGGGCGCGGCGGGTGGTGGATTTAGGGATCTGTGGTTTGAAAAATTCCTCTTTTTTTTTTTCTCTAATCGTGAACCGACTTTCGTTTTCTTTCTTCGCTTTTTTTAATTAAAATATTTAAAAAATGCCTAATTCAGCGGGTCCGCCTAGCCGAATGATCATCGACCGAAACATACCGTAAATGCCCTTTTTTTTTTTTTTGAAAACTCGAAAACCGCTGCTCACCGGTTTTTTAGGGGCGCCAATGAAGGGTAGCACCCCTATTGAGCATTGCCCAAAGACCGGTTTTTGGTCCGACGTCACGGACCCGATTTTTCAAACATAGATTGTAGTCATCAACAAATATATTAAACACAAGTTTTTTAAAAAATTGAGAAAGTTCCCCGTGTGTACTACAAAAATATATCACACCCAAAGGACCTAATTTATTTTTATAAAAACATAAATGGTGAATCTCACCATACAAGACCGATACACTATTAATTATTAATACGCATATATATCAATTTGATATATATACATATTCTTGGTTCTTTTAAATAAAAGTCCGTCTTTGAACAAAAACTTTGAAAGAGAATTAAGATAAATCACCAAATCAAGAGAACCGAAGTCCCCAAACCAAGAACGGAAATGTAAGACTTTTTCAACTCACTTTCCCATTCAAACCACGTGCTCAAGACATTAGTTAATAATGAGAATAGAGCCTCGCTGGCCTGGGCCACCGATGACATGCCGCTTCGATTTTTCTAAATTCAATGGACTTGGTAGACAAGAGAAAATGCACATTCCACTCATGAAAATTACCAAAGCAATAACCAACATTAAACTAAAAGTAATTTACCAAAAGTACTATGTAACACGATTTACCTTAACTTGAAGTAATAGCCAATATAAAACCAACTTAGAAGATGATTTTATCTTCTTTTATAACTCAACATTCATTGAAACAAATAAGTTAAGAGACGAGTACACAAGCTCAACTTTTTCCATCACGTGCAATTATTCGGGGTTCAACGAATTCAAAATGCAACTAAAACCATCACTCCTTAGAGCACTTAAATTGAAGCTAGAAATCACTTTTCAGCACCTTTTTTTGGCATTTACATTTACGTACCGACGTTGCTGAAGTCAGATCAACTTGTTATCCAAAGCGAAACATATGATGCAACTCCCTCGCCTTCCCCGCCTCACCAATTTCACAAACTCAAACTTCTTCCTCCAATTCCAACATCTTCATTTGTATCTCCACCTCCTTCTTCCAATTCCCTCAAGGATTGTGTAACAATCAACTCACTAGTAAAATCCGGTAGAAATTTTTTCAATTTGGTGTCGACCAAATGTATTATTATCTTCCTCTCGGTTTCCGCTTTTCACAAGCCTTACTTAACGTCACATCTTGAAGGCAACATATTAATTCCATCATTTTTTCGTGATGGTACGACATTTCTTTTGAAGAACAACCGCCATAAGTCAAGATTTTCGATTATCTCGCTGGGTTTATCTCGAATGTTTATGGACCCATCGTGAGTCGATTTTAATGCATATTGTACGGCGTATCTCGGCTGGGTTGTGGAGCCCGAGTCGGAGAAGGGATCCAAATGGGCGCAGGCACTCTCACCATGGTGTTAGGGTCGAAGACTTCGCCGACTAAACGAGGCCGAGCGACGGAGACCGTGAGCATTGGAGGCTGAAATCGGCGATTGACGAAAGGAACCGCTGTAATTACGTCCGTGGTCGGTTCCGGGTTCCGGTATAAGGAATTAGTGCCGCCCATATCTCATTTAAATACCTCGACTCTTATCAGATTTGCTCTTTGTACCAAAAAATAATACCCAAAATAGTGAATCTCCTGCTTGGTAAAGGCTTCCGGAGACGAGTCATTCCCGATTTAACCGGGTAACCAAATTGTTTGTCTCTAAATTCCTTAGATCTATTATTTTCCATAATTGCTTGTTTAATTCCTCAACAACCGTATCAAGAGCATCGAAGTTAAAGGGATCGTGGAGAGCAATTATGATGGTCAAGGAAATCGCTCAAGGAGAAGTTTGATGGAACGGATTTCGATTCCGAAAAATCGCAGATCAAGATTATCTGCAGACGCAGAAAGATCTCAGATCAATCATGGGTGAAAACTCCAAGAGACGGGCGACGACGAATGGAAGGCCGGATAGGAAGACGATGAGTGTGGTTCGTTCGTCGTTATCCAGAACGCCGCCTCTACATACTGTGAAAGCAAAACCACAAATGAGATACCGAGATATTGACCCAGATGTATGAAAACCGCTCGCAATAACAAGGTTCATCTGACAAGTGAGGTTATTCAACCCGAGATTAAGTGAGATACAGTGAAGTTAATCATCTCAACGAGTCTAATATGATCATATTTCAATTGAGCTCCTGCTGAGATTGATTTTTGATGACGAGGTTCCTAAGCCCTTATTTTGTTGTCTTTTTACCGTAAAGTGGAGCCGGGACGGTAACGGCCGTTAAGGTTTTTCACAGGGGCGAAAAACCAAATTTGACGAGGTTAGGATTCGTCATGAGCGAAGAAATTCAAGAGAAAGAGTTAAAAGTGGTAACAGGATCTCGCTGGAGTAAAGGGAAGCAGAGGCAGATTCAATCCAATGGAAGCCAAATCTAGGTAGACGTTTCGGGCGGGCAAAGATAAGCCCAAGAAGGATAAGAGTAAAGTCGAAAGTGTTATAAAATATCATGAACTTGGCCATTACAAAAGTGAGTGCAAGGCACAAGGGAACGAACCAAAGAAGAATGAAAATCCAAATCAACGCTACATCGACATGACTCGTATATTGATTCCCAGTAAAGTACCCATTGAGCGTGTGTGTTAGATTGGGGAGCATCGCCATTGTGGCAAAGAAGGTTTATTTAATGGAAAAGTACACTTCCTGAACTTTTGGGAAGGTTTTATCTAGATGATGAGCTCCGAAATCAAAGTGGAAGGGAATGTTCGGATTAAGACACCAAAAATGGGTGGTTACAATTGAAAGATGAGACATATTCCCGGGTTTGAAGAGGAATTTGATATCGGGCTGACAACTTGATGACGAGGGTTAAGGGGTGACCTTGGCGGTAATCGGGAAGATATCCAAAGGTGTCATGGTAGTGGCTCGAAAATAAAGAGGGACGCTAGTATACGACATGCAACATCCGGATAGATTGCTCTTGCAAGTGAAAAAGGAATGCAAAGGGCGGCATTGTTCTAGCTGCCACATGAAGAAAAGGGGGATGAAAGCTATGCGGGTTGTGGTGGTAAACCTGGTCAGACCAAGACAATTTACATTGTTTGTGTGGAGGACCGTATTCCTGGAAAATAAAAGGTGAGTTTTTTCGGGCTTTCTAATAGGCTTTGGAAGAAGGTGTCGGAGTTAGTTCACAAAGTGATTTGTGGGGTCCAAAGACAAGGATATTCCTTGGTGGAGCATCATATTACATGACTTTTTATTTACTTAATTTCACATTTATGGGGAAGGTACGGGTTTATTTCTTGAAAAATAAGTCTCGATGTCTTTAATGCTTTTGTGAAATGGAAGTCTTTAGAAAACCGAAAACGGGTCTGGCGCTAAAATGTTTGAGATCCGATAATGGTGGAGAGTAACAGCTCTGGCGAGTTTAAAGGATTCTGGAGGTACGTAATGGAACTTAACGAGAAAAACTGAGAGAGGAACCCCCATGCAGTAATGGTGTGGCGTAAAGTACATGAACATGACTTTATGTGAACGGCCGAAGCACGATTGAAGAGCGGGCCGCCAAAGACAGTTTTGGGAGGCGCTAACACGCTAGCCTTACTTTGATAAACGTGAGGACCCCAACCTTTTGAAAATGGCATACTGTATAGGTCCTGGGTCGGGAAAGGAGGTAAATCAGTTTTTCTTCAGTATTTGGGGTGTGTTGCATATGTTCATGTTGATTCTATGAGTAAAAGTAAGTTGATGCAAAATTTGTTAAGGGCACGCTTGTTGATATGGCGTGATGAATTTGGCTATCGATTTTGGGACGAGGAAAACCGAAAAGGTGATTCAGAGGTCGAGATGTCATATTTAATGAAATGATGATGTACAAAGACAAAGTTGGGGGGAAATCCAAGAAGGTGGTTCTCGAGTTCAAAGTTGTGGTTAGACATTTCAACTCAAAGGGAGCAAAGGGGTTCTAGATGATCAGTGATTGTTGAGGAAGAACCAAGTACATTACCACCAACAATTCCGGCCATTTGAGATCCACGAGATCGGAGATCTCCCGATAGGTATTCACCTCCCTCCATTATCTATTGTTAATCGGTGAACCCCTCAATGTTATGCAAGAGGCAAACATCGTAGAAGGAACAGTGGACAAGGGAAACTTGCAATGAATGATGAGATGAATTCATTGATGACCAACAGAACTGGGAGCTTGTTGAGCTTCCTATGGCAAGAAAGCAATCGCATAACAAGGGTTTACAAAATAAAAAGAGAGACGATGGAAGCAAACGCTACAAGGTAAGATTGGATGAATTTGGGTTGGGTCAACATAAATATCGGGATTATAACGTGTTTTTACCCAAAGGGTGAAGCTAATCACTATCTCGATTGGTTCTGAAGTCCGTGGCCGGGCAAAATTTGGTGTTAGAACAGATGGACGTGAAAACCGCTTTCTTCATGGTGATTTAGATGAGGACATCTACATGAAGCGTACCGGAGGGATACTTGTCCAAGCGGGAGTAGTGAGCTAGTTTGCAAGTTGGAAGTTAAGAGCTTGTATGGTCCAAACAAGCTCCATTACAAAGGTGCAAGAAGTTTGATGGGTTCATGCATGAGATTAAGATCAATAGGGCGTGAGGCCGACTTACTGTCAGCATTTCAAGAGGTATAGATGATGGTTATATCATTTGCTAGTTATATGTTGATGACATGTTGATAGCAAACTCTAAGTGTTCTTGAGGTGAGCAAGTTGAAGGAAAAATTGTCCTAAAAGGCGATGAAGTGACCTGGAGAGGCTAAGTAAATCTGTGGTAGAATCTTTCGTGGACAAGGCAGGAAAGAAATTCACAAACAAATACATAAAGAAAAGTCTTGAGAGATTTAGTATGAAGACGAAAGCGCCTGGGTCCCTGGGAAGTCCGCCTGTTTATCCAACAAGCGACTCCATCTAGTAAATGGAAAGAGGAAAGCGACCTACATGCAAAACACCAGATGCTTCAAAGAATCGAAAGTTTGATGTATAAGCAGGGTGTGACGAGACCCGAGACAGACAGCGGGGGAGTTGTTAGCCGTTTATGGGCAATCCGTAAACAACATTGAGAGTAGTGAAAGGATCCTAAGGTACTTGAGAGGTATTTATCAAAAGTTTTGTGCTTGGAGGGCAAAAGGCGCGGTTGGCAGGATATGTTGATGCACTCTGACATCAAATGATCTCGACAAAAAGAAGGAGTACTACAAGTATGTGTTTACTTTGGTGGTACATCTATTCCTTGGGCTTTAAGTTGCAAAAGATCGAGTCTACCCCACCGCAGTAGGAGATTACGCTGCGCTTATCGAGGCTAGTAAAGAAATGATTTGGTTGCGTAACTGTCGTGGTGAGTTGGAAGGAGCAAAAAGATAGTATTCTCAGATAGTGACAACGGAGTGCTATTCACTCATGGAGAATTCGCCTTTCACCGAGGACTAAGCATTACTGAGTTGAGGTATCATTACATTCGCTACCTCATCGAGAACAAGATCTTACAAATTGATGAAGATCCGTAAGTGGAGAATCTCACGACATGTTGACTAAGGTTGTGACCTTAGAGAAGTTGGTTATATGACTTCAATCGACCTTGGAAACCGAAAGCATAAGGTCTACACTACTACTAAAGGAGAGAAACCATGGAACGGGGAGACAAGTTATATTGGATTGGCCTCCAGTGGGAGATTGTTGGGTTGGGGACAGTTGAGTGGAGAAGGGATCCAAGAGATGCAGGCGCCGACCATGGTGTTAGGTCGAGTAATCGTCAAGCCACCAAAGGAGGTCGAATCGGGAGGAGACTAGAGCATTGGAGGCGCCCGAGTTGGCGATTCTATCGAAAGCGGAACCGTCTAACCAAGCGCCCGTGGGTCGAGCGGTTCCGCACCGCGCTGCGGAATTAGGTTTTGGCCCATGTCTCATTTAAATATTTTGACCATTGTATTTTTTCTTGACTTAAAAATAACACACGAAAAATAGTGAATCTCCGCTTGGTAGTGCCCCCAGACGAAGTCATTCTCGGCTTAATGGGTAAACCAAATCTTGGTTTCAAATTCCTAATTCTATTATTTTTCCATAATTGCTTGTTTAATTCCTAACAAGATCCGTTTGTGCAGTATCTGTATCAGTCTTTGTACTTTTGTTGAGATCGTTGAATTTATCCTCACATTGGTGGGCGATACCGTATAACTTTTTCACATTGTGGTGGAAACAGATTTCCACTTGCCTTTTATTGAGTGAATAAGTTATTCCAATCAGTCTCGAACCTTCAAGTGATGCAACATCTCATAATACGACACCGCATTTATCAAAATCTAGACCATTTCATTTGTCCATCTTATACGCTGCCATCCTTGTTCTGTTTCCTGATCTACGCTATTATTCTCTGCAAACATGTTTTTGACCATTTGAAAAATTGAATATCGGCTGCATTGTACTTTTTTGATCTTGAAAATTAAATGTTCCACAAACCCGTCAGATCACCGTAGAATTGTAAGATACCGTCCATGTCTCAAAATCCTTCCACCAATAAAAATAATTAACCACAACGCATCATCAATCCCAAAAATTAAAGTAAAATAAAACCAGAAGTGCAAAATTAAAAGAACAAGTGCAAAATGCAAGCTACTATAGGCTACATTGGTACATATAAAGCAGGCGAAGTATATAACACCATAAAAATGAATCTAATACCGGAGTGCAAGAAATGACGGAAAAAATTAGGAAAGACCGTTCTGTTGCGCAGATCCTGTTCAAAAAAAAATAAAGGTTAATAGAAAAAATAGAGAGAACCGAGGGATAGTAACTCTTTAAAATTTCAGATTTCAAATCTAAAGTAAATTATTTGATCAGTAGTTAATAAATACATTTTCATATAGGGAAATTAAGGAAAATGAATTGGTTACGAAGACGTGGTTCTAATAACTACTATTGTTAAGACTTAAGACCATATAGAAAAAAAAAATCAAAATCATCTCATAGATCGAGTGAGTAGATTCTGTTGTAATTGGCTGAACAGTAAAGCAAACCAATTAGCTTTGAGTTGGTTGGGCTTGGATTAGACTTCATTAATTTTCAGCGCAAGTTTCAACATGAGATGCATGGCATAATTATCCATGTATTCATATTTAAAAAAGAAAAGGAGATTAGGTTGGTAATTATTAAACATTTTTCAAATTAAATATTTTGGCAATAAAACAATTATATTCATGTAAATCTAAAAGATTAAAGCACAAAAATCTTTTTCAACTTTTGAAAATGGTGCTTATAATTAGGGGTGGACAAAAATATTTAATTTTTTGTATATCAGAATTATCGACAAAAAAAATATCAATTTTTTCTAATTTTGGTATATCGGGTTTTTCGATACGCTTAGTGGTATGATAAATAAAAGTTTAGGTATTTCTTGTGATAAACCGATATGCAAAAAATAGGTATTTCTGGTGATATACTCAAGAGTCAATTTTTTTTTTTTTTTCGATATTTTGATATTAAGATATCTCGGTATTTTGGTACTCTTGGTCAGACATTTCTAAAAAATCTTGCATGAAAAGGTTTGATATGGAATGGTATATAAAATTTTCAAGTAGATGAATGAAATTTTACCAAAATTCGTATAATTTAAGATATTTAATTTTTGGTATGGTATACTTGCATAGGCAAAATTATCTTTAAATATAAATTCGTAATCTAACACATCAACAAGTGGTCCATCTAGGACCGGACCAATTCAATCTTTAATTCGACAGAGATTGCAGATGAAGATAGTTAAGATTCGACAAGATCAAGAGTCGATATCAAAGAATATAAACTTTACGGGAAAAGATAAGAACATTTAACGTAAAGTAGATCTAGTTTTTAAATAGGCTAGATCAACGATCAGAATAAAAAACCCCGAATAAAGTTGAGATGAATATGTAGTGTTTTAGGCATTTTAACCACACCCTCATTGTTCTCTCCTCCCATTGTGCTCACATTTATCATTTATGTTTGATAGTTATTGATCGGTTTATGTTATAGCCACATTATAATTGCTTATCTGACCTCATAAAAATCACATCACAATGTATTAATATTTAATTTTAATATACCAAATTATCAAATTTTCTACATTTATTAATAATATAATTTTTTAATATTAAAAATTTAATAATTGTAGATACTTATATAATCTGGATATTCCTCGTATGTTAAGGTATTCCTTGATTACAATCAATTATACCATTGACAAACACTTTTCTTATTAATCAGTAAACTCCAATATAATATGTTATTTTGGGCATAAATGAGAAACAATGAGTGCAACTTGAAATTTGTTTTGGATTCTATAGTCGGAAAAATGTTGAAATTGGCCCAGGCATTTTTTTTTTTTCAACTTGAAAAAAACTGTGTAATCAGTGCAATTTAATAAATATTATTATTAAATGATATTTTAAAATAATAATATGTTTAATTTGAAAAATTTAATTTCTTGTTCCTGCATATGGCATTTTCATGATACTGTTCTGAAATAGACTAAACAATATCTTATACCCAACCCATTCTCATCATTAATCTTACAATAATTTATAGCTTTTGATTTTGTTGGGGTTACCCATTGTATCTCAACAAAATGTAGAAATTGAAGTCTCAATTATGTTTTAATATATGGCCACGGTTATTAACACCGCCCACGTTAGTAAGTACACCCCTCATCTATTTTTTTTTAAAACGTGAAAATACTATATTGCTCCATTTTCAGTTTAATTAAATTTAATTCATTAAAATCCTGATATATACACTATTGCCGAGTCACCACTGAGTTACGGTCGAGTCGCCGCCGAGTCATTGCTGAGTCGCCGCTAACTCAGACCTTTTTATCCAAACTTTTCAGCATTTTACTGAAAAATAATGCCATATTTTGAAAAAATTATCAAAAACAAACTGAAAAATTCGCACCCACATTTCAAACTAAAAAACGATCCAGATCGTTACTAAAGAACCCAGAACTGTTATTAAAAAATTTCTGATCTGTTTCTGAAAAAAAAAAAAAAATAAAAATAACTATTTCGGAAAAAACGAAAAACACAAAGAATTTCGGAAAAAAAAAACATCAAAAATTTCGAAAAAAAAAAACACGAACATCTGATATTAATTCACTAATTATTGGGCTGCTGTGTAAACTACAATCCTCAAAAAAAATGAAGAGTGAAGGGGAAATCAAATAATTTAAAAAAAACAAATCTGATGTAGCATTGTGGGTTAGGCATCTGGTGCAGGATGAACGAGGATGGCTGCTGTGGTGGCGGCGGGTGTCTGTTGGGAGCGGGTTTTGGGAGGAGAAGAGGCGGTGGGGAAGGGGAAGAAGATGAAAGGGGGGTGGGGATGGAGAATCTGAGATGGGGTGAAGAAGAAGAAATTAGATTGGGGGGAGAAAATTGGAGAAGAGAGGGGAGAGGAGGGAGGAAAGAATAGAAAACTCATGGGGAGTGTACTAATATATAACAGTGGCCTTAATATATATAGTCTCAAATTGTCCACCCTTTGTAATTTCAACAAAAACTAGAAATTGTAATGTTATTTAGAGGGCTAAAAGAGCCCAGTGACCATGGATGTGTCCATCCCAACCCAATAAAAAATAGAAATTGTAATCTCAAGGCCCAACTATTCTTATCAATTCTTTTGGTTTTGACTCTCGGTTTTCAAATATGTTTTTAAAAAATTGATTATTAGCTTACATTACAATGAAAAAGAGAGAAAAAAAATCCATTCAGGAATTTGTTATGAAGTTTGTTTAAGTGTCCTCCACATTTATATGCATAATTAAACATCTAATTCACATTATAAAAAAGAATACATGGAATATCGAGTGACCATCATCGTTCTAAAAATCCCGATGCTTTTAAAAAAAACATCCCTGGAAGGAGGGGTGGAGATGGAGGAGACCTTGTTGGAGAGAGAGGACCGCTTTTTTCTCGAATTTGTTAATGTTATTAGCAGAACATGTTGAATCGTGGATAAGTCCATTTTAAAAAATGGAATGCAAAGAATGAAGGGATTCTACTTCACTTAAGGAGGCTTCACGGTGAACTTTTCAATGTTCGTAGGCGTTCCTTAGTAGCATGGCGAGGAGATGCTTCAAGGCAATTTGGGAACAAGTTCAGACCGGAATGTTGCAACAACAACGCGGGGGAGTCTCTTCCCTGGAAAAACTTTCTTTACCAAAGACTACCTACCAAGAGGAAAAAAGATCTTAGTCAAGAGGATGATCCGTCATGTGTCTTTTGTAAAGGTTCCTAACTGGCCAACCTATGTCTTATTCGAAAGTATTCGGTAATCCACACACATGTTTGGGCAAGGGCGAAGGAGGTCGAAAATACCTATGATTTATCATAATCGCTTTTCCGAATTTCCCCGGGTTACTAAGTATACTTATGGTAAGAAAGGCTTCCATATTTTGCTTATGCTTTTGGCTTTGTATCATTTGAATAAAAAGAAAATGCTACTATATTCAAAGTTGCTTAGACTACATGCTCGAAAAAAATCTGCTGAGGAGATCAAAGCAAGAGTATGAAGTTGAATAATTGTCAAAGAGGTGAACGCTGGTAATTATAGTTATATTATGCATCTTCTAGACGGTAGAGATGTTAAGTTTGATCGATTCGTTTTTTTCATGTTGTTTGGGGGCTTTTTGCCCAGCCATCAATAAATTATTTTTACTAACAAACTAACAAAAAAAACATTAATTTTATACGGGGTTATTGAGGTCGCTTTTTTTTTCAATGACTTATATATGATGTTAGAATTTTAAAAACAAAAGCTTATTTTCAAAATGTATACTACAACTTTACTTAGTTGAATTCGATAACTCACCAAACCCGTGAGTAATTCGATTGCCTTTAAACTTAATAATTTTTCTCGGGCTTGAGTCGAATAATCATGACTAAACTAGTAAATTTATTTAACAAAACAATTGAAAAGAAATAATTTTTTTTCATAAGAATATTAATCTTTCAAACCAAACATCCGCCCGATATAAACAACTTATTTTATTTTGTTGAAAAGAAATGCACATTCGAGCTCAAGCGCACAAACTATAATAAAAAGAATCACCACGCACCAATCAATCATATAACTAGACACATGAGTAATAAAACGTGACATTAATTTAATCAAAAATGATATTAAATTTAATTGAAAAATGAAATAAAAAATAGATAAAACATGCCACTAGTTTTTACAAGAATGTGATACTATTAGTTTTAATTAATTGAATTTGACATTTACTTTTCTTATTAAAAAAAAAAAGGGAAATGACGTTCGGCCTGCCATCTGGCGTACGTTAATTGATGCAACCGAATCCTCAAACCCCATTTCCATTTCTAAATAGTCAATTTTACATTTGCCCTTACCTCCGCCCTCGCACCTCCCTTTTGCCTCCACCTCCTTTCATCCTCATCTGGTAATCCTTTCCATTTACCCCTACACACTTTCTAGGATCTGATTTCTTTATCATTTACTGCTTCGATCTCGTACTTAGGGTTTTAATTTCATAGTTTTCGCCTTAATTTAGCCTTTGAATTTCTGGGGGATTCTTTTTGCAGATTCCTTCGGCTTGTTCTGATACAATTAACTATGTGAGTATAATCCTATCTTATTTATTTTTAGTAATTTATCTGTTGTCTTTGTGTTATTCTCGTTAATTTTTATCCGGTTCTTTGATTTGAGTGAATATCGGCGATTCATAGATTTACTTGCCTTTGTCGTTATGATTATTCGAAATTAGTCTGTAAAAGATTTAATTTTATTTGTATATCGATATTTTTGTCCAATAGAGTGTACCTTTATTTTCAACTGGACTTATATTTCTGCAAAGTCATTCGGGTGTGTAGCAATAGCTGGAATGGATGAATTATATTCTGATTATTGTTCAATAACTGATTTGTGGCTATTAGGTTCCTGGAATTATAATAAATTTACTACATTTCACTTGCTTTTACATTTTTAGTGCAGTTTTTTTATTTGTATTCTAAACTTTTGGCTTATATGATTGTCTTTGTGTTTGCTAGGGTCAATTTAACACTATTTGGATTAAAAAATTCAGAACTGAGCTTTAAAGAGGTTTACCATTGAATTATATGAAAATATTTTTTGCGTTGAACACATGCTCTTAAATCATTATACCCCCAAACCCCTGTGTTTCTCTTTATGCTCCTGTTTCTCCCTTGATGATCTACATGGTCCTTAACTAATACTGTTTTTTTACATAGCCAAAATGGATTCAAGTCTTTTCCCCAAGCTTTTGTTGCTCCTCAAACTTGTCATTATATCGCTATTATATTCTCACCAATAGCTGGCTTTTGGAATCTTATGGCCAGTGTGGTTGTGTGTTTCTAAAACAATTCTCCCCTTATTGCTTCCCCCAGGCCAAAACACAACTGAATAACTTCCAAATGTATTTCTTTTAAGACATTATATTCTCTTATGCCCCTACTTCTCAACTCTTTATGTGAACCCCTCAAGGCTATGAAAAAATTCCTATGTTCTATTAACATCGTGAAAAATTTGCCCAGTTGTCAGAACAGGATGCTTTGTGCTGATGCAACTATTAAATAATCATTGTATTTTTTTGGTTGGGCTGAATTGAAGTAGTATTGATAGCATCCCCCATTTCCTAATCCTTTGGTTGACTTGTTTTATGCCCATTTAGGGCTGATGATGAGCCTGTAGATCCAAAAGAGGAACTTGAAGACCATCGCTGCAGGCACCATGCACAAGACCACTTAAAGAATTATCAGGTTAGTTCTGTTAAAAGGAGTATATGTGTGTGAAAAGTCATTGGATGTTTGTGTGCATGACAATATTTTTCGTTCCTACTTATTTTTTTCGTAGTAGTAATCCCCTATATTTTCAGAGAGACTAGTTCCACTCCTTCCACATAGGCAGTTCACATTGATGGGTGAAATTATCACTAGTTGCATGATTATTCACCATGCTTGTTCCTCCACTCGGTCCGCTTATTTTTTGTCGGGTAAACATAATGAAACCATACAAGGGTGCTGTGATTACTACTTTGTTGGTCTGGTGCTGCTGTAGTTATTCATTTGGTGAATTTTATGTCTTGTTAATAATTTTGTTTTGTTAGTCTCTTAAATAGTGCCACTCGCCACTCTTACAGGAGGAATACATTGAGTGGCAGCACTATTTTCTGATAGAAATTATAATAATTCTAAAAAATTCATGGAGTACAACCAGAAATTAACCACATACCATTAATCCTCAGCCATTTACTTATGAAATACTCCATGTTCCTTCTTCAGTTTGTTAGAATTTTACTGCCCATAACCATCACGCTTAACAGCTCCTTGATTTGAACTGTAGTAAGAGTCACAAGTAAGTGGATTGGACATAGTTTTTGTTTTTATTAAGTAAAAATAAAGTAAAATTAAATTTATTGAGGTTTTAGAATTTTTACTTTAAATTGTAGCACACTTCTGGAAAGCGATAACCATGTTTGAAAAAGAGGTTATCTATAGAAATCTTGAACTAGAAGGATTCGAGTCTTTGCAATCCACACCACGCTCTGTTGTGGGTTTCAAAATTTTGATTTCGAATCCAACTACAACCAATACATCCACAAAACTTATAACCCTATTGTTACTTTTCCCAGTAACATAAACTATACACGCTAATAATACCACAGATATCACTTTACACATTGATTTGACATAATATGTATTTTTACGACCAAGTCCAAAAATTCCAAAACACAATTCTTTACTAGTCACCATGAATTTTTAAAATCCAGTTTCTCGCTACCATAATCTCAAAACACATACCTACTGTTTTTGCAGAAGCATTACATATTTTGGGCTCATAAAAAATTGAAAAGAACATCTAAAATCGTGTGAACTTCTACTCATGGCTTTTAGATTTTTTTTTTTTCCCAAGAACTCTTGATTTTTGTCATATTTATTGTCTTTAATTTGTTTTATTCTCCATTATCCATGCCCATGTCTGTGTTACTACCTTTGGCGGCAAAGCATAGTTATTAATTGGCGAAGTACAAATAAGGCGCAGCAACATTGGTTTCCTTAGGGCGCCGCTGCCACTTTGCATCCCTGGAAAAACAACATATGACCTTGAAATTTTTAGTAACCTAACCATGGAAGAAATCAAGTTAATCATAATAACATATAATTAACTAACAAGTTGAAGGTTAAAAACATATACATCACACAAAATAAAGAGTAAAGACATAAACTTCAAAACCATAGAAGCAATGAGCAATAACAAACAAGAATATCTAGCTTAATCACGTAAATTAAAGACATAAATAGCAACTAATCATCTCCATCAACTAATTCATCAAAAAGCAAACTCCTCCTCCTCCTCATCATCATAACGTGATCGCTCCTCAATGAAATTCTTTTTCTTTCCTCCACATCTTAACCTTCTAAGTTAAATTCAATTTCATCTTCATATTTTCATCTTCATCTCTAAGGCCGCTAAAGAGGATCCTTCACACTCACGCCCACACCTCTTGCTCCCTCGCCTCTTGTCTTTGTTTCTGTTCTTCTCTTGCTCCTTCTACTTTGCCTTTTCTCAACTTGGTTAGACCTTTAGCGTTTAATTTTTCCCTTGATCTAGTATCATACGCCGACTCATCAACTCCCATGGCTTCAGAAATAACACTCCTCAAGTCAAATTTTTCACCTCGTGAACCAACTCGAGACCATCTTCCATTAGGACTAACCACCCACTCATTGCTTTCTATCTATATCCTCAAAGAGATAGGATCAATGATTTCATGTGAGTCATATCGACGCTCAACGACATTATATTTCTGATAAAGACCAAGTCATTCAGCGTTGTTGCTCTAGTCTATTTCTTTCTTTTGGCATGAACCTAACAAAACACCAAAAGTTGTAGTAGTACGACATGGATATAGTAAATAAATAATAATTAATAAACAAAAGAATGAAAGAGATGCACTTACATTTTTAAATATACTCCAATTACGCTCGCGAACTCAAGAACTACAAGTGAGGCTCATAATACTTTGATAGCAAGCTTCCGGTAAAGTAGTGGGCAGACCAAATTTCAAAATTTGCCCACTATACAGCCGAGTTACCGCCGCTTTTGTCTAATCGAAAAGAGGTAGCCCAAATTCACCCACGATTTCTATATGCATCAAGCTCGCTTCTAATTTTATCTTGCTCAAGACTGAGTAATTTCTGTACTATCAACAAGATAAAAATCCTTTTGCTCACTTTTTATCCACATGATCACTTTTATAAAAGAACCGGATTAAAGGAATATTCGCCGCATACAAAGGTTTGCGAGTTGATCCTCCCACCTTTCATCAATTATAGCATATGCTTTCTTGTAGTGCTCTTTCGCTTTTTGAAAAATGCATCCATGATTGCTTCCTTGGCACGATCCATGGCCTCATAATGTAAATTCTATTGTCGGTTTTTTTCACCATCAACTAACCTCAAAACACTTAACTAAGTGGGGGGCATATATCTTGAGGACGTAGTGGACAATTTTCCAAAATCTTGTAGAGAGATGAAATTATTGCGTGTCACCTTTTGCCATATCAACTCTTCAAGGACCATTTAGATTGTGCCCATTCTTCAAGTGAACATGTTCTTCGCCATCTTTCAACTTTAGCATCCTCTGGTAGAAAGTGAGAAATGCAAGAGCAAATCTAGTTACTCCAAATTCTCGCATAAAGCTCCATTTCTTTAAAGGAGTTTCCTCATCATATGCACTACTCAAAGTCAACATACACGTATAGCTCACACTCATTCTTTCTTCAACGCTGCTTTCATTTCGTATTTTTCCTCCGATGTTCCTCTAACATCAATCTATGCAAGAAGCCGTGAAAAAGAGTCCAATATAGGTTTGTCTCTTTTTTTTTTGCAATATCTTTCCTAAAAGTTACAAAAAGCTAAAATACACCTGAACAAATAAATCTACGCTTCAATCTCGGCATGAATAAATTCTTGGTAGCATTCTATCAAATATGACCATGTTGGCGCATTGTCCGTGATATTCTGATGATGTCTTCTTCTATACCGCCTTCACTATAATTCCATCAATCAACTCAACCAATTTTCCTGGGTTTTGCATACCGAGAAGCATCAATGGACTCACGAAAACCGAGCTTCTGCGAGAGTTAACCAAAAAAGTTAAGCAACGCCCTTCGCCTTCTATCCGTCTAACCATCAACCATCAAACTACATCCATATTTCTTCCAATCCGGCCAAGATGCAATGTAATCTTCAACTTGATCAACGGCCTTTACTTTAAACAAGTAACCTCGTGACTCGAAAACTGGTGAGTTCCAAACCGGTCCATGTAGGCACATGCAAGGTCAAACATCTCAAGAAAACTAGTGGTTGTAATATCATTGAAAGGAATTGCTGCATCATACATCCAATTAGCTACACCCATTATACCTCTCTCTCCTCAAATCCTTATTATATGCTTCTATCTTATCGCTGCCTGCCTTCTTTCCAATCCACTCACAGGCTTTTTAACAAACACGCCCATAGGACCTTGTTTTTGTCTCTTGTTTGGCGGTCAAGCTTAAGGCATGCTCACGGAGTTGCTAGGTTCCACATAATCTTGGAGATTCTTGGATCATCATATTCATAGTTGTCGGATACGCGTTTGAATGGCCCATAGTCTTCTTCTTTCCTTCCAGAAAGCTTTCATCTCTGGCGTACATCGGGGCACTTGTCGACCTACTAGTATTTTATATCCTCCAACAAGATGTTGTTTTGTACGGCAGATGCCCGCCTCCAGAGTAGCTTTATCACAAAATGTGCAATCAGAATCATTCGCGGTTTTTGGGTACAATCATTTTGAAGTACTTTCCATGCCGGATCGTTGGACGGTAGTAGGGCAATTGAGTTGGATCAGCCAGCAGGCACTACTAGCACCACTCTCTCCATCTCAAATTCTCAATGAACCCAAATTGAAAAAACAAAACAAGAACCATTGTATATAATTAACATTTAACAAACTGAAATAACAAGACAAAACTACATATAAACAAGTACCAACAAACTGAAAAACAAAAACAAAACAAATCAGAATGAGTCTAATATATCCATTGCATATATTTAAAAAATTGTATATCAAACTGTAATATATAATTAAAAAAAAACTGCATAGCCATATCAATAACCAACTACCAGTCACCGTAAAACTACAAGTTATCAAGAAAAATAAACAAAAAAAAAAAAAAAGGATAGAGGTAGCAGGAAATCATAAACGTAAAAAGAGAGAAAAAGAAAAAAAAAACTAACCTGGAGGACTGGGACCGCTGGACTGACGGAAGTGGCGTGTGGCTGGACGCCACATTGGCTGGAGGTGGCACGGCCGATGGTGGCGGGTGGGTTAATACGGGCTCTGGGCGTGAGCGGGAGGAAAAAGGAGGAAGAGGGAGACGAAGTTTTTTTTTTAAAAAGTGAATCTTGAAACTCCTTATTCACTTAAATATTAAGACTTAATAGATAGTATTTTTTTATTTAACACTTAATAGATAATATTTTTTATTTTGACAAATAAAAAATGTTTTTTTTATTTCAAACCGTAGATGTACG